>CM057002.1:29359461-29926961 GCA_029891345.1 Dryococelus australis | reverse complement strand
TTGTAGGCTAAATTTACTTGGACGTAGAGTAAAAAAAAATTGACGTATGTCGGTGTAAAATTACACTGGATATCATGGGAGACACTGCTGCCACATACGTGTAGTGTAAAACTACACATTATTTACAGCGTATGTATGTGTGTGTATATATACATATAACTGATAAAACTCTCACGTGGTGAAAATGCCGCTACGGTGGTAGTTGACGGAATCTCCTCAGAACTGTCCTAGCAGTGTTTTAAACTTCCCAATCGTGCCTTCGAACTGCTATCGACAGCACTTCCCTTGTTCTTGCTCCTATGCCTGGTGCGTCATTAGCGGCCCGAAGGACAAGTTCGTGCCAGTCAGCAGTTAGCTCAACCGGAGCTCCCGACCCATTCATACCCCGCATTGATCTTAGGTCCCGGATCTTGCAAATAAGGAACTTTTTTTTTTTTTTTACAAGCGCTCTACACGACAATTGTCGTCGTTATCGCGACCGCCGAGGGGCAAGATTTGTGCTCGGCTGTGGCAACACGAACCGTTCGTAAACCGGCAGATTTGCGCTGTTTGCAAGTCGTTACTCGCAGGGGAGATTTGTGGCCATTGAGCCTCGTTCGGTCGGAAGTGATGTCGCCTTGTTATGAAGTTACTATCTAGTCACTTCGCACGTGAAAGGGGCTAAGAGCGCAGCTGAATGATGAGATGTTATGGTCGAGTTTTCACTGTTACTGAGATGATTCATTTATATATGTGAGGCATGTACAACAACAAGGTACTTACAATTACGTGGAGCTACACACTCTAAATTCAAATCAGTGGAAACCACTGATTGTTTCACTGAAATGTTTTCACTGATCGAAATAGGGACGTGAAACAATTTCACTGATCGAACAGGTGACGCCCGACTGCAGTGGAGAAATAAATATTGCTTTTAATGAAGGTAGGCAAATAATTACGTGATATAAGCATATCTACTATACTTAAATACTTATATTATGCAATTTACCGTAATTTAAATAAAGTATAAAAAAATTTGCAAGCGGCCGGGTTGGAACTCACGCACCCCTTGACTGTAGGCCGTTGCCTTAGGCTGTGTGTTCAGGTTACCTCGTAAAATGGTTTTTTGAAAGACGAAACACATTTTAGAATCTATTTTGGAATTAGTTTTATTCGTCGTTACTTCACGTGAAATACTTCGTTTAGCGACCATTTTCAAACGATGTATTAGAGCAGCCATTTTTACACGCAGTTTCACTGATAGCCTACATCAGTCAAAAATAACTAGAGACGGAGGAAGTTGTTCTGATGTTTCACTGGTCAGTCAGAAAATACACCACTGAAAAAACAATGGGGGAAAAAAAAATGACTGGCGAATCAGTGGGAAATGTCACTGAATCAATCACTGAAGGAAATTTGGCATTTTTTCACTAGTTCATCAGTTAAATTCACTGAAGTGACTGTTGTTTCAGTCAGATACGTTTGACTGATTGAAACAGTGAAATTCTCATTGATTAAGATTTATAGTGTACTGTTAACACTCGGGGGAACTGCTAAAATTTATATTAGTTTATATCACCTTATTTTACATTATTATTATGTTTATACTTTCGCCAATATTGGTAATGACTAAATTGAAAAGTCCCCACCTTACATGATGCCGGAGGCTGTTTCTAGTAGAGCGGGTATGGAAGACCGGATACACCTGTCTCAAACCGGCCACACACCTTCAGAGTAAATCAGGACGCCAGAAAATTTAATATTACAATTTAAAAACAAAATATAATTAAAAGTTCAATTTAACCAAAAATAATATATATTCATGGTAATAGAAGCATATTATACATGGCTTACGTAGGATACAACCAAACACGTAATACATGTATATATATATATATATATATATCTGAGGGGCCACGGTGGCTGAGCGGTTAGCATGCTCGCCTCCCACCAAGGGTTCAATACCCGGCCGGGTCACCGGATTTTCGTAAGTGGGCATCGTGCCGGACGATGCCGTTGGTCGGCGGGTTTTCTCGGGGATCTCCCGTTTCCACCGCCCCTTAATTCCGGGGCCGCTCCATACTCACTTCAATCGCCCAAGTCAGCTCTCAAGACCTCGCTTTCAAGAGCCTCCCAAATCTCTTCACTTTAAAGGTTAGATACGAAATTATGAAAACACCGCGAATGGATTATACAAAAAAGTCACTGCCCCTGCATGCATATATTTTAATGGGCGTACTGAGTGATATTCGCCTAGCAATGTTGTTAACGATGGATGGAAAGTAGTTCCATATCTTAACGTCGAGTAAAAAGCGTTAGGTAACAATTTGTGATAACTTGAAATCATTTCTTTTGCTTTCTGTTTTTTAATGCATCGAAGTGTAAAAATTAGCAGATATGTAAAGAATTTACTCTCCTAATAATTTGACGGTTTCATTTGACCGACGCATTAATAAAGTGGCGAGGCCCATGGCAATGTTAATTTTACATAAGGCGGAAGAATACACAATGTGCATATACAAGTAGATCTCACGCAGGGCTTTCAAAAGTGCTCATTTCACCGTGAACAGCCTATATCGTTGTAAACCGACCTTCAGCATGTACGCCCAGCAAGGATGTAGCAGCAGCAGCAGGACTTGTTGAAGACGGCACGCGAGTGTGACGTCACTAAGGTAGGGGGAGGGCATCCTTCATGGCGGAGGCACCCGAGGATGTGTTTCATTAACGAACCATGTCTTCACGGCACCCAGCACGCGACATCACTGCACGGTTTGACAAACTCCGAGCGAAGCGATGAGAAAGGGGTAAAAAGAAGCGGATATGGCGGAGCGCCGGAATGCAAGGGGGGTTTGGAACGGGATATCCCCGAGAAAACCCCCGCAGATCAGCGCCGTTGTCAGGCAAGGTTCCCAACGCGCGAGAGCCGTGGGTGACCCCGCTTGGAATCGAACCCGGTTTCGCCTCGGTGGCCAGACGCTGCCCCTCGACAACCCCTAAGAAGAGGGTGTAGAAGAAGTGATCGTCGGGACGACAGTCTACCTACGGACAGACGTCGGCGTCACCTTGCACATGCGCTATTCGAGTGTACGTTTTTCTTCCTCCGGTGCACGCTCAAGAAAATTTCGCTACTAAATTCCCCGATTAATTGAGTAAATTTGGCGCTATTAAAGATAAACAATATAAACCACTTAACTTGCACACTAATTTTTCTTCCCGGGTGTTGCAAAAGAGGAGATTTCTGATCGGATGTACACTTATGGAATCCTTGTAACAATATATGCGATCGAACCTATGAGAAGAATTTCTATTGGCCTGTAGCCCTCGCAGCAACCAATAATAAACTGTTGCTGTTCCAGCAGCAGCCGATCCAACAACCAGAAAAAGCACTCTCTCTGTAGTTGTGCTAACTTCTTGCCCTAAAAGTCAGTATGAAAAATCAGTTTTCAACTGTACTGGAACAGGCCTCCCTCTCCGCTGACAGTTCCAAAATTGATTGCTGGAATTGAAAATATATATATATATATAAACTACTAAAGTAGCAGTAGTTTAGTGCCACAATATAGGCATAATATAGTCACCAATAGGATAGGATGTCAAGAGATTGACCCCCAAGCTGCTAGGGGAATCAGGGTGGAATGCAAGAAAACCGCGCCACTCTCACCTTCCAGGCAACTTGGTGTAGATAGTTGTAATATTATATAAAATTGTAATCCATAAATGCTGTAATGAGAAAATAAAGTATCAAAATAAGAAGGTAAAAAAATGAACATCCCATACCCCTGTATTATTCAGAAAGGGCACAGGTACGAGGGTGATAAGAAAATTGCGTGACCCGCCTTGGCGGGCCACGATATATATATATATATATATATATATATATATATATATATATATATATATATATATATATATATATATATATATATATATATAGGAGGGCTATAAAATAATATATACAGTGTGCGTGGCAACATTAAAGTACCATTCCGTCCTCGTCTGGAGTACGATGTCTTCTTGCAGGCACACGTACTGGGCTAACGTTTAATAGTTTCGTAAAAAAAAAACCAGGATTCCAAACACTTTGCCTTTGCAACACAGTTGAAGCACCAGGTAGGCAGGCGCGAGCCTTGAGAGTGGGATGGAGCTGCGCGTCCATGGTCACGAAGCGAGGGAGCGATACGGGCGACTCCAACACGCACTTCTAACGCCTCATCGCCCCTACGCGCAAGGCGTGCAGTGTTTCCGTCGTGTAGCTGTACTGTGCAAAATTAGACCTGTAACAGTGCGGTTTTATTACACGCGATGAAAGCCCACAGCGTAGCGCCATGTTGCTGGCCAGTAGAGCCATTTTGATAGAGTGTGTAGGGAGTGTGTATGAGTTTGTGTGTGTGTGTGTGTGTGTGTGTGTACTTTCTACGGTCGTTACTAGCTTAACTGGTAACATGCAGGTCAACGTGCCTGTTAAAGGAAAACACGCAGGGGAAAGTATATAAATCGAACGCTGATTTCAAAGCTACTCAACCCTGATCAGACGGAACGCCCAAAGATTTTACATAAACTATTTTGTAAGGCTGACCCCGTAACGATGGCTACGTCAGTTCGCAGAAACTCTTGCGTTGGTGCTGCTGCAGGATGTACAGACTATGTAAACGTTACGTAGTTCGATTTTACTTTTCTGTCCATGTGCCCAACACTGACTCGCCCAAACGACCATACGCCAACCATTCCTGCCGACCATACGCCAACCATTCCTGCCGACCATACGTACCAACCATGCCAACTGACCATACCAACCGGCTCATGAACCTATAATACCGGCTCAAGATACGAACTGTCAGAGCCACGTGTTTAACAGTGGTAAACGTGTTTGAAGAAAAGTTGGGCGACTGTACATGAATAAAATACTTTCAACAATTAAAATATAGTCTATTTGAATTAAAACGAGGTCAGAGAAGTATAGTAATAAAATCTTAAGGCCAGGCTTCACCATTCCTCGGCGTATAGGGAATTAAATGCTAAATTCGGACCTAAATTTGTAAACCATTTATTTTTTTTAATTTTAAATTAATTTTCCTATTATTTATGAAATGCAAATTTTAAAAAAAAATGAAGGAAAAAAAAAGGATTTAAAATTAAACGAATTAATATTTGGAAGATTTACGAATCTAGACGAGTCCATTCTCTGGTAAAAAAAAATCTTTAGTTGAAAATACTACCACAAAAAACGACTGAGAGATCTTTGCCCGAATTTAGCATTTAATTCCCTATACGCCGATGCATGGTGAAACCTGGCCTTAAATCATCTGCTTGTATAAACAATGTTCCATGCACCGTGTTTTTGATAATGCTGTATTCTGTGCAGCTTGTATGAGCAGTCTACCCGATTACCCCCTCCTCGGTAGGACGAGGAGTATGCTGGAGGGGGGGAGGGAGGTGGTAGTTAACTAGGGACAAGAGCGAAGGAGTCATAGCGTGAAAGCGGCAGGGAGGAGTGGAAGGCATCCCGCACGCGTGCCGCCATGAATATTTGACACAGCGGGGCACACCGGCCGACGAGACGCGTTGTCCTCTGACGTCGACAGGTATACCGCGGGGGGGGGGGGGGGGGAGGGGCACTTGGGTGACCTTGACCCCCATCAGGCAAGCTGTCGACGCAGGCATGTTGCACCTCGCCCGACATCAAACGACATGGCCCGTGTGCGGCACGCCGCCATCACTGCGACATTACACCTCCGGTCACGCCAGAAGCTCTGGCAACATACATCTATACTCAATTCACGGTCAAGTGAGCACTGAAGGGGGTAGTAATAAACCCCATATTCGAATTTTCTTACTAATCTTCGTAATGAAAATGTATGACCAGAAATAAAAAAAAAATCAAAGCTAGACATGACATGGGCGACTACTTAACGATTTTTTTATTTTTTATTTGTTGGGTTTTAAATATATCTGTATTTTCCCGTGTGGGTTTGATATTATTAAATAATTAGATAATGTTTGATTACGGTTACAGATGTGACACAAATCATGCAAGATAAATAACTGAGATTTAGAAATAACTGTTAAAATGTCCCTATGTCATGACTAGCTTGGTTTTTAAATATTGACTCCGAAAATTAAGTTAATGAGGAAAATACGTAACTCCAAGATATCAAGGATACTTCCCCCTTAAACCTACTCATTTGGAATAATAGTCAGTACAGGCTGTTCACGGTGAAATGAGCTCTTTTGAAAGACTTGCATAAGTTATACTTGTATACACCTTGTGTATTCTTCCGCCTTATGTAAAAATAACATTGCCAATGATCTCATCACTTTATTCATGCGCCGGCCAAATGAAACTTTTAGATTATTAAGAAAGTAAATACTTTACAAATCTGCTCATTTTTACACTTCAATGCGCTAGCAAAACAGAACGCAAAAAAAATAATTTTAAGTTATTCGACTTTAAGATATGGAACTACTTTCCATCCATCGCTACCAACCTTACTAGGCGAATGTCACTCAGAGCGCCCATTAAAATATATGCATGTAGAGGCAGTGACTTTTTCTAATGTTCATTTCTAAAGTGCTCACTTTATCGTGAACAGCCTTGAAATATATTTTACTCTTGCCTTAGACGTTAACGTTCGAGTCTGGTGAAATATATGCTCCGTGTTTATTACTCAACATGATAATATTAATTTAAAAATTGTTGTGGGAGGTTAACAAATGGCTGACCGGAAAAAAGTTACTAGGTTCTCAAAAGTGCTCACTTTACCGTGAACAGCTTGTAGATAGACCTGTTACGAGTGTTGGATACCAAAAAAATTATAATTTTGTATTCGTACCAAACATTGTTCAACTTGTACGTATTGTATGTGGTGGCATTTTCCTAGAATAAAAAAAAAAATGTATACCTAATTTTTAAAAATAATTTGGTGTAAAATTCAAATTGTAAGTTGTACAAATGAAAAAAAAATTACAACTTAAACTTCTGCCGTGGAAAACTGCTTGACATGCAATCAACAAATAGCAAGACGTACATTTGTTTTAAATGTGGAAAATATGCAAGAAATTTGTATATTACATTTTTTAATTATGTATCTTGTTATTTGGTGTTTACATACGGCCACGCGGTAGCCCACTGTAATAGTTAGCTTTGTAGATTTTTTTTTTCATCTGTACAACTCAGTTAGTAACTTATTATCGCTGCAGGAAAACAGAAAAAAAAAAAAATTATCTGACATCAAATTATTTAACTAATATGCAGCGTGATATTAGAGGAAAATGTGCACTAGTTGAAGAATATTTTAACGGGCGCACTTGGTGACATGCGCTCAGTCATGTTGGTAGCAATGGAGGGGAAGTATTTTCACATCTTAATGTCGAATAAAAATTGTTAGGTAACCATTTGTGATAACTTGAATAAATTCTTACACTTTCTGTTTTTTTTTTTTTTTTTTTTTTTTTCAATGCATCAAAGTGTAAACGTAAGCAGATCTGTAAAATATTCACTTTTCTAAAAATTTCGCAGTTTCACCTGACCGACGCATGAATGAAGTGATGAGGTCCATGGCAATGTTAATTATACACAAGGCGGAAGAATACACAAGGCGCATACAAGTAGATCATAGGCAGGGCTTTCAAAAGTGCTCAGTTTACCGTGAACAGCCTATACAATATTTTGTTCAAATTTCAGACTTTCAGACATTATCAGTAGTACTCTTTCACCGCAAAAAAAAAAAAATCGTACACGTAGTTTGTGTATCCTATCAAAATCAGAATTTGACTGATTTTGAAATGTAAAATAATGAAAACCACCTTACGTACAGAAATGAGATAATTCACACTGTAAATTGATGCCAAGAGCTACTTCAAAACGTCTATAAAATTTCACAAGGAAATGTTTTTTAACTTTCGAAAAAAATTCCAGAACATATGGAATTATTTGCTTATTTTTTATTCGTGGCTGTCCCTAAATTTATAGAAAATGACTTTCACTAAACATACCTTAAAATCTGTTAGATATTTAGCTGCCATTTGTTTCAATTTTGTGCAAATAGTTTGGCTTATATTATTTATACATTCAAATACGGCGAGATTTTGGTTTGTGACATGCCAGTTTGCAGAAATCATGCGATTTAAAAAATGTATCTGAGGATAAACGTAGCCGGAGATGATGCCCACAAGTAGAAATATAAATCAGTACGAATATAAATTAATAAATTTTTCCGTGTGGCCAATGCCCTTAAAAAAATTCCATGGTGGGATATTTTTTTTTTGCCAAAAAATTATTCCATTTATACCGTTTCATAACAATAGAAAAAATTATTATTTTTATCCTACATTCAAATATAAACTTAGAATTTAGCTAGCTGAATTCTGTGGCCAAAAGGTTGTAAAAGATAACTTGAAATTACGAGATTCTTAGTTTCGAAATCAGTTATTGAGTTATTTAGGTATAGGCTATTCACGCTAAAGTGAGCACTTTTGAGAGCTCTCTCATTTTATATAACAGCCAATAAATATATTTTATTGTAGCCTTATACGTTAACTACCGAGTGCAATGGGATATACATACTGTGTTTGTTACTTACATTTCAATATATATTTTAAAACGTGGTTAAAGGACAAATATTACTGTTAGAAAAAAGTAACTAGGGCCTCAAAAGTGCTCGTTTTACCATGAACAGCCTATACGAAAAGAGAACACATGTTTCTTTACTTCAGGTCAAGTATTCTTATTCTCAGTTCAAGTTTTCTCAAATAGACCTAGCATTTAAAACCTTGACTTCCTCCTTTTTGCTGACAGTCAATACGCCTTGATTCTGTCAATGAGTTGATAGTGCCTATCCTACAAACACCTGTGATTTGAACCTAGAACATATAAAGTAATGAATTTGTCTACGCGCGTTTGTCACGAAATCGTAGCAATATGTTTCATGGCCCAAACCCTTCTTAATGCTCAAATAACGCCGCATGCGCACACGATAGTAATTATCTGTTAATTACCTGTTACAAATGTCAGTTATATAAAAGGCACGCATCTCATATTACGTGTGTCGATTTGCGCAATGTTATGTTCCCTCTGAATATAAATAAGCTTTTGTCACCGAATTAAATCTTATTAGTAGGGTGTTTAATTTGTTGTTACTGCACGGTTACGTGTTAAATATTATGACTGCACTTATTTGTCCTTCCGTGGCAATTAAAAAAATTGAAAATTAATGTAGTTGATGTTTTAGTAGTAAAAATATTGATATCAGCGAATTGGCAAAAAAAAATCCTGTAAACCTATTACCTTATGTGCACTGCGAGATTAGCAGCTACCACTGCACAAAAACAGTGTAATTACACTGAAACTCATATGTCTGCAGATAGCCCATGAAGGGCTATGCAAAGTAGGCCTATCTTCTAATGGTAGAAGAATTTCGCAAAATTGAAATAGTCCATTTAACGTGGAGGTCGTACAAACTTCATTGATTGTCAACCACGCAGTACAAAAATTCCCTAATTCTAAGCCACGACTACAGAGACACGGAAATCTGGCGGATTCATTCAGTAACAAGCTAGACTCAGCAATCCTTTGTGTACTGGATTCGTAGTAAAAGGCTGCTCACGATAAGTTCAGCACTATAGAAATGAACCTTAGAAAAAAATTACTGCCCCTGCGTGCATATATTTCAATGCGTGCACTGAGTGACGCTCGCCTAGTAAAGTTGGTAACGATGGATAGTAAGTAGTTCCATATCTTAACGTCAAATAAAAAAAGTGTTAGGTCACCTTTTGTGATACAGTAAAATTATCTCTTTTCCTTTCTGTTTTTTTTTTTAATCCATCGAAGTATAAAAATGAGCAGATTTGTAAAGTATTTACTTCCTTAATAATTTCACAGTTTAATTTGACTGACGCATGAATAAAGTGGTGAGGCACATGTCAATGTTAATTTTTCATGAGGCGGAAGAATACACAATGTGTCTAAAAGTAGATTTCAAGCAGTGCTTTCGAAAGTGCTCATTTTACAGTGAACAACCTATAGTTCGTTGATTGTTGCTCCAGTTCAACCCCAGACCAGGGAGCACGCTGTCCTGTGCTTGTTTTCTTGCGGATTCGTCATTGCTTCATATTCGCCTTGGACGTGTATAACAAATTCGGCCCAATTGGGGAAAAAAAAAACTAGTCGAATAGGCATGTGGTTCAAGGTAATCTCGCCCTTGAATCAATTCGCGGAATTTCAGTGTCTCTAGTCAAAACACAGATCCCGAATGTAAAAGTGATTGTGTTGCTAAAACAACTTTTATCAATCAAGTCATTCGAGTGAAAATAAATTACTGAGCTGGCTTTATTTTGATCCCACTCTTACATTAGGCACTTGCAAGAGTTGGGCTAATTTAATTTGATCAACCGCGTACTCGCAGAGAAAGGGCATCCATTAGGACTTCCTCAATTGCCAAGACCCCTCCATGAGAAAATTGAGCCAGATTCATCCCAGTGGACACGCAATGGGCGTTGCTCTACCGTTTTCTGCCGGATTAAAGTTGGAAAAGGCAGGCGAAAGGCGAGAAAGTGCGTGTAATAACGAAGATTCGGGAAGAAGCTCGAATATTAATTGTAATTAATTAAATGCAAGAGATAGTATGGGATTTCATCCACAGAACTCTTTATAACAAAACTGTTATAATTCCTAGACACGACACGAGAAAATACATTTACGAATTTCGCTGCTGTATTGCGGGAAAGCGTACGCCAAAAATGTTTAACGATCTTCAAAATGCGAAATCATCAAAATTTTAACAGTAGTTCTATGCATTAACTCTGTGTTTCCGAAGCTATAGAGGCAATTTTGTGACGTACTGCACCTGCTTAAATGGAGAAGATGCAAGGAAAAACTATACGTATTCTGTGGTGTCTAATAAGCATGCACATGCCTTTGCTGAAGTTATAACACTTTCAGAACACAAGGCTTGCATAAAACTTCCGGGTGGCTTGTTCAAATTTGAAAGTCCCATGCTCGCCATTTTCTTTAAGTAGTCCATCGAACAGGGGCCGATAGAAACTATAATGGCTGTGCTTTCCTATGATATGCCACCGTACCGTGAAGCGCGATACAATATGGCTACATTCTGAACGCAAGTTTATCTTCATTACTGCCTACTCGCACAACCATTAGTGAGCCAAATAAGGATGAAATCATAGAAATAACATTTTAAAGTAATATTTTAAGGTGTTGTGAAATACAGCGAAATAATTTTTTGGCGAAGTAGAATTGCAACTTATTGCGACAGGAGAGAATATTAGAAACGAAAATAACGTTAGTAAAGCTGCATATAATTGTCCCCTTCCCCTTTCTTCATATTTTCGAAAATTTCTTCCAGCTAACAACATACAAAACTGCTTAGATGCATTTTGGTTTATGAGCAATTTTAAACTCCCTTCAAGTTAAATATTTTAACTCATGAGTCACAGTGCACTTGTTACCGAACTAGTGTCCTAACCTAAAATTACAAAACATGCCGTTTTTTGCTATACGTGTGGGCGGAAAAGCAGTCCAATGTCGGGACACGGAGATTGGTTGTGCGCAGCCAGCGAGATCGGCCTACCTCATATTTAGTCTATGGACTCAGCAGAAAATATAGCCTCCAACCCAGATGCCGAAAAACTTTGGCCCGTGACTAATCAGTAGAGACCTGCAAAATTCGCGTTATTATTTGGAGACGCGTTCAACTTCAAACACGTATACCTTTGCAGTACGTTTGTCATTGGACTATACTTCATCTGACACGCCCTGGGTAACTCTGTGCCAGTAAATGAACACTTCACAATTGTGTTGTCCAATCACGTGCAGTCCTGTAAAAAAAAATGGAGTGACTTCACATTTATGCAGCAGCCAATGGAGAACCGACGCCGGCTCGAGTATATACAGTACTGTGAAGTTTAGCGTGATGGCAAATAATAACGCGAATTTGGCAGGTTTCTACTCTTCATCAGCGCCAGTAAATAAATGCACTCTCGCCAGTTGACTCAGCTGCTGACAGTAGAAAAATTAACACGGCCTTTTTGACCTTCCCTTCGAAGTTCCGCCAACGATAGACTATTAACGGTAAAGTGAGCACTTTTTAAGGACTTGCTGAAATTTTTCGTTTCAATTAATTTCTACCTTTCTGGCACTTTTTAATGTAAACATTGCAATATCGCTAACAAACACACTGTATGCATTTCATCACTTTCGGAAGTTAATGTCTGAGACTGCAATGAAATGCATTTACTAGGGGTTGGAGAGTTTTGGGAGGGCCTTAAAAAGTGCTAATTTTACCGTGAGCAGCCTATAGAAACGAAGCTGGTTAATCCCACCTCGCACTTCCCATGTGGCGGATATTCTCTTGTTTATTTATTTATTTATTTATTTATTTTTTTTACCCCTGGTCTCACGCAGATCGAAGTGCACCCTCGTTCCGGGAAGTTAACCCACACACCACTAACCCCACACGCGATCGCCTCTGGAGTTTGATGAGGGTTCGGACCTGAACGCAACTTCGGAGAGAAGGTTTCTGGATTTCCCCCGGGGCGCCCTTTGTTAATCCCGCGCAACAAAGATTTGCCTTCGTCCTTCCACTCGCCGGTTGGCCATCGCGAGTCGGCGGTCGTTAGAAAGCTCTCCAGCAAGCACGGGCGATAGGTACCGTATTGCATTCGTTCGTTTTAGCTTCTTGCACAATAGAAAACTTTAGCATTTGACTTTACGTTTCCTTTCCCCTGACGAAACCAACAATGCAGAATAGCATATGTAAAGTCATATTTCAGACAACTGAACATCGGTTCTGTGAGCTTCGTAAGAATGTGTATTTTGTTATGAAAAGAAATATGATATTATCAAGGAATGCATTTTACGTACCTTTATTTGAAAATAAACTTCCACAAAATTGATGTTGGATACTTCAAAACAAAAACTACTCATTTGTTTAATATATTAAAATATGTCTATTCATATATTTCCTCTTCAAATTATATTCGTTTGCCATTTATTTCATTTAAGACGAACTTGGTTCAATATAACGAGATTAAAATCACACTACAATAAAATAACGCACTTTCCACGTAACCTCTGTTAGATTCTCGGCGAAATGGCTGCTTGACTTTGACTTTAAATTTCAACTTTTCGAAATCGTAAAGTCAAGAGTGCTTGACTTTACCTTTGCAGTTCCATTGTGTCAAGCTCCATAAGAAAAAACATGTCGGAAAGCAAACGTTAAGTCAAATGCTAAAGTTTTTAATTGTGTAAGGGCCTTTACCGTGAAGAGAAATGTGCGCCTTCCTCTGCACGCTATTTATCTGCATTAGACCTACCACATAATATTAACTGTTCCCACGCTGGACCGCGGTAATGTATTTTTGGAATCAAACCTTAAAAAGAATCACTTTCCGTATATGCGTTTACTGAACGGATGACAGCGAATAATTGAACATAGTTTTATGTTTTTAAAATTTTTATTAAAATTTTATTACTTGGATTAATGTAGATAACTGAAACTAGTTAATTTTTCAATACGCATTAAAAGACACTGTTATAAGGCACCAGAGGGATGTATCCGAGTTCGTGAGGGATGGAGGTCTTAATAAAAATAAAAGAACTAAATTTGACTTCAGTTTATTCATACAGGTAATATTTTCAACATTAAACTATCTGTCTCCATTATTACTTTTGTAATCCTCAGTGGACTCTAAATTTTTTTTTTGCACTTTTACAAGAAAAATTCTTGGAAACCCAGTTGCCAAGAAAATCTTTTGTAAAACTACAAACAGTTTTCTTGTAAAATCTCCAAAACATACATTTGTAATATTAAAAATGATAGCCTTGTATTTCAACTTACATTATTAAAAAGTTAAGTGTACATAATTTTTTTTCTAGAAAGCTAGTGTGCTGAATCAAAAAAATAGGGAGTAACCAAAAAAAGAAAAATAATTCAGAATATAATTTACGAAAAAAAAAAGCCTTACTTTTAGAACATTGGGATGAGAACCGATACCCCTTGTATTATTAGCCCACACCATTATCTACAAGACCAACTTGACTTACGAACTTGAAATTTATTATATAGTAAATATAGCTGTTTGTTCCTACTACAACACAATATGGCGTTATTTAATTAAGAAAATCACATTTGTTTCATTTTAAGAATTATGTTAAGCTGAGAAATTTGGTCGGCTTTTAACAAAAAGGTCTTGATAGCAGATTTAAGTGTTCTGTTAGCTAGGAAACAGTCACGTTTTTATTGACAAAGTCATTTTATTATGAATATTTGCGGTGTATAAGTATTTTACGTTATTCATACTTGCAGTACATTTCATTTTACACGTAACTAAACTTTACATTATCCATACTTTTTGCACAAACAGCTAAATACGGTTCTACGTTGTTGAATGTCCGCCATTTCGCTGAAGCTCGTGGATACAGGTCAGTATAGTACAAGCATTTCTTGAGGTCTATTACAAACACGGCCCTTGTAGTTTTACAAAAGATATCTTTGTACTGTTACAAGAATTTGCAAAATTACAAATAATTTCTCAGTGAAAATTACAATTTTTTTACAGTGTAGAAAGAGCTTAAAGTTTCGTTGACAGCGAGGTCATTAGGAAAGGAGCAATCTGCTCAGATAAGGAGGAGCGGGGATGGAATCGGCTAAGGCCCTATAGCCCAGTTAAGGTATGACGATGAATCATAAATAAATAACCATAACAGCCCATGGAAAGGAACCACCCCAGCTAAGGCCTGCAGCGACCTCGGCAAGTCATGGGAAACTGAAATCAGAATGGCTGGACATGGAATCGAAATCAGGTCCTCCCGAATACGACTCTTGTGGTTTACCATTGCCGCCACCTCGCTCGGTAATAGTAACTTATTTACGTTCGTGCTGTTATGGTTATTTATTTATGTTTCACCATCATAACTTAACCGGGCTATAGGAGCGTGGCAAGTTGATGATAGGAGTTATGCGAGGAACGCTTTATGAAAGGAGTTTATGTAACATTATGTTCATACAATATTATTTAAATACAAACACGATTGTTATGGGTGGGGGAAGCTATAAAAATATACTGAACTTTTAATTTATGTCAAATTATAAAGATTTGACCAGCAACATTGTGAGCAAAGTCTAACTGGAGAGTCCCCATCTTGTTCATGATTCCGGAGGCTGATTAAAACGGCGGAAGTCGACGGCCGGACATACCCATCTTCAGTAGTCTTCTCGTTCCAATAGCCCCACGACAAAAAGACACCGCCCACGAGCTACACTGGCCTATTTTGGGAGCATTGTTTCCGGCCCCGTTTTCTAGCCGCTCGAGGGGGTTTCTGCAACTGCCTTTCGCAAGGTATTACTGCGATCGCGCTCGTGCTCTGGTTCAGTGTCTGAAGTGAAGTGAAGTGAAGTGAAGAAATTTGAACGGCTCTTAACATCGAGGTCTTGAGAGCCCCAATTCAATGTCTGGAGGTGTGACCGACAGGTTGTCCAGCTAAGGCCCGAACACTTCACAACAGTACAAATGGCACGTTCCCACTTGAAAGGCGCACCCATGAAAGTCGTTAGATACATCAAAATGTAAAATTTTATATGCGGAGAGAAAGATGAAAGTAAACAGGATTTTCAAAAGCGCTCACTTAAACGCGAAGTAACTCTGCCGGTAAAATCACGGTAAAATGTATACTCCTTTGGAATCCAATCGCGTGTCTTTTGTCTGTCTTTTGTACAGAATGAAAAACAAAAAATCACCGTATGTTTCACTTACAGTGTTTCAAAAGAAGATGTGAAAACTAAGGACGGGGTGCTAGTGAACTGATAACTCACATATGGTTTCAGAACAAATATATGTAAGTCAAACACATCAAGTATTACGTCAATGGGATTTAAATAGCTAAATGTGACCTTCATTTACTAAGCAGTATATATATATATATATTTATATAATGTATGTCGTGTTCGGTTGTGCCCTAAATATGCTATGTATTGCAAGCGTTTATACTCCTATTAACAAGAAAGTATATTATTTTCGGCTAAATATAAATTATAATTTATCTATACCTTTAATATTTTATTTATAGTTAATAAGCTTTAGTAAAACAGGGACAATATAGGAAAGTTGGTAATGCCTAATACGAAATAGTTTTCATAAAAAATATTATTAAACTAAGTGCGTACAAAAGCGGCGCGTTGTTCATCTGTGTAATATTCTAGATTATTTAAGCTTTATTTCCATGAGGAGGAGGAAAGACCTCAAAATAGAACTTCAGCAGAGTTTCAGAAAAGTTGTGAGTTACGTCAGCATCATATGCCTACACTGTAAAAATTTTTCTGGTAAACTTCCTAAACAGTGATGGATGTTTTAAATTTATACAATGTATGGAAATAATACCACATGTCAGACTGCAAACATATAAATATTGAAAGTCATTACTATACAAGGTTGGGGACTTCCCTGAGTATTTAAACGCTTCGTGAGCGAATGTAGGAACGCTGCCATAGATTCATTGGAAAATAGTTTGCCATTCTCACTCTCACTATTCGTATACAGTGATACGGTAATTTGAGGAATAATTTATTACAGTGTAGATAGGATTGGTGTGTACGAGATAGCTCCTACTATCGGCATAGCCCGACGAATCCATCGACATGGGAAACAATTGATGTTTTCGGAAACTTCTCCAAACTAATGAGAGGCTGCGCTGTTTTGGTGGAATGGAAGTGGGCTAGTCTTTCCTGGTCATCTTCGCCAAAATAAAGATCGAACTAAAGAGAGTGGAACTGTTCGAGCGGAGTCTAGGAATTTGGCCGGCTCTTAACGTCGAGGTCTTGAGAGCCGATGAGGGTGAAGCGGAGTCAGTGTGGTGCATCGACGGAATGAGAGGGTGGGGGGAATGGGAGAACACTGAGAGAGGACCCGCCGACCATCGGCATCGTCCGGTACGATTCCCACATGCGAGAATCCTGGAGCGACCCCGCCGGGAATCGAACACGGTTCGCCTAGATGGGAGGCGTGTAGTCTAACCACTAGACCACCCCGGCCCCGGAATTGTTCCTACATTTACAGATACACAATACCAGTTATGGCCATCTCCACTTAAAATAATGAACCTTGCACTTGTTTTTCACTGTGGGTGCAAAACAGATTAACGTAAGGTTAGTCACGAATATGTGGCAGCGAGACACGAGAATTTTCATTAACCCATATGCAGTTGTGAGCTCTGACCTTACTAGTGAAACTGGAGCGTACGTTCGTACAGAAAATTACGGATGCCAGTAATCCTTCGTATTCTTTAACCCACTGCAGAATTCCGTACTAAATACGAGCCAGGCCATAATTCCATTTTCAACACTGCGCTATATACGCAAGAAAGTTGTTCCGATCCTTCTCTGTGGGTGCATTAATGCATCTCCTACGTCATTACACTTTCAGACTATATCAGGCATTAACACATTGCGGTCTGCATACTTTTACTCGTACTTTAAGACAAATTAGAAGTGAGTCAGCTATATCTACTACTGCAAGAACACCGGCTCTGTTGGTGTCTGTGTTAGAACTCGCCATCGTCCTATTGGTCCAAACCACACCGGACACTATCCTGTACTTTACAGCGTTTGTTATTGGCCGGTTATCAACAAATGGAGAGCCGAACTGATATTGACCCAATAAAATGTGGTTTATCGTATAAAATACAGTCAATTATGTCCCCTTGAGTGGCTGTATAAAAAAATATATTTCGTTAGCAATATCATTTTTACTGCGGTGTCGTGTTCTTGTGAGATCATGTTATATTCTATTTCATGTAAGTGGAGTAAATTTTGACAGTTCTAGAAAAGTAGCACGGCCACAATGTACCCTTCCACCACAGCTGTTTTGTTACTGAAGTAAAAGAGTTTGTAAATAAATGTTTGAGTCCAATGCACACTTGCATTTTCCTGTTTCCTCGTGTTTCCTGTCGTGACAGGCACTGAAAAACTAATGTTAGCTAACTTCCGTCCAGTAATTAAAGTAGTATATTATAGCTAGGTTGGCATTACAACCTGTTTAATTTTTGTAATTACAAAGTTAAATTTGTTGGGGCTCTGTTTATTTTATTTCGAGGGAAAAAGAAACATCCTTGATTGGGGGGGGGGGGGGGGCTTTAATTTAACGTCTTTCGTGAGATGGAATTATTTCGATGTTCTTACGAGTGTGTGGTATTTTGAGTTGCGTATTGTTTTGAGGGAGCAGTGGGAAATTTTCCCCGTATTAAAATATCATTTAAATTATTTAACTTCGAAAATTTTAACTTTAATGAAAAAACAAAACAGTATACATACGTCGCTGTTAGTATTCGTACAGAGGCAGATATATATATATATATATATATATATATATACACACACACACACACACACACACACACACACACACTCTTTGACAGAAGTTAACGTTACACTCGCTGAGTTTGCAATAGACAAATAAACAAATATTATTCACTTGCTACAAAAGTGTAGAAAGTGTGGCTTTTTCAGGCAATATAATAACTATATTGACGGTTTACAAATACATTTACAAAACACACAAAATTACTGTTTGTAAAATTCGCAACCTCTTGAAAACGTGTTTTTCTAAGGCAATCCTTGCAGGTTTACTTCACTAATATCACGTTTGTTTGTCACTAACATTAAATAATTTATTTGCAGAATCATTCAGTAAAATCAACACAGCGCCCGTTTCCTGAAACCAACAAACTTCAACTTAAGATACGTAAATGATATTCCTGTCACTTCACTGCGGACGGCGGGAAGGAAGATGGCGGAACTAGCAGTTTTGCGAAGCGGTAAACACGTGACGATTAATATTACATTTCACTTAAGAAAACGCACTACAACGGTACCTACAACAACTATGCTTGAAGAAAGCAAATAAAACAATAATTAACTACCAATTAAATATTCCGACGACACCAACAAGATATTCGTATAGCAAACAAAAGCACGCGCAGAACGGCCGTTCACTGGTCTGGAAACTGGAAACGACATGACTAGCCATTGGCTGAAAACGTTTACTGTTTGTACGTTTCGACATACTCTGTATTAATTGGTTAAAAATGCTTTTAAAGTCCAGTCACTAATAGCCAAGAAGATATAATATTGCTTTAATAACATCATTGAAACCAAAAATATTGTAAGAATAATTAAGATTTTAAATTACAACTTTTAGTTATGAGTACCATTTGCTTCTAAAGCCATCATCGAAATCGCCAATTTAACATCATGTATTCCGCAGCAATTCATCAGCTGATACAATACTGTACAAACGAGAGCATTTACTGTTTACAGAGCGTGTATGTTGGTCTCAATGTCTGTCAGATTTTACCCCACTAATGTGAAATAGACTATAAATACTAGCCGAACAAAAACTTAGTTAAGCTTAGTTTGCATGAGGCGGAGGAATATCCTGGAAGTAGAACTTTAGCTTAGCAGGGCTTCAGAAAAGTGTGAAGTAAGCGGGAATGGATTATATAATGGTATTGCACACAGGAGATCCAATTTACACCAAGTTCCTATGCTGCTCGTAAATTGCAGGTCTACTGGGTGGTTCATTTGCGATAAAGTTGTGAAATTTTTTTGAACTTGATTAGCATACTTGGTTTCACCAAACCGAAAGTTGTAGATCCCTACCTGTGAAAGAATCCATCTTCACCACACTTGGCCAGCAGAACATTCAGTGGCGTTTTCCATTACTACAGTTTACGTACAGAAAACTTGATGACTATGGCGGAATGAATGTGTGATGTTGAAATGTTAAATACGTACTTGAAGTAAATTAATATGCATATGTAGATTTTCGAAGCTTCGCCTGAATCACGGCTTACAAAGAGAACACTTCAAAATTATTAAACTGTTAATTCATTACTGGAGACATGCAAAATTCGCGTTATTTTCCGGGGACACGATAGACTCCACTGCCGTAAAAACAAGTGACCACATTTCGTGGTTCCATTGGCCGCTGCACTGTAATCAAGGTCGCGTGTCTGCTTGATCTCCTTAAAAGATATTGGCCACTCCGCGGCTGAATTTGTGTTATTAGCTCAAGAGTTCTCCAAGGCGTGCCACACATATTTTTGGCCAATGGCTGAAGTTGGTCAAACGCACAGTGATTTGGAGTTCAGTCTGTCCTTAGATAATAACACGAATTTTGCATGTCTCTATTCATTACTACTTGACTAGTACTTATTCAAGTGCGTATGAAACAAAGTGATTCATACTAACTCGTATGTTGTTAAAATGAATAACTCTCTTTCAAGAAGACGCTAATGCATCAAAATATGTTTTTGCTTGCTGCAAACTTTTTTGTACAAACACTCTGTGTTGATATTGCAGCTTTTATCGGGCGTTTCCCTTGAAAAAATATATCCTTATAAATTTGACTCAACTAGAGATAGACAACAGGTAAAATTCAACAATAACATCCGAAATATGAGGTCATTGTAGCCCCGTCACAAGCTCACTAATAAATAACCTGACATAAGTGCTCTTTAAATTATATTAACGTTGTGCGTTAATAATAATAATGCATTTAATTAGAATGCAAGAGAAACAAATGAACAGCTTGTGGTATTTAAGATGATCAAGCCATTGATCATAAAGCTTATAAGCCACAGTTTTCATCAGTCGTTAACGTAATCCTCGAAATGTAAGCATTCTCGTTGATTATTCCCATTAAGTTAGACTGGGTAATTTACACTACTGTAGGTTACAGCTAAATTAGTTACTTGTCTTGCCTGACATTCGTGTTGAATACGTTTAACCGAATGCTGATGTCTCGCTCAGCTTTCGTAATAAAGCTTGCTAAAAGTGAGGCGTTTTAATTTACCTTTCGCGTCACGCAACATCTGCTCGTTTGAAGCCTTTTCCTTGCTAAGTAGCTGTCGTAGCGTGCCACAGCCGAAAACCTGCGTCTGTTATTACGTACTCCGAGACGAGAGCGTAATTTCCCGGAGCCCGATCCGTCGCGTCTACACTGTTAAAAAATCCATTGTACAGGTGTACCTAAATTTTACCGAAAATCTTCACCTGCAGGTCAATCACAAAAAAAATAAGGCGAAAACATGTATGCCACGTACGTTCTATATGAATTCTAAGGGCGGATCACGTCTTTAAAGTTGGATCAGAAACACTAAGTTATCTATACATGCACAGTATAAGACAAAGTCTCGCCCGGCTGCGTGTGTCTGTATTTGGCTAAGGCTTTTAAACTACTTGATGTATTTTGATGCGGCTTTCCCCGTCATTTACAGAATTTCTTGAGGAAGGTTTAGGTATATAATAACTACAATAATATTTAATTTAAGGTTAGTAGAGAAATGTCGACGTTTTATAATAAAGCTGGAAAAGGCCGTTTTTCAGGCGCTTGCATGGCTTACGCGGATTAAACCGTAAGAGATACACCGAAATAATGTGCTACAGAATTGTAGATCTCAGGAAGGCCTACAAAAAAGTCCGCGACAGCATATGTTTATCTTTTAAAGATGACCCACGGTAACCATTTTTGTCTTTTTGATATTTGATTAAAAATAGGGGTTCACTTACGAAGACTTTGTGAAAAACACAGTATTTATATAATTATATGTTAGTTATATAATTATATGTTAGTTACCTAAAGCATTCAATTGATATACTTGCTGTAAACCTAAACAACGCCATATTTGTAGATTGCATCCTAGCGAGGCTGGGGCGGGTCGCTAGTTATTAATATCGGAGAAAAGTTTTAAGATGGAACATTGCCTGGATAATGTGTAACGAAACGAAGATCTGTAAAATCCACAACTACTGTCTGTCGCTGTCATCGAATTATTTCATCGAAATAATCAAGGTTTTATTTCAACTTATTTTCTCCTTCTTTCTTTGTAATTAATCTGCAGCCGAATTTTTTGGTCGAATATATAATATATAATTATGGGCCAACAGTAAAAAAAAAAAAAACAGAAATGCAGTTCGTGACGAGTAAAAACGTGGCTGTGCTCCGTACACACAAAAATACATAGTGTGCCTGTAATTCCTGTAGCTCCAGGAACGCACAATGGCGAGTCTACAAGAAGATATATTGGCCGCTATAACCGGAAAAGTATAATTTCTGCAGCAGTTACGAAATCCACGCCACTCAGATTTGTTCCTTCGAGCATAAACAGGTAGCATCATGTGTCTTTAACAGTTATCAACAGTTATAAAACACAAATATAACTAGAAACTGTAAAAGTTTCTTATATGCGACTATTATATTAATATACAATGCTATACGCTAATTTTTATGAAAGGTCGTACGTGAGTGGCTAAGTCGCGAACTCTGAATATTTCAACTTTGGATCAGATCTGGCTTCAATATATAATAGTTTAACTTTAAAATATATTATACTCAGTAGAACACCATGTTAATTTGGCGTGAACGTGCCTTTAATATGGTCGCCTGAACCCGCCATCTTACTTAAGTAGAAACCAGGACACCAGTAGCTGCGATCGGAGCACGCCTTACCAAACTCTGGTAAGTGGAACCCCCACAGCAAAAAAAAAATTAAGGTAAAATTCCTTTACGTGTAAGGGAAGCTAATTACCTCTACATGTAAGGTGAAGTTACCTCTTAAATGTGAAGTACATTTACCTAGCAAGTATTATTCCCTAATCGCACGGAAAAAGTACCTGACAAAAGTAGGCGAAAAATCTCATACAAGTAAGGGAAAATTAACTATGTTGAATAATAAAACTATCCAGGAGTATTTGTACTGGTAACTTTGTTATTACTTATGTCCTCTAACGGAGATTAACCGAAACCTCAACACTAAAATGCCCGACACTTACTTGTGGGTGGATGCGAACTAAGGTCCCCTTTTACGACAGGCCGATGCACTATCCATCACACAATGACGCCAGCGGGACAGCATTACAAAATATTAGCGTGTTAAATGATTGTTTCTTCCGCCCGTCCCCCCTCTTGTGAACGCTGAAGAGATGCACCCGACGTAAGGTAATTTTCCCATTCATTTATGGGATTTTCCACCGCTATGTACGTGAATTTTACTCCAGAGTGTGATAATTTTACCTCACCCGTAAGGAAAACTATGTTTCCCCGACGAATTCGCGAATATTACCTTACACTTGTCGGGGTAATTTTCTCATTTCTTTTTACAGTGCCCACTACCAGCCGGAGAATCGGGTCAGATTGCACCATGCGACTCCAATATCTAGCAATACTGAGTAGCGGGCGGCGTCTTTCTCCACGCGACGCCGACTGTGATGGACGCCCTCCAGGAACCTGATGCGGCGACCGCCGTAACACGCCAACAGTACTACATCTTCCTGTTACATCGCAAGGTGGGACAAGCCCATTTAAAAACGGCTCTTAACAAGTTAACATAGTTGCTATAACATAGCTCCCTCGAAATTCAGCGTATTGTGTATTGTAATTGTTCCAGGAGTTAAGTGTAAACTCAGATTCAACCAAGGTAGCTCTTTATATTTATCAACCCTCAGTGCTATACCATCATAAGTTGCAGCTCCCAGCATGAAATCACATCCCATAAGGTCAATAGCTTTCATGTCTGATTAGTCAGCTACGCCCATAACCTTTCTTGAACGGAGTGACAAAATGACACTTCGTAATAACCCGCATAACAAAAATTGCGTTTGTCTCTGTTGGGGACACGGCCGATTGTTTTGCATGAATACGTCTACGTTGACGCGCTCGGACGCCTTGGTGTTTATTTTACGTTCCCGGCACCGCTTCACTCTATCATATGGGGTTTTATGGTTATCACTGGATTGCTTTTGAGATGCTCTTTCCAACCATTACGATTTCCGTATTTAGACTTGGTTTTTTGACGAGTATAGGCTGAAATGTGTGATAAATTTTCTTAATTTTTTATATCAAAGGCATGAAATTTCACCCTGACCACGCCACACAAATGTTTTTATGAACGCATTCGATTGACCTCGACGAGAGCTGTCGGTTGAAACTTAAACTACCGTTGTAGCTTCTCCTAGTCAAAAGTTATAGTACGCGGAAGTTATGAGACGCGGCGAAACGAACTCAAAATTGCGCTCCCCCCTAACCCCCCCCCCCACCCCGGGCGATGCTTCACAGCCCTCACTCAACATAACATATTCTTTGACCCTTTGATGTAGCCTAATTGGATTTTGAATGTATACGATAGTAATTCGGAGCTGCATTGCCAAAATTTATCCCAAGATTTTATCATCAGATTTTCTGGATTGCTTCCCACTATGGTTGCAAATTTGAAGACGTATTCACGTCAAAATTAAATACTTTATTCGTTACTTCTTTTTCTCTTAACTATAAGTTAAGAACCAACAAGCAAATTTACGGATAGGTTCCACGAGTTCACGAAAAGTTCTGTGAAAACGATACGTGTCTGTTATTTTTACGGAGAGATCTGGAGAAGATTTCTTACGAGTACTTCCCCGTAAAATAAAGAAATATATTTTTTTTAACAATGTATGAGAGCCTGTTGCATAGCGCGGACATTCAAAAGGGACCACGGGAGCAAAGATGCTTATCTTCTGTGACGAAGGGAGAAAACGTGATGAGAGAATGTTATGGTCGAAGCTGGAAATATCTGGGTGAGATTCCTTCCTAGTTATTTGCTGCTCGCGTGGGGGGACGCGATAGCGTCGAGCCGCCTACGTCCACGAAATGACCGACCATCACGAAAAGTTACATTTCCCCGAGGTGATTTGGGAAGAAAAGGAGGGTGAGTGGGAAGGGGGGGGGGGGGTAATAAACGTTTTACTTCTCGGCGTGTCAAGCGGTCGCCTGTAAATAACATATACCTCCGTCGCTGAGATCGCTCCTACAACGTAGCAAGAAATCATCACACGGAGAAGTCGTATCGCTCGGAACACAAATCTGTGGGGGAAAAAAAAAATCACTCTTTCACAGCCAACACCGACGTCACGAATCGGTGAAAACGGCCCAGCGAGAACCAGTATAAAATAACGATGGTTTCTGCGGAACTGTTTCACTGACTCAGTATGTATCACAGCCATCTTCATACGGCGAATGAGATACTGCTTTAATGCATTTCGCCAACTCATTACGAGAGATAAGCACATTTCCGACAGCCACTTTTAATGTTTTGCAGTTATGCGTAATTTATGTAAATACAAAAACAAATACCTTGAGCGAGATTCGAACCTGAAGCATTTTGCTGCAAGACCATTGCCTTAACGTTTTTTTCGGCGAGCTTAGAATTTTTACTCCTTTGCCTTAGCTAATAGTGTGTTAATCACTCTGGCAATTAGATTACTGAGTTCCCCAAGCTAATTGGTAACTTTATATGGGAAATGACACGTATTTAAATATTTCATAAAAATTTTTAACTTTAAATGCTATACAATTGCTTTTCGCTTTAAACTCAACTGTTAACATTAGGATTATCAAAAGAAATAGTACGTATAAGCCAACTCATATCGCCACATTTCATGCATTGTAAATGTCCAAACCGAGTGCAATGATTATTATATGAAAAAGAAATGAACGTCTGAATGATCATCTTACCTCGTAAAATGGCGCTATTGCAAACGAAAACGAATGCCATATTAAAAATAATAACCTTCATTACTTACGCCCGTTCAAATGTTGTTTATTTTTCATCTGTTTATGAAAATATTCGCATAGAAACTTATCACGCAGGATCATTAACACAGCAGTCGACAAACCGTATCATCGATGGACCTGTATCAGAGGTGGTTAACACGCCAATGGAAAAATGTCACGTATTTAGGAAGTGAAGAAGAACGGATGTATTTGCACTGAATTTTCAGATAAAGCTTTTGAAAGCAAGTGTTCGGTAGGCCAGAGAAAAGTTACTTATGCTGCAGGTTGAGAAAATCAGTGTTAAAAGTCTGGCAACCAAAAATTTTCGCCACTAGGTAAGCGCTAGTGGATATGTACCATATGTTCTCTAATGTCTACGTTAAAACCGATGAACTGTAATAAATATAAATCAATTACAAAATTACTTCGCAGCTACGTAAAATCTTCGTATTTTATTATTCACGTAGCTTAAAAATTTGTAATTGGAAGCGACCTCTTTGGAGCACTGCGAACATAGTGGCGGAAATTGTCCCCATGCTAAACTCCCTCATAAGAAAACTCGTTTCGTTCCTAACCTGAGTGTACACTGTAAGAAAAAAATTTATGTTAAAACTTCCTAAACTGTAATGGAAGCTTTTAACGTATAGAGTGTATGGAGATAATACTAAGTACCAGGCTTGAAATGTGGGAATGTTTAGCTTCGCTACTATACAAAGTTGGCAACTCGCTTGTGCATTTGACTCTTTGCAGAGCAACTGTCGGAACGTTACCATGGATGCGTGGGAAAATATTTCACCATTCGCGCTTTTTCACTGTACGTATACTCTGATATGGTAAATTCACAAGTAATTATTAGAATGTAATTAACCTTACCCAGACGTCCTTCACTGATTGCGAAAGAGATGGTGTACACACTCGGCTTTGGACAGACGCGATCGTGATTACGTGCGCATGCGATTCTGAAAACGGCCCACTCATTCACATATTATCCAAGTATTTTATAACTCTTTACTATGCCATAAAATCTTTTCTTGGCTCAAGATTATACTCCGCAAAAAAAAAAAATTAAAAATTAGTGTGGCATGGCAAATTCACATCCACAGAAAAAAAAAACATATCTTTACGGCTTTTTTATTACCGTTCCAGCACAACCGCATACGGCAATAAGGTTTGAATGTATGCGATTAAAGGCTGTTCGTGATAAAGTGAGCATTTTTTAAATTAACCTTACAAAATAATTACTGCCCCTGCCTGCTTATATTTTGACGGGCGTACTGAGTGACATGTGTCCAGTAAAGTTGTTAACGATGGATGAGAAGTAGTTCCGCATCTTAACGTCAAATAAAATGTGTTAGGTAATCATTTGTGATAACTTAATTATTACTTTATCTTTCCTTTTATTTAATACATCGAAATGTAAAGCTGACCAGATTTCAAACATATTTTTTTCTCTAATAATTTGACAGTTTCTCTTGACTGACGCATGAATAAAGTGATGAGGCTTATGACAATGTTACTCTTACATAAGGCGAAAGAACACACAACGTACATACAAGTAGATCTTAGGCAGGGCATTCGAAAGTGCCAATTTTACCGTGAACAGCATATATAAGCCCTGATATAAGAAATCGCTCTCATTTAATTTTTACCTTATGTGGTCGGTTATAGTCTTGAGCATAACTAGAACAGTAATTAAAAATGGTCTTTCCTCAATATTAATTATATTTGTCGTATTTTAAAGTCATTTCGATGAATTATAACCTAATATACGGTTAATGAAGATAACGAAATCCTTTTTAACCCCATCAGTTCGTTTCGTGTAGTGTTCAGGAGAAGCTTCCTGAGTTCTGGAACTGAAATACGACTCGCTACGTACGAAACTTTGTATGGAACCAGTAACAAAATAATAGGACAGACCTCATTACAAAACCTCGTATGGAATCTGACCATACAAGGCTACGAATGCCATGATGACTGCCGTACTATATAGGGTAACATCTGCTGTGGCAGACCTTGCATAAGCTGTCACGAAGTATAGTAAAGAATGTTCACGATAAAGTGAGCATTTTTCAAATCAACCTTAGAAAAAATTCACCGCTCCGATCTGCATATATTATAACGGGCGCACTGAAAGAAATTGTGCCCTGTAAAGTTGGTAACAATGTAAGGAAAGGAGTTCCATAATTTAACGTCTCATAAAAAGTGTTCATTAACAATTTGTGGTAATTTAAATTATTTATTTTGCTTTCTGTTTTGTAAATGCATCTAAGAGTAAAATTGAGCATATTTGTAGAATATTATTTATCTAATAATTCCACAGTTTCACTCGACCGACGCATGAATAAAGTGATGAGGCTCGTAGCAAAGTAAATTTGATATAAGGCGGGAGAATACACGACGTGCAAACAAGTAGATACTAAGCAGGTCTTTCAAAAGAGCGCAATTTACCGTGAACAGCGTACACCGTATAATACAGTCATTCGCAAATTCGACCAAGTAGGTAAAATTTGCCTGAACGACGACGGATGGAACAATGTACTACGAAAAGAATTTAGCTATAATCCATTCACGGTTTCTTCGCACTTTTCTGAAGCCCTGCTAAAGTTCTACTTCCAAGATATTCCTCCGCCTCGTGCAAACTAAGCTTAAGTAAGTCTAGATATTTACACCAAAGGACAACGCACTGAATTCGTGCTCACTCAGTTACAATAATATATTATGCAGGAGAATTATTTCTTACTAGGAGTTAGCAACACACGTTCTCTCACTGTTTTTATTCATATTTCCTTTAGATGGAGTGTTATAATTTATAAATGAAATATAGGTAAGACTTCAGTTTAATGAGTATTAAGGTACTTTCTTGTTAACAGAGGTATGAAACGCTTGTGATACATGGTATATATAGGAGATAACTAAACACGTCATACTGGGGTGATTTTTAAAGGTTCGATTCAAAAAGTGTGGAGAAATCATGAATAGAATATAAGTAATGGAAATGCTGACAATTTTATTCAATGATTTCCAAACCACTCCGGCAGCTTCAAGTCATCAGTGTTGAAATTTCCATTTCAATGACTATCTTCAGCTTGAACTCGTTTAAGTGATCGCGTTAATGAGAATAGTTTCAGAATTTCATCTAAACCTCATAGAGTTGTTGAGAAATGTTATCGATTATTTTATCGTGGGTCTGACTTCATAAAAAAAAACTGGAATACAAATTAGGTTAAATAAACACATTTAATTAATTTAATTGCAACAACCGAGTTCGGGTCCCTAACACGTTTTCTCCAGGCATAAAACTGTGGCGTAAATAATGTTTCTCGTCAGCAAAAAATACCAACATATGGAAGATTTCTGAATTTTTGTTTCCTATATTCAATTTTCTTACACGACATAAAAACATTAAATCATTTAATAAACACCTCACAAAAAAGTTCGAACTATAGTGAGACATGGCATTTTGGATGGTAGGAGTTATGTAGTTCTTTTGTGATCAACAGAGAGCGCGCTTGCACATTGAACAAACTTGGGACAAGCAGAAAACGACAATTTATAATCGTCCACAACATCCAGAAACACTTCCAGATCTCATAAGAGCGGCCCATGATGGGATGGGATCTACGTTCGGCAGATGACATCAACACATTGATTACGAGCATGCCACGGCGTGTTAGGTACTTGTATGTACAAATCACATGGAGGCCATACTCGGTTTAAAGCTGCAGTGGCAAGAAAGAATCTCCCTCCAGTAAGAAACACCATTACGAGCATGCCACGACGTGTTAGGTACTTGTATGTACAAAGCACGTGGAGGCCATACTCGGTTTAAAGCTGCAGTGGCAAGAAAGAAACTCCCTCCAGTAAGAAACACCATTACGAGCATGCCACGACGTGTTAGGTACTTGTATGTACAAAGCACGTGGAGGCCATACTCGGTTTAAAGCTGCAGTGGCAAGAAAGAAACTCCCTCCAGTAAGAAACACCATTACGAGCATGCCACGACGTGTTAGGTACTTGTATGTACAAAGCACGTGGAGGCCATACTCGGTTTAAAGCTGCAGTGGCAAGAAAGAAACTCCCTCCAGTAAGAAACACCATTACGAGCATGCCACGACGTGTTAGGTACTTGTATGTACAAAGCACGTGGAGGCCATACTCGGTTTAAAGCTGCAGTGGCAAGAAAGAAACTCCCTCCAGTAAGAAACACCATTAAGAGCATGCCACGGCGTGTTAGGTACTTGTATGTACAAAGCACGTGGAGGCCATACTCGGTTTAAAGCTGCAGTGGCAAGAAAGAAACTCCCTCCAGTAAGAAACACCATTACGAGCATGCCACGACGTGTTAGGTACTTGTATGTACAAAGCACGTGGAGGCCATACTCGGTTTAAAGCTGCAGTGGCAAGAAAGAAACTCCCTCCAGTAAGAAACACCATTACGAGCATGCCACGGCGTGTTAGGTACTTGTATGTACAAAGCACGTGGAGCCCATACTCGGTTTAAAGCTGCAGTGGCAAGAAAGAAACTCCCTCCAGTAAGAAACACCATTAAGAGCATGCCACGGCGTGTTAGGTACTTGTATGTACAAAGCACGTGGAGGCCATACTCGGTTTAAAGCTGCAGTGGCAAGAAAGAAACTCCCTCCAGTAAGAAACACCATTACGAGCATGCCACGACGTGTTAGGTACTTGTATGTACAAAGCACGAGGAGGCCATACTCGGTTTAAAGCTGCAGTGGCAAGAAAGAAACTCCCTCCAGTAAGAAACACCATTACGAGCATGCCACGACGGGTTAGGTACTTGTATGTACAAAGCACGTGGAGGCCATACTCGGTTTAAAGCTGCAGTGGCAAGAAAGAAACTCCCTCCAGTAAGAAACACCATTAAGAGCATGCCACGGCGTGTTAGGTACTTGTATGTACAAAGCACGTGGAGGCCATACTCGGTTTAAAGCTGCAGTGGCAAGAAAGAAACTCCCTCCAGTAAGAAACACCATTACGAGCATGCCACGGCGTGTTAGGTACTTGTATGTACAAAGCACGTGGAGCCCATACTCGGTTTAAAGCTGCAGTGGCAAGAAAGAAACTCCCTCCAGTACGAAACACCATTACGAGCATGCCACGGCGTGTTAGGTACTTGTATGTACAAAGCACGTGGAGCCCATACTCGGTTTAAAGCTGCAGTGGCAAGAAAGAAACTCCCTCCAGTAAGAAATACCATTACGAGCATGCCACGACGTGTTAGGTACTTGTATGTACAAAGCACGTGGAGGCCATACTCGGTTTAAAGCTGCAATGGCAAGAAAGAAACTCCCTCCAGTAAGAAACACCATTACGAGCATGCCACGACGTGTTAGGTACTTGTATGTACAAAGCACGTGGAGGCCATACTCGGTTTAAAGCTGCAGTGGCAAGAAAGAAACTCCCTCCAGTAAGAAACACCATTACGAGCATGCCACGGCGTGTTAGGTACTTGTATGTACAAAGCACGAGGAGGCCATACTCGGTTTAAAGCTGCAGTGGCAAGAAAGAAACTCCCTCCAGTAAGAAACACCATTACCTCAATTCTGTTGTTCTTCTTTGTTTATTTTTATGTGATATTGAAAAACTTCCTTGGGTAAAAACCTTTTGAATTTCACGTTTTGTATCGCTACCGTTGGTAACATCTGAGACTGCTATGCTTATGTTACGTATACTCCATACGTGTGTGCATTCTGCGTGTATATTCCAAACTTTTTGTGACGTGTTTATTTTACACATCTCCTCGTAGTGCTCAAAATGTTAATAAAAAAGGGAAACAGGCGTCATTTTTATTTTAAAAGTTTCCTTTTGCGAGTCAAGTAAAATATTTTAACTCACTTCCCGGTAAAGCGATTTTATTTTTACAACTCCCTTTCATTGTCGTAAAAAAGGAAAGTCCATTTTGTTTAAAAATTTGATTAATTTCACTTTGGAATTACAAAGCAGGCATGGAAGACGTCTAAACCCGTAATTAGTTTATGTCGTCGGCGATTCTCTTTTATCCTCTCTGGAATTTTTTGTACTTTACTTCCTGTGGTTAAAGATAATTCCACTGTCAAACATTTTTCTAATGACATTAACGAAATGAAATTATTAGAACGGTGATATACTAGGGACGATTTATTTTATTTACAAATACAGTTCGTCAAATTATTCTCTACAATTATTTTTAAAACTGTCATCTTTACCGCAACAGTTTTTGTATTGCAGTTTTGCTGGGGAATTTTACAGCGGTGTTAATTGCCTATTATTTTTAATTGCTAATCTTTCATTATACTTCATATTTTGCGGAAAAAAAACACACACACATTGTGAATCGTAAATATGAATATTGCGTTCTAAGGGAATTCTAAAATACACCATTCTAAATTGACTTTGAAAATAATTTTCCCAATAACACAAAATGTACTTTAAACCCATGTGAACTTTAAGGGTTGCATTATTTTGCATTGTTTCATCGCAAATTTTTTTATAGTGATGGAGGGCAGGGGGGAATTTTCCCAGCGATGCTTTGTACCAATAAAACTATACACAGGATGTATCTAAATTCGACCGACAAACTTCGGGTGTTAGTGAATGACGAAAACATAATTACAAAACATGTATACGACATATGGTCTAAAATTATAGGTACACATTTTTGAAGTTGTAGTAGAAAAAAGTTTTTATACAGTAGGTCTACCACTGTAATGTACCTCTCTCTGGAATATTCCCCTCCCATTAATAGCCGCAAAAGTGTGTTGTTAGGTATTGTGCGTGCCCTACCTGCTAGGTATTGGTGAACATTATTTTGAAAGTAAAACACGAACTACTCGAAAACGGTGAGGTTTAGGGTATGTACACAATATTTCATTTTTGTTGATTGTAACATGAGGATTAATAATCCATCCTTTAAATCCCGAATACGCTACCACGACATGGATGGTAATTCGAAATAGGGGTAGTAACAGTGATTAATTACACGAAATAATTTGATGACAGTGACAAGTGTTGTAGTGTTTGAAGATCTTTGTTCAGTTAACTACAATCCAGACAATCTGTGTTCCATCTTAAATATTATCTCCAATATTTTCAATAAACAAGTGTTCCAGGTCCAAATTCAAATATGTGTACCATCTTTAATATTCACTTTAGACCATAAGTTGTTTAGAGGAAAGGGTGGTAATATGGACCCCGCTCATTATATGCCCCCCCTCTCTCTCTCAATCCCTAAACAGTGTCCTGCACTCTAGTGTGTGTCGCATGAACTATCTCTCAATAAAGCACCAACACCAGATAGATGTCGCAGCGGCTCAGTAGAGCCGCATTATATGAACAGTGAGGCAAGGGAATTTTCGAACCCTCTGAAAATTTTTGCAAAGTACGTAAAAGATAATTATGTTTCATGCTTATTATATATAATAAGAAAATGTTGATATATTTATCTTCGGTGCAATGAGAAGCCTATAAAAACACATAATCAGAGTTCGATATTTCCGGTTTGTGTATATTCTGTTGAATTCCAAAGTTAAAATGGCGTTGTCTATATTATGGACCCACTGGCATGCAGGTAATATGGACCCGTGTTCCATATTACCAACTGGGTGTCCATATTGCCTGCATTGTAGTGAGCCAGTTTCGTACAAAGAATAGTGAACAGGCAATTCTTCTCTTCGTATATTAATGTTTGTTTTTTCTACGTATATTATGTAACTCAAAAACATAAATTTTACAGAGAAAGATAAAAAATGTATAATAATACTGATAACGAAATGACTTTAATGCTTTACTCAACAAAATTACTGTGCATATTTTAGCTAATAGACCTAGCATATTTAACTGATATTTCATTATAAATGGACATAAAATAATTAGTGGATTTACGATTTTTTCACTGGTTTAGCACAGTGGAGTTATGGGGATTCTGTTTATGCTTTTAGATTAGTTTTGAAAGAATTTTGCGATACGAGCTTTCCGTAGATGCAATGAGGCGATTTTTTGGCCAAAAATTTTTTTAATAAAGTTAAAATTTGCTACGGGGTTTTCTCATGAGGGTAAAGAACGATTTATTCTTTTTAGCTGTCTAGTAAGGTCTTTGTTCTTTATTTTTAAGGGCCGCGGTGGTCAGGCGGCCAGAGCGCTTGCCACCCACCAAGGCGATCAGGGGCTCAATCCCCGGGTCACACCGGATTTTCGCAAGTGGGAATCATGCCGGACGATGACGCTGGTCGGCAGGTTTTCTCGGGCATCTCCCGTTTCCCCCGCCCTTGCATTCCAGCACCGCTCCATATTCACATCTTTCACCATCGTTGGCTCTCAAGACAATAGCTCTTAAGAGCCACCCAAATCTCTTCACTTCACTTATATTTACTTTTCCGTGGGTTTTTTTTTTTAAATTACAATGCATGTAGTCTAGTTGTTAACATAAATCTTAGTTGATTTATCTCATTTTACCTATCCTTTTTTATTTACAGATGCCTAGACGTTTACTAGACCGTAAACCTAAGGCACATCGAAAAATCTGGAATAAGGAGGACATGACAGCTGCTGTGAGAATGGTGCGAGAAAAGAAGATGGGAGTAAAAAAGGCATCAAAGCATTATAATGTCCCTAAAACGACATTGAGGAGGCTTGCATCTGAAGGCAGGAGTTATCCCGAAATCGTCGTAATGAAAAAATTGGGGAGAAAACCTGTGGTTTCTGAGAATATGGAAGAAGAGCTGCTAGTGTATCCATTGGAAATGGAATCCATATTATTTGGTCTAACAAGGCAGTATGTGAGACGGCTGGCCTTCCAGTGGCTGTACGCAACGATATACAGCATCCCTTTCAAGATGAGCATGCAGGGAGAATATGGCTCATTTAATTCATATGCACAAAGAACGGTTGTCGCTCAGGAAACCCGGTAGCATGTCGTACGCGCGAGCAGAAGGTTTTACTCAAGAACAAGTTTCTTCATTCTTTGACTTGCTTTAAGACCTTTACAAAAAACACTATTTGACGGCTGAAAGAGTGTGGAACGTGTATGAAACGGGAATCAGCGTGGTTCAAAGAAAAATTCCCAAAGTCGTAGGGTCAAAAGGAAAACGTCAGATTGGTGCACTTGGTGCTGCTGAGCGTGGTTCTCTTGTTACTGTAATATGTTCCATGAGTGCGGGAGGATCCTTTGTTCCTCCAATGTTCATTTTTCCTCGGAGAAACATGAGCGATGCGCTGATGAGGGGTGCTCCTCCAGTTGCAATAGGAAGTGCTCAAGTGGGTTCAGGGAAACCTGTTCACTCAATGGCTTCAACACTTCACTGACAGAACGAGACCTACAAAGGAGTCTCCAGTCCTCCTGATATTGGACCGGCATTACTCACACACGAAAAACCTGGATGTTATCAGTTTAGCGCGAGCCAGCCATGTTCTATCCTATCTTTGTCAGCTCACACTACACACAAACTTTAACCACTGGACAGGACATTCATGGGGCCCTTGAAATACGTATTATAGTGAGTTCATTCGACAAGAACTATTCCACGGGACAAACTTCTAGGACAATTTGACATTGCTTATCTGTTAGCGAAGGCTTACTTGGATTGCACAAGGGGATCCATTGCAGTGAACGGATTCCGAGTGACTGGTATCTGGCCATGTAACCGCAACATCTTTGCGTAATATGATTTACTTGCGGCTCAAACAAGCTGCTAAAATGTATAACGAACGCAGCCAAGCTTCCAGTATCTCACCAACTCCCAACCCTCCACCATCCTCTATATCCAGCATATGCAGTCCTCACCAACTGCATAGCTAACGACTGGTACCAGCCCTACTTCTCAAGTTGGCTACAAGCCTACCTTGATTTCGCCTATGGATATTCAGCCTCTTCTTCGACCCAAACAAAAATCCAAACGTGTAGAAAACTATCATCTGCAAGTGTTATTACTGGGTCCCCGTACAAAACCACATTAGAAACCGAAAGTAAAGAAAAAGAGCCAAAGCAATCCAAACGGGGAAGAGGTCGAGTTAAAGGTCGAGTAGGTGTCTCTCGACCCCAGTGTTCAACGTCTGCACTAACTCGGTCTCAGCCTTCCACCTCTGGTCTTACCCCTCAGCACACAACAACTTTAAGGCTTCAGAAGAATACGAAATTGGCATTTGAAGGATCAAGTTCTGATAGTGGCTCATATGCATCAGCTGCCTTAGCTGTTGATTTGCCATAGTCAACCATTCAACTTGCATTGGGAAAAGAGGCTCCTGATAACGAAGATTCTCTGTGCATGTTTTGTGATGGAGCCTTCACAGATGACTGTAGGGGAGAGCTGTGGGTAAAGTGTGAGATGTGCGACCAATGGGCACACAGCGAATGTGCTGGTGCTGAAAAAGACCATTCCTATGTGTGTGGTGTATATATATATCTATATTATATATATATACATTTCTTTATATCCAATCTTATTTTGTTCATTATTGACTTACACGTGACTATTATGTAATGAACTTGAGTTTCCATGGACTGTGTTGTTTTTAAATACTAAAATCTTATGTAGAATGCTAGGGGTCCGTATTACCAGCATGTATGGGTCATAAGGTACTTTCGAGGTTTTCAGAACAATTCATACCTGACAATTTGTGTCCATTTAAATATCAATAAAAGCATGGTATGCATGGGTGATAAATTAATGAAGTTTTCCATGCCTCAAATAACTGAACACAGCTGCAAAGTGAGATGTAACTGTCAAAAAAGTAAATGGGGGTCCATTTTTTTCGTGATTAATCTACAGCCTAAGTTTGTTGGTCGAATTTAGATACATCCTGTGTAATCCGTATGAATGAAAATCCATTATTATTTTCCAATTGCGTACTGCAGAATGTTACGAACTTCCAGATCAATGTGTATTATAAATTATAAACGAAGACTGTCACAGCAAATCAGTAGAAAATATGTCACTGTGTATAAGTAAGTAAACAACATTTTTGTAACTTTATTTGATTCCTTTACTGTAAACAAAACAATCTCACAGAAATGTTCTTCTTTACTACAATGTAAGGTTATATTATCAAAATAGAAGAATATATGACAAAAAAATTGTAATAAGAGCATACCTAAGTTTATGCAACCTTCTCTTCGAAATAAATTATTTTTTTTTGTTACTATGAACGAAACAGACCAAATAAATATATTTATTTGCTTTACATAAATCTTTGTACTGTTCGAAAGTTCTATCACTGCTTTTATTTATACCGTTTCTTCAAAATTATTTCTTGTGTATTAATAGAAATCTTTACCTATTTCCTCTTCATCTAATCTCTCGAAATACTTTCAAGCAGTACACACCTTACTGCATGAGCTATGGAATGTAACTCCGACTCGAGAGAACATGAAATCAACATAAAGGAGTCGAATTTTTTGCGACCCAACTCCAAAGTGAGGGAAAAAATTTGTGCAATGCCATTTACTGAATTTGACCACCTCACAGTCAGATTATGAAGCAATTAACTATGTGAATAGAGATGTCTAGTCGCATACACGTAAACTGCAGCCGAAATTTTCTAGAACTTATTGGAGCATTGCTAAACTTTTTTTGTATGATGACATGTATTCAGTAATCTCCTTCACCTTTAACACTGTAAACATTTACAGGTTTGTACAAGAGACTATTTGGAAACTTAGAGTAAATTTCACAAAACTTTAGCGTATAAAGTGCAAAATTAATGTTGAACTTTAACCAGCAAGCGTTGTAGACTTCAAGTTTATTATAAATGTACAACTACATAAACAATTTAGTATTTTTTCTTAAATAATGAGTTGTAAATGTATCATGTTTCAGCTCTAAAGTTACAAGAAAATGTTTGGCAAGTGCACTGTAAGAAATTATTCCCAAATTTACATCAGTGTAAACGTATATGGAGAAATAGTGAATGGTAGTGTTTTTTTATGCATCCAAGGTAGCGTTCCTACATTAGCTCAGGAAAATGTAAAACGCATAGGGAAGTACCCATTTTTGTATAGTGGCGAAGCTAAACCTTCTTGTAATTGCAGCCTGACTCATGGTATTATTTCCGTACAATTTGTCGGTTAGAATTTTCCATTGCAGTTTAGAGATTTTACTAGGAATGTTTTACAGTGTAGTTTCCAGAGAACTGTTCGCGAAACGTACAGGAAAATTTACCACGCGAATAATTTTGCATGCTGTCAGTGCTTTCTCGATCTATGGGTATCAGCTGTGTTGCAACTGCACCCGCGCGATTATTATATTCGCTTTTCGTTGCCATATATCAACAACAGTGTAATTTTGATCAATTTTGAAACGTTTAAATATGCGATAAAATGTTCACTAATGTCTATTAAAAGCATGCTGTGACTCACCACCGTGCCTGATGGTGTTCGTCTGGATCGTCTCGTACAGCCCTCTGTACGAGCTGACATCTGATGTGCATGTTTACGTACAATATTCGATAGACATGGATTGCCTACTGATGATTGCTCTAAGTTTTTTTTTTTTTATATAAATTATCAGCGCAACAAAAGAGATAAAAAATATATGGTGGTCATATATGAGCTTGTCGGTTGACTCATTGATTACTAGCAACCCGCCATCGCTTCGCTCAGGTTTTGTGGAGTTCTTAAAATACGTAGCTATGCATAGTATGTAATATTTTTACCTTCCCCTACCAACATGTATTTTAACTGGCACGACGAGTGGCTTACGCCCAGGAAAGAAGGCGACGATACATTGAAAGTAGTTCCATATATTTTATCGTCAAATAAAAAGTGGGAGGTCACAACTTATGATAACTTAAAGTATTTCTTTCGCTTTCAGATATTTTTTGATGCATCGAAGTGTAAAAATAACCAAATTTGAAAAATATTTACTTCCCTATTAATTACACAGTTTCGCCAGATCGATGAATGAATTAAGTGATGAGGCCCATGGGGAAGAGCACACAGCGTGCGTACAAGCAGATCTTAAGCAGGGCTTTCAAAAGTGCTCATTTTACCGTGAACAACCTATACCTGCAACTACCCGAGACTACCTGCGACTACCCAAGACTATCTGCGACTATCCGAGACTATAACCGTGACTACCTGCGACTATCCGAGACTATAACCGTGACTACCTGCGACTATCGGCGACTACCCGAGACTATACCCGTGACTACCTGCGACTATACCCGTGACTACCTGCGACTACCCGAGACTACCTGTGACTACCCGAGACTACCTGCGACTACCCGAGACTATCTGCGACTATCCGAGACTATACCCGTGACTACCTGCGACTACCCGAGACTATCTGCGACTACCCGAGACTATACCCGTGACTACCTGCGACTATCGGCGACTACCCGAGACTATACCCGTGACTACCTGCGACTACCCGAGACTATCTGCGACTACCCGAGACTACCTGCGACTACCCAAGACTATCTGCGACTACCCGAGACTATACCCGTGACTACCTGCGACTATCGGCGACTACCCGAGACTATACCCGTGACTACCTGCGACTACCCGTGACTACCTGCGACTACCCGAGACTATCTGCGACTATCCGAGCCTATACCCGTGACTACCTGCGACTACTTGCGAATTTTTTTATATTAAGATACTCAATTTCTTCCAACATTGTTTCAATTGCAATAACAGTGAAATAACTATAAGCATCGGCATTGCAGTTTCGGAGATTAGACGTTACATATTAACAAATAAACAAACTCGTATTACCCCTTTATAATATTAGTATAGATTACTGAACCAGCTATTCAAATGGATAACAAATAGATGATTCGTCTGTTTTATTTGAAAACATTCATTTATGTTGAATGCAAGACATGGTCTATGAGAGCTTGTAAGCTTTTCTAAATTTAATTTGGTGGCTAGTTTCTCCAAAAGCAATTTTGTTAAGCAAACTGAATCCCTACAAAATTTCATAATATTTTGCTGACTTCTGATATTGTTTCTTGCTTTATTATTCCCACTCTTGTATTGTCCTCCACGAATCTGGAGTAAGTCGTGCAATTTCAAAATGTTCATAGTCATTTCATTCTTCATTCATCAGTTGCATATTAATCTACTTGATAGTTACATTTACGGGGTCCTCGTGAGGTTGCAAAGGATTGTACAGTCTCCATTCTGATTTTGGCTGCATGAACTATATCCTAGTGGTAACTTCTTTCGTAACCACGGACACGTACACATTGTATCAAAATTATATGTTAATTAAGGTACTGTGGAGTTTATGGCCAGAATTTAGAATGACTCTCTGTCGTTCTGAGGAAGTCCTCGGGAGATTGGCTCGCCAAAGTGACGCAAAGTGGCCGTTTCAAGGCTACAAGTGCCAGTCTTGAAGTAGAATAGGCTGTTAACACGTCGCAGAATAGCCGAGAATGGAGAACTTAAAAAATTATACGATATCAAATATTAATAAGGTTGCCCCAGTTATTAAGAAAATCATATCAGCCTGGATCCTTACGCCAAGGATTGGTGTTAGTTGTGTGTAGGCTTTACAGTATTTTCGGAACGAAGACGTTTTAGTAACTCGTAAAAAATCCACCGAGGTCTTAAGGCTCGGTTACCAGATATGGTCGTCCTAACATCATCAGCCTTTACACTGAGAGATTATTAGCATATAAAAATATAATTATATGTGCATAGTAATACGTTTTTACGCTGTGTACGAGCGACGATGGTGACATATCTTACTTCCTCTATTATGTATGTATATCTTTTTTCGTATCTCGAGATTTAACAAATATAATTCTTTACGCTACAGCTCAAAATAATTTTCCGTGTAATCAGAAAATCGTGAGAGCATTTTATTGAAAATTTGTTACGTGGTTCACCGCCTTTTCAATTTTAACTTCTGAGATGAAATTCAAAGTCAAAATATCTAGCTATTATAGCTCAACCCCAGGTAAATCGATCGACAGTCGTATTAAAAAAAAATCGCAACCTACCGCTACCGTGGCTCAGAAAAGAACCTTCAGAATAACTTTTTTGAAACATTGTACGAATCAAGATTTTAAGTTTAAACGCTTATCTTACGCTAAAAACAATATAAGTTTAATTATTTTCAAAACATTGGTTTATTTCATGAGGTTGTTATCGATATCTGATCACGAAGTCGCACAGAGTTCTAATACATATATATTTGAGAAGACTTAATGAACCAGAAGTAGGTGTTCCTATATTACGTATTTGACAAGAGTTTAAAGTTCCGGACTACTTCTCACGCCATCCCTCAACGATAAACCGGGAGTGAGTCCCGGTGGACTCAACCCCTAATGTTTGCCTGTACAAAACGTGGCGGACGTTGCCACTGCGCGGTGGGCTTTCTTAGGGTGCTGTAGTTTCATATGCCAATGCATTTCGACGTTGCTCCTCCATTATTTCCCTTAACTCCCATCGCTGGTAAATATCTCGGGTGTCAAGAGATGGAGTTACCCGCGCATGCGCAGTGACTGGCGGCCATTTTGGGCGTGAGCGAATACTTCGGTGCAGTATATCTTGCGACTGCGACGTACTAGCACGCTGATTTTGGTTCCAAACGAAAGATCTCCTCTAGATCTGTCGATTCAAGCCATAGAAGCCAATTATCACACTTCGTTACATTCATTTCCAAATCCAAATAAAATACTACCCGCTAACGAAGACGTAGTCACGTAAAATACTACCCGCTAACGAAGACGTAGTCACGTAAAATACTACCGCTAACGAAGACGTAGTCACGTAAAATACTACCCGCTAACGAAGACGTAGTCACGTAAGATCCGTGGCCTTATCTCCGATTTTGCCCTGTCTTTTACGTGTAAAGGCTGTTCACGATAAAGTGGGCACTTTTGAAATTAACCTTGGGAAAAAAAAAGTTACTGCCCGTGCCTGCATATATTTTAACGGGCGCACCGAGAGGCATTCGCACAGTAAAGTTGGTAACGACGGATGGAATGTAGTTCCATATCTTAACGTCATATAGAAAGTGTTAGGTAACCATTTGTAAAAACTTAAGTCATTACTTTCCTTTCTGTTTTTTTTTTTTAATCCATCTAAGAGTAAAAATTTACACATTTTCAAAATATTTACCTTCATAATAATTTCACAGTTTTACTCAACCGACATATGAATAAAGTAATGAGTCCCACGGCAAAGTTAATTTTACATAAGGCATACTCGAATTCAACCTTAGAAAACAGTCACTGTCCCTACCTGCATACATTTTAACGGGCGCAATGAGGAATATGTGTCCAGTTAAGTTAGTAACGATGAATAGAAAGTAGTTCCATATATTAACGTCAAACGAAAACTGTTAGGTAACCATTTGTGATACTTTAATTATTTCTCTCGCTTTCTGTATTTTTTTTTAATGTATCGAATGCAAAAATTAGCAGATTTGTAAAATATTAACGTTATTATGTATTAATATTAATATTATATTAGTGTTAAATATTAAATATTAAAATATTATAGAATAATTTCACTGCTTCACTCGACCGACGCATGAATAAAGTGATGAGGCCCATGGCAATGTTAATTTTACTTTGAGCGGAAGAAAGCACAACGTGTATACAAGTAGATCTTTAGTGGGGCTTTCAAAATTGCTCATTTTACAGTGAACAGCCAATAGATCGTAAGTAGGGCTTTCAAAAGTGCTAATTTTACCGTGAACAACCTTTACTAATTCGCTGCCCCAAGGCGCGACCACCTCACGCCGAACTGTGTGATCTGTCACGACGTCTCCTCTCCTCCCCTCCCCCACCTTTTAAGGTCGTATACGTGTTCGTGTTGCGAAACTCGTCTTCACCGAGAAGAAAATCTGATCACCCTTTGACACGTGAACATGGGGCACGTCCAACCCCCCCCCCCCCCTTCCTTTCTATAGTTCCATCCCATCACAACCATCCCGTCCCCATGTTCCGACATTCACCACACGCAGCCGTAAATACGCCTGCCAACTGTCGTGCGGCTCCGCGGATGAAAAATTCCCTCCCGCCTCTAAAATCTCTGACGGAACGGGTCTTCGAGATGCGGAAGTTTGGCAACGCTGTTGGATGGCTCTCTCGGGTAGGTGAATAAATAAGACGTCTGTATCAAAAACGGAGTCTATCTACCTGTGTTGCACGATGTTTGAAAGAAACTTCATAAAACAGAAGAAAACTATACTGCGGGTCTTCGCAGCAGTCAGTTTTCTTACGACGATAAATACACAAGTCAGGTTTATCCGAAATAAATTTTTCAAGGAATCTCGCATATCGCAAACGTTATTTTGAAGCCTACTGCCATATGCAAAAAATTGAGCATTTTCAGACTGTCGTATCTCACAATACTACATTATATGTAAATATGTGCAGAACTTGTAAAGCATTTAGCACAGCTATTTACTACCGACTTACAAGTGGAAATTTTGTATGACCACAGTTTAATTCACCAAATATGCGAGCATCAGGACGCATAGACTTCACTCCGATTCAGTGATTGCTTTGAGATGTTAGACTAGCGTTATTGTAGCTCCATATTTGTAATAAATTTGAAGTCTGGAGTACTTGCTCGTTGAAATTCTGCGTTAATCTTACACAGCCCGTAGCAAAAGTTATGTAATTTGCTCTAATTTACTTCTAATGTTGCAAAAATAATCTTGACAACTAGTTTACAGCGAAATGTTTTTAAAACTGCAAAAATAAATACGGTGTGACAATATGGACCTCTTTCCTGCCTGGATTTCGTATAAATTTGTACAAATTAATGAGGCGTTGGTATGTAACATTTGATACTAAAAGGTTTGGTCGAAAAATTATTTGTTCTCTCTTTACTACTGTATCTCGGTGATCAGGTGCGTGTGTTCTCTTATGTAAAGATATAGTCCATTCCCGGTTTTGCACACTTTTTCAATCAAGCCTTCGAAAAATCACCTCATGGATGACGTGTTTAGTTACTTTGTAAATATTCCATGTATCACAAGCGTTTTATACCTCTGTTAACATAAAATTATCTTATTTTTCTTTTAATCGAAATTTGACCAATACTTTATTTATATATCGTAATGTTTAATTTTTATAAATGTGCATAAAAACAGTGGGAAAACATGTGTGTTGGTAACTCCTAGTAAGAAATAGTTCTCATACAAAATATTATTACAACTGAGTGCGCACGAATTCGCTGCGTTATCCTTTGGCGCAATTTTCTGAAATTATTTACGCTTAGTTTGTACGAGGCGGAGGAATATCTTTGAAGTAAAACTTTAGCAGGGCTTCAGGAAAGTGTGAAGTAACCGTGAATGGATTATAAAAGGCTTTTTAAGTACGAAGAAATAAAATCAGAAAGCAAACTTAGTATACATAGTCATTAATATTTCATACATATGCGCTGACGTTCGTTACTTCATTTCACAGTCGCGTTTGTTTTATTTTATTCCTAACGTCATTAGAATTCCCCCCCCCCCCCAAAACCCACGATGAAAATAGACGAATGGAATTTCTTGAGCGGGTCACTTGGTTATAATATTCCGTTACGAATTTAGAAATGTTAGGTGGTTTTACTGCTCGTAAACATATATTTATCCAATTGTGTACACGTGTACTGTGCGTGACGGAAACGAGCGGCCCTGGCGGTGGGAGAGGTGGAGCTGGAGTGGGGCTGGAGAATTCCTGGGAAGCCCCATCTAAGTAGCAGTCGTTTACCTGTCGCCAGACAGTAGTTAAGTCGTGCGCGCAAACATCAGGTCGTGCGCGCAAACATCAAGTCGTACGCGCAAACATCGGTCCCGTGTTCTGACGTTTCCGAGGTTTTGTTGAGACGTGAGTTCTGTCGATGCCCCAACTGAACATTAGCTTATCGTGCTTGCACAATTTTGGATGTTTTTTTCTTTAGGAAATTTAACAAATTTAATGGGTTGGTTGCCATTCCGGCCATGGCTCCGAGTAAAAAAAAGAGGAAAGTAATTTACAACGCGGGAAGCAAAATCGTAAGTACTGTAATAGAGAAGTGCGATGACGAAGCAAAATAACGGGTTCTATCAGTATCGGTAAATCGAGCAACTCGTCGCGCGGCTTTTGACACGTGTGTTGGCGTAACCACCACGAAACAGATCCCAGGATAAAATAAAATTACAATTGACTCTGACCCCAACATAGTATTATCCGGGGCCACGGTGGCTGATCGATTAGCACGCCCGCCTCCCACCGAGGCGATCCGGGTTCAATCCCCGGCCGGATCACCGGAAGTGGGAATCGTGCCGGACGACGCCGTTGGTCGGCGGGTTTCCTCGGGGATTCCCAATTTTCCCCCCGCTCCTTCATTCTGGCACCGCTCCATATTCACTTCAATCCCTCTCATCGGCTTTCGAGACCTCGCTGCTAAGAGCCGCCCTAATCTCTCCACTTCATTCTTCACAGATCATTATCTACACCTGGGAAAAAAACTACTCCACTGTAAAAAGACACACTTCTTTGAAAGTGGACGATTTCGATCATTGTGTTATACGAATCACTATCCATGATTTCTATGTGCGGGGGAAGAATGTTCCGACTATTCCAGAACTGCTGTTGCCAATCATCAAAAATTAGATAGATTTTCTACGGGGAGCAAGAACACCTCACCGCTTAATAATAAATATGGGATTTAAGTGGAGGAAGTGTAGGTCAAAGAGGAAAATACTCGTTCAAAGAGCCAACAACGTGACATAGCGTAATGACTACATACATAAGATAAGACACTTCCGCGAAGTTGGCAGAGAGATAGTTTGCCTTGATGAAAGTTGGTTTGATAGTAATTTGACGTTTTCCAGGTGTTGGCAGCACAACGAAGAATTTGGGGTGCAAGCAAAAGCAGGCAGATGACTAATATTGTGGCACTCGCAGGTGGTCGGGATGGATTCCTTCCTAATCCACTGCTTCTGTATAGCGCCGGAACTGTCACTGGAAACCACCATGGCCAGATGAACCATGTCAACTTCGAAAAATGGATTGATGAGAAATTACTACCTAACCTCCCACCTTATTCCGTTGGTGTAATGGATAATGCACCTTACCAGTGGAGCTCAACAAACCTCCCTCAAAATATTCCGTAAAAACGACATGTTACTGTGGCTTAAAAACAATGTGGTTGAGTGCAATGAGAGCGTGCGTAAAGTTGATATGTACACGCCCATAGAGATAAATGAGCCGAAGCAAAAAACATTTAGAATATTTCAGAAACTGTCTCGTTTTGGACACACAGTTCTCAGACTTCCGCCTTATATGTATGATTTAAATGCAATCGAACTAGCATGTAGTAAAATCAAGAGGATAGTTAGAGACAGAAATGTTACGGGCGACTTGTCACTTACGAAAATCAAGGAGATTACTGAAACTTCACTCTCATCAGTTACAAAAGAAGACGGGACAGGATATTGTAGCCGTGTTCGAAACGTCGAGGACGAATACTGGCGAAAGTATGGAATTATTACTGATGTGATAGACAGCATAGTAACTAACTTGGGCGACGACGACAGTGAAAGTGGAGTGTCATCAGATGGCGCAGCGTCAATTAACAACAGCGATTCTAACTCGGAACTTGCGCGTCCATTATGAAGATTTTGCAGACAGATAGTTCGGTGTTTTCATTCCGTGAATGTTTAGTCTGGTTCATTCTATTAATTCTCCGATTGAGTTTATTGCCTGAAGATAAAACTATAGGCCTTCGACACCATGATTGTTCACTGTCCGACCGGCTAAAGAACTTATTGAGTAGACACTCAATAAGTATTTAATATGCATGTTTATCTGTTTGTGTGTCCGTGCCGATTTGATTTTTTAGCTGATTTTTAGAGATGAAATTAATTTTTGCTTGCGCTTATGAACCTCCGAATTACTTTGACTGGATGATAATTTTATCGAGTGAAAGATATAACTAAGTCTATTCCCAAGTTCGTCTTTTTGTAACCATTATTTGAAAAAAAAAAAAAAAAAAAAAAAAAAAAAAAACACTTTTACTTACGACATATTTTTAGTGATTGTGTAGAATTAAGAGTAAATGTTTTTTATTTGCACGATAGTATGCGCTCGACCGCCGGTCCAGACACCATGCCGCCTCCTACCTCGGTTCGACCAAATGCCTTCCAGGGCCGCTCGTTTCTGTCACGCACAGTATTCATAATTTTTTGGTTTATACGTAATTGTCAAATAAAATATATCTAATTTGACGCTTACAATTATTTATCTACAAAGTTCACATATGTAAACAAAATAAACACAAATAATAATTTCATGCATCTTTAAAGGCTGCTTTACACTTACGCAGAACATTACATTTTGTACTCGCACAGCAGCGCTGGAAGATGCTTTGAAAACAATGTGTACTTGTTGACTGAGAGTCAACGGACACATTGTCTTCGATAATGTATGAGAGATTTCCAACATAGGGTTCGCCCGAACCTTCGTTGTTAACACAGGCTGTGGTCAGCAAGACGCTCTAGAGCATTCACAGAGCTTGACACTCAGTGGCATTTAGTGAGTTTTTTTTTTACAGGGTAAGCAATTTCTACTAATAAACGCAACATCCAACTTTGCTAGCCCTCCTCATGTATTTACCGTTTTATAATACCTAACATTAGTTATAAAAACGGAAACGAAATTAATGTAATAATAATTAAAATGAATATTATTTAGAGAGCATATTACATACAAATTATAAGAAAACTCCCGTTTTCCAGAACACCATCCACTTTCCAAGGAAAAATGTAGGACTGGAGGAAGCAAACAGAACGGCTGCTTGCCCTGCCGAAGGAACGCGGTTGGTGACGGAGTACCTCGAGCGTGTGGCGAGTTGTTGCTTGCGAGTTCGATATGGATTCATCACTAGTCGCTCCCGTTTGTGAAAGTAAGTACTAGATAGCAGCACTAAGCGTGTAAGGCTACAGGACTGGAGGAAGCAAACAGAACGACTGCTTGCCCTGCCGAAGGAACGCGGTTGGTGACGGAGTACCTCGATCGTGTGGCGAGTTGTTGCTTGCGAGTTCGATATGGATTCATCACTAGTCGCTCCCGTTTGTGAAAGTAAGTACTAGATAGCAGCACTAAGCGTGTAAGGCTACAGGACTGGAGGACGCAAACAGAACGACTGCTTGCCCTGCCGAAGGAACGCGGTTGGTGACGGAGTACCTCGAGCGTGTGGAGAGTTGTTGCTTGCGAGTTCGATATGGATTCATCGCTAGTCGCTCCCGTTTGTGAAAGTAAGTACTAGATAGCAACACTAAGCGTGTAGGGCTACAGGACTGGAGGACGCAAACAGAACGACTGCTTGCCCTGCCGAAGGAACGCGGTTGGTGACGGAGTACCTCGAGCGTGTGGCGAGTTGTTGCTTGCGAGTTCGATATGGATTCATCGCTAGTCGCTCCCGTTTGTGAAAGTAAGTACTAGATAGCAGCACTAAGCGTGTATGGCTACAGTAGGGGAGTTACGGAAACTCTGTTTCTCGGATCGGAAACGGGAAACTCGGAATTAAATGCGTTTAAAGTTAAGGTGAAGGGTAAGCATTGCCAAACTTGCGTATATGGAATAAACGCCACTGCTTGACAGACGCTCACGCGCCTGAGTGTTCGTGTTTGTGGTCAGAGCTCCGCGAGTAACACTCTAGAGCGAGCGTATTCGTAACATCCTTGCCTAGAAAATGGGCAGTATACGCATGGAAGACAGCAACTGAATTTCTCATTTTAGGCTTTACGTATTTTACGAATACGTCTTAAAAAGTATTTTAATACTTCTTTTTTGAAAGAAAACTTAGCAGTACTACTTCTGAACACCAAACATGTAATCTGCTGTCACTTGTAAACATCTTACGCTATGAAAAATGAAATTTTTACATTTTAGGTAACGCTGTAGATGATATTCACGATTTCATTAGAATTCGATTGCTTACAATGACGAAAAATCAAAAATGATAATAAATATTCACAGAAAAAAAAACTTTTAATCTATTGTATTTTGGTTGACTTTCAACTACTGGTTTACTCACATCTAGACATTGTTCGTTGATAAAGTATACAAATATATTATTTTTTGTGACCTCGCTGTATGTTTCGCATGCTTATGCAGGTGAAAATAGTTTGTATTTTCGTTATGCGGTTTATTTCTTTTGATTCTGCTTTATAGCATGCAAAGTAAACGTGCACAATCCGACTAAAAATTCAGAACTCAATTCAATTTTACCATTCACTTCGAGATAGAAAATCTACGCATATGCCTATTACTGACAAATACTAAATTACAGTTAAATTCATCACTAAAAAATAAAACGTCAATAATTGCCAAATTTTAGACATTGCCGTGAAACACGGCCTGTATCACCGAGTCTATGTGCTAACGAGGATTATTATTTTGCACTTCACTAATGACGGTCAACTCTTCAAATTATAAGAAATTCCTTATTTCAGTTTCCATCTTCTGGCACAACGATGGCACTTTATTTGTACCTCTGTCAACGTGGCTTAGATATTATTGGTGTCGAGGATTTTCTGGGTTTGATAGTATCCACCGTTTTCAAGAAAATTCGATTATACACATGACCTGATTTTTCCTCAAGTCACAGCAACTGAAACGTAGAGCGGATTTCCAAAATTTAGACGTTATATCAATTAGGTAAATCAATTAGGTAAATCTGAATTGAATTCCTCGCCTCTCAGTTGGAAACGCACCCACGCAGTGTCGTGCCAAAAACAATTTTTCAATTCCTGCTGGGAAACATTTTGACGTACTCTTCACAGCGATGCAGGACCACTGCTTCTCAACATCAGTTTTGTTCACAGAGACTCCGAGAGAAAAATTCGGAACTCTTACACGAGAGCACGGGCTCACAGATTTTATAGTACCTGGTACATGGTAAAAGTCGTTCTGCGGTCCTTCTCGGAGTTACTTTTTTTTTTTTTACACGCTGCTTCAGACGAATTCTGCACGGAGTTATAAAGTTGGAGATACACGCGTTCCGTACGGGAGGGTAGATTTCATACCCTCTCTTTCTCCCTCATTAGCACCAAAGTTTAGACCGAGGCATGTCCATAAATATTTCGAAAATTATACAGAACTTCGTTTACAATGTCGTGCAAATAATCACTCCCATTTTTAAACACTACCACAGCGTCTTATTATTTTAGCGAATGTTACACGTTTGGAAATGTGCACTGAGAAAAAGGTTTCGTTGAATTAAACAAGATTTGCTTGGTGCAACCAAATTATTTGTTTGTATGGGGGCAATGAAAAATTTTGTTGCTGAAACCAAATTATTTTTTTGTTCTCATTTGGTTGCCCCAAACTGTAATATTTGGTTGGTGCAAACTAAAGATTTGTTTGGCTACACGTACGTTAAACAGTTTGGGCCGATATAAAGACATTTACAAGTTCGACCGAGTTTCGAACCTAGATCATCTGCGTACGAGCGCTGCGCCTTAGTAATCTCAGGTAATGCGATACAAGAAAGTTTTTTAATAGATATACTGCAAATATTGAGCAACGTGTGCAAAAAATATTTCAAATTGTACAGCTTTGCTTGTCAGTTTCTTGTTGTATTGTTTTATTAATGGGTTTTTATACGATTGTTAAGCATCAATAGATACACTAACAGATACGGTTACTATCCTAATTGTCACAAAAAATACAAACAAACTCTCAAGCTGTATTTCCGAACGAAGGTAGTCAAATCAGTGGCCAAACAAATATATACAGTTGATTCAACAAAATATTTAGTTGGGAGTCTAATTTTTGTTGGCCCAACACAAAGATTTTGTTTATTCAAACATATATTTTGTTAGACGAACAAAAGTAATTTTGTTGCTTTTAAAATTTTGTTTGCTTAACAATACATTTTGTTAGGGCAACTAAGTATATATTTGACCCTATACAAACAAATATTTTACTTGATTTTCTCTCAGTGTGACTAACTAGGTATGGAAGATCTTAGTTTTTATAATCTGGTCTACCGTGTGATTCCGCTACTACAAAATTGTTAAATGAATCGTTCTAAGGTGCGGTTTATGTTCGTACACGAGGTGTTTAAATGATTTCTTACTGCTCCGATCTACCCCATCTTCAATAAAAAAAAGTATTTGATTTTATACAGGACATTCCATTTATCTTGACCATCCACAATAACTGCGTACCGGCGCTCCAAATTAGAAAGTGTTTAATACAAAACTTGTATAACTGGAAAGGGGAAATAATACTGCTGGGTAGTCAGACTTATAGCATTATTTACCAGTGAGATACGAGATCTAACATCAGTTTTTTTTTAATGGCACCGTGTATCTATTGGTCAAACGTTCAATGAAGCTCTTCCAAGACCTATTTAAATATGTAGCTCAATGTACAACTTCATCACATGAACATTAAATGCGACACAGACAGTGAGATATCTTATGCCCGTTTGTAGTAGGTCCTACTATCCACATGGGCACTGCGAGGGGTATAACTTTCACATTTGACGTTCTAAGTGTCACCATTGGCAGCGATACCCAAGTTCAGTCGCTAGAGGAATGGCAACACTGATTCCTCCAGTGTTGCCTGTCAAAGAGCATTACAAAAACCGCACAATACATTCCTGCATTCTCTGGAGTTGTTGGAATATCTCAACAGACAGAGCCTTTGATGTAACCCCAAACGAAAATGTCCAGGGGTTAAGGCGATAGACCGAGCGCGTCACTGAACTGGCCCTCCGACACCAATCGACCAACCAGGATATTTTCGGTCCAGAACACTATGTTCATACACGGCATTATGTCCTGGGTATCCATCATGCTGGCACCACATTACTATTCTGTTCCTAAGAGGTATCTCCTCCAGAAGACCGGGAAGAATTGGTTGTATGAAGGTGATATACTCCCTGCCGTTTCGGCAGGAAGTACATTATTGCCGACAATCTCACATCAGACGTTAACTCTCCATTAACGCTGATGGTCCACCTGTCGAGGCCATCGTGGGTTCTCGACGGCCCAACAATATATGTTCCTCGTATTCACTTGGCCTGAGTTGGAGAACGACGATTCATCAGGAAAAAAGGTTTGGGTTGGCGATAACTTGATGTTGTGCCCCTTTGACCGAACTCTACACGATTCCAGAAATCATTCCCGTGCAATTCTAGGTGTAAGTGTGCATGAGAGGGATGGAACGTATGACGCTTAAGAATGCAATGTTTTCGGAACGCTATTTTCGTCTTCAATTTGGCGTGTGCTGGCGTGTGGATGAACTGCTACAGCAGCGAGAACGATTGCGTTGCTGTGGGTTCAAATTGCCCGTTTTGCAAAGCTTCACAACGAGATGGGAAAACATCCCAATGGCCGGTGGGGGTCTTGTCAGGATATTGCTATCTGTGGAAGTTGCTCCGCCTGACTAGCATTACGCCGACATTCAACAAAATGAACGACGGGCGATCAAACCAAGCTATTGATAATGGCAATAACATAACTGTACGTGTGTGTTTCAGTATAACCCCCTTGAACCTACCACACTGTACTGTAAAATATAACCAACATATTGATCTGCTAACTTGCATTCTCCATAGATAAACAGCATTTCTACCTTTTCGTTTTTGGAGTACTTTTCCATTGCGACAACTCTCATGCATTGCAGTGAATTGCATGTGACGGCACAAGGATGACTGATTGAGCAGTTGTCGCGTCATGTGTGTTCCTTTATTTCCTCTAAGCGCAACCTCCTTGGAATGGGGTACGCACCCCTGGGTACCTGCACAGATTACATCACCTCTACATCAAATGCACAGCGTCAACGTCATACTGTATACTCTAAATCTGAATCAGTGAGAATTGTACAGTTTGAATCAGTCAAACGTATCTGACTGATTCAGCAGTCACTTCGGTAAATTTAACCGATGAATCAGTGAAAAATTGCCAAATTCTTTTCACTTATTGATAGTGTCATTTTCCACTGATATACACGTCATTTCTTTCACTGTTTACTCACTGGTTTATTTTTTACTGATGGATCAGTTAAACAGCGTGTACAAATGACCATCAAACTACGTTTAAAGTTGGACGTTAAACAAAGTGTTTCAAGTGAAATGGCAACGAATAAACTAATAAAACCAATACAAAATACTTTCCGAAATTTGTTTCATCTTTCAGAACGCCATTTTATGAGGCAATAGGAACACTCAGCCTTTCATTCCGTTTTTTACGTCTTTCCTTTCGTTTTCATGTAATCGTCACAGCGCTCTGTTTGAAGGTTTAAACCGCATATAATATGAGGAAGAGAGTGCACTCATATATACTGTTCGTTTTAACAATCGTAATGGTACCAATTTAACAAAAACGAATAGTAAGAGCAGACAATATAATCTTCACAATTTCGCGCCAAAAGTATAAGAAATATATTTTCCTCTTGTTATTTCAAGTTGGTGTCGTGTAATTGGTAAGGCAAAAGCTTAGAGTCGAGAGGTTTATGAGTTCAATTCCTGCCGCCTCCGGAAGTTATTTAACTTACCTTTTACAATTACAGTAAATTGCGCAATATAAATACTAAACTATCGCAAAATTGTTTATTTAACGAAATTATTTCGCTACAGTGAATAAAAACAATATTTAATTCGCCACTGCAGACGGCCGTCACTTATTCAATCAGTGAAATAATTTCACGTCACTAATTCAATGAGTGAAATTTTTTCACTGTAACAATCAGTCGTTTTCTACTGATTCTAAGTGGAGCATTTTCACTGATTCCAGAAGGTGAATTTTACTGCGAATCAGTGGTTTCTCACAAATTCGAATTTAGAGTGTACTGTACCATCCATCACAATCGTGCCGCAAGGCATCACATAACGGGTCCTCATGAACCCTTACGCGTCCCAATATCTGTGGCTGTTTTTAACGACCTGTTCATTATAGTGGTACATCGTGATACATTTTTTAATAGGTCTTGACACGCTCCATTGAACTTTTCACGAATAGATACATTGTGCAATTTAAAAATCTGATGGTAGTACTCGTATCTCCCCAATAAATAATGCTACAGGGCTGAATTCCCAGCAGTATTATTTCCCTCCTCCAGTTATGCAATTTTTGGTGAAACCCTTTTTTATTTGTCGCCCCGGTACGGAGTTATTGTGGGTTATATAGATAAATTGGACATATTGACTTTATTCTACTTACTAACAGCGAGTAACGTTCTACACCGACTTTAAAAAATAGCTCTATATAACTCATAAAACGGTTGCTCAAATATAAATTTCCTGAACGCAACTAATGTGGACACCTAGCACCATGTCACCAAAATCCCAAAAATTGTTTATTTCGAGTTACGCCGATTTTTATATCGGAAAATGCTGTTTTACTTCGTGAAACCTCCTGCATCTATAGATCCATTGCACCCAATGTTAATTACGGCGTATCTATTTAACAATACTGATACATCATTCATTCGTTATGTTACTATAGCCCACCAGATGTAATGCCAGAAATTGCCAGAAATAATAAGGTACAGCAAAAATCCGAGTGCCGCATTTCAAAATACGGCAGTTCTAATTTGTTCAAAATGTTCTGTGATATGTCGCATCCTTAGATGTAGAGGTTTTACGGTGTGGAAGGTATTTTTAATATGTTCTACATCTTTAGGCAATGGTTCCAGAATCGGAAGTATGGAAGTTTAGCATTTGGATCGGGATATATCGAACTGCCACAACAAAGTAATCACCACCTGCAAAAACCAAGATTATTTTTCCGCATACGTGTTACAATAATACAAATGTATTTAAAGGCTGTTCACAAAAAAAGTGAGCACTTTTGAAACCATCTTTTGAAAAATGTCACTGTCCTACCTGCATATATTTAAACGCGTACCCTGAGTTGCATGTGCCCAGTAAGGTTGGTAACGATGGGTGGGAAGTAGTTCCCATATCTAAACGTCGTATAAAAAGTGTTAGGAAACCATTTATAATCATTTTAGTTATATCGTTTGCTTTTTGTTTTTTTTATGCATCGAAATTGTAAAAATAAGCACATTTGTTAAGTATTTACTTTTTAAAATAATTTCGAAGTTTCACTTGACCGACGCACGAATAAAGTGACGATAACCATGGGAACGGTAATCTTACGTAAAGCGGAAGAATACATAACTTGCGTACAAGTAGATCTTAAGCACGGATTTCAAATGTGCTCATTTTACAGTCAATAGTCTATACTACAGCAAATTGAAATTTTCAAACACGATTTTCTCAAAACCGGGTTTCTTGAGTTGTGCACTTTTGTTTCAGATGTGCGAGAAATTTTCCTTTTCAGTACAGTATTTGAAATGGTCTTGGCTAATGGCAAAGACCGTCAATTAATACAAGAAGCCATCGCTAACAACGGCTAAGGAATATCAGAAAATATTCAGGCATCTTTTGGTGTGGAGATTTTGAGGATAACTTGAATATGAAGAGGTAAACTCAGCGTAAAGGCTTTCCCTCAATTTCTTTGTTTCTATAAAAAAAAAAAAAAAAAAAAAAAAAAAAAAAAAAAAAAAAAAAAAAAAAAAAACTTCTGTATTATAAAAAAAAACAGGCAGAAGCGAGAGAATAATAACACACATATAGTAGGCAATCATTCATATTCAACCATACCCATGCATGAACGTGTTCATTCTGTAGTCAATGATCACATTTATGTTTATTATAAAGCAGTAGCAAGGCGAACGGCACTGCTGTTTTTAAATAATTCGAAGTTGTTTGGTTGAAGTACGCATATGAGCAAGTGGGACGGTAAACCCCTGCGATACGGAATGTAGGCAAACACGCAGGCCACAGTCGCTCGCCTCGTTGCGTGTACGTCGAGGGGCGTGCCTTTAGAACGGTCGAAAGTCGTATATTCTGTAAAATCGTAATTAGCGTATATGTATATAACGCAGTATAGCTTTGCTTTTATCATTATTAGGTGTAGTAAGCAAAACGTGAAGCGGAAAAGAAAAAAAAAAAAAAAAAAAAAAAAAAAAAAAAAGCATTTTTTTAAAGCCTGCCTGCGCAGTTTCGTTCAGACGTAAGAGAAAAAGTACAATTATACGCTTTTCACGGTAAAATGAGCGCTTTGGAAAGCCTTGCTTAATATCTACTTGTATACACGTTATGTGTTCTTCCGTCTTATACAAAATTAACATTGCCACGGGCCTCAGCATTTTATTCAAGCCTCGGTCAGTGAAATTGTGAAATTATTAGAAAAATAAATATTTTAAAAATTTGCTCATTTTGACAGTTCGACGCATTATAAATAAAAAAGCGGAAATAAATAATTCGAGTCATTGCAAATGGATACCTAACACTTTTCATTCGACGTTAATATATGGAACTACTTTCCATTCTTCATCATCAACTTTACTGGGCGCATGTCACTCAGTGCGCCATTTTAAAATATATGCAGGCAAGGCCACTGACTTTTTCTACGGTATATTTCAAAACTGCTCACTTTATCGTGAACAGCATATAAGAGATTTTTTTTTTAAATACCTGAAACCATAAAGCATATTCAGTCAGACCCGTTATGCCACACCCGAGATAAGAACACAGAGAAAAAAATGGCGTGACGACTCCTTTGAAGTGGGCGTACCCATTCTCTGGTTGGCTGCTCGAGGCTCTGGGAAGGGGTCTGGTGTCCGATTGGCTACTGCGTGCTGCGAAATGTTCCTTATTGGTTGGGCTGCCGGCTGGCGAGTGGGTTATCGAGCGTTGATTGGCGAATGGCACTCCGACATTTCGCTGGTCGGCGACACCATTTTGTTGGCGAGGTGAGTGTCGAGCAGCACCGGAATGAAAAGGCGGGTGGAAACGGGAGATATCCGAGAAAACCCGCCGACCAAGCGGCATCATCCGACACGATAGCGTTTTCGGATTCAACGGTTGTTTGAGCGCTGCATTGTTGAGTAATCTGTGGTTATTAGAGCACAGCCTCAGCAGAAGTACACTGCTGTTCAAAAATTCAGTTCAGTCGCAGCAACTGAAACCATCGTGTAACTAAGGAGTTGCGAAAAGTTTTAAAAACAATTTGGTTTTGCTATGTCGGGGAAATGGCCGTTCATTTTGCGTGAATACGTCTAAGTTGACGCGCTCGGACACCTTGATGTTTATTTTACGTTCCCGGCACCGCTTCACTCGATCATATGGTGTTTTATGGGTACCACTGGGTTGCTTTTGAGATGCTCTCTCCAACCGTGTGCGATTTCTGTTTTTCGACTTGACATTTTTCGCGAGTATAGGCCGAAATTGTGTTAAGTTTTCTTAATTTTTTTAATTAAACGCATACAATTTCACCATAACCACGCCACTCAAATATTTTTATACACTTAATCGTTTGATCTTGACGAGAGCTGTCGATTTAAACTTAAAGTAGCATCGTAACTTCTCCTAGTCAAAAGTTATATTACGCGGAATTTATGAGACGTGGTGAAACGAACTTAAAATCGCTTCTCCCACCCACGCCCCCTCTTATTAACACGATACTTCACAGACTTCACGCAACGTAACATATTCTTTGATTCTTTGGCAATCGAGTGGTGTAGTTGAATTTTAAATGGAGACAATAGATTCGGAGCTGCAATGCCAAACTGTATCCCCCGATTTTACTATCATAGGATTTTTTTTTTGGATTGCTTCCCACTATGGTTTCAAATTTAAAGACGTATTCACGTCAAAAAAAGTTAGGAATAATTTGAGGGCTAGATGCCAAGCCGACTAACCAGCCGGGGGGTGGAGTGAGCCCTCTCCTCTCTCATTGGCCGAATATTGATTCACGACCCATGGCAGCGAAAAGCGGAGAGGGCCAGTGGAAACGGAGCAAGGGATAAGTGTGGAGAGGGGGAGAGGGAGGGTAGTTATCGCAATCGGCTCACAACATCGGCCGTTTCCGTGGCCGGGTGAAAAGGGCATACTGTTGTGTTGTTGCCTCGGGTTCCAACCCTTTTCATGGTGGTTATCATGGGCGGGTATCTCCACCGGCGATCGTTCGTGAAGTCAACTGGCGCCGGCCAGTCCCGGACAGTCCATTCACGGGTAGAGTTCTACTTTCCAGGGTATTCCTCCGCCTCATGCAAACGAAGATTAACCGAACCTAAAAAAAAAAATTACATCAAAGGGACAACGCACCGCATTCGTGCGCACTCAGTGTAATCATATTTTGCATAAGAACTATTTCTTACTAGGCGTTGCCAACACACCTATTTTCTCACTAATTTTATTCACTTTAATTATAAACTGAATATTACAACTGATAGGTGAAATATATGTAAAAGTTATATTTAACCAGAAAATAACGTCCTTTTATGTTAACACGAGTAAAAAATGTTTGTTATACATGACATGTTTAGGTAACAACCAAATGCATCATACGTGCGGTGATTTTGCAATGGTTAGATTCAAAAAGTTTAAAGAAACCGTGCATTCAAAATGTTCTATACTTTTTACACTCAATTCTTTGGAAACAAGTTGTCGAATGTTTTATTGTATCTCTAAAGCTGAAATACTGTATATTTAAAACGAATTAATATATAAACAATATAACTTGCTTTTATTGATCAATATTGTTTATTCACGGTTTCTTTAAACTGTTTAATCAGGCCTTTAAAAAATCACCCCATGTATAACGTGTTTAGTTGTTTCCTTAATATTTAATTTATCACAAGTATTCTACAGTTGTATTAATATGCAATACCATTTTTTTTAGATTAAATTGAACCTACACATATATTTAATTTATAATTATATTATTTCATTTATAAATAATATGAATAAAAACAGAGAGAATATATGTGTGTTGGTAAGAAATAGTTCTTATGCTAAATATAATTGTCCCTTATGTGTAATTCCCTAGACTTGGTTAAGATTTGTTTGTATGATGGGAGGAATATCCTGATAAAGGCTGTTCACGATAAAGTGGGCACTTTTGAAATCAACCATAGAAAAATGTGACTGCCCTCAACCTACACATATTTTAATGGGCGCACTGAGTGATATGTGCCTGGTAAAGTTGGTAACGATGGATGGAAAGTAGTTACATATGTTAACATCGAATAAAAGGTGCTAGGTAACCATTTGTGATCACTTAAATTATTTCTTACGCTTTCTATTTTTTAAATTCCCCATTGTGTAAAAATTAACAGATTTACAAAATGTTTACTTTTCTAATAATTTCACAGATCCACTTGACTGACGCATTAATAAAGCGACGAGGCCCACGGCAATGTTAATTTTACATAAGGTGTAGGAGTACACAACGCGCACACAAGTAGATCTTGAACAGGGCTTTCAAAAGTGCTAATTTTACCGTGAACAGTCTATAGCAGAACTTTAGCAAGGCTTCAGAAAAGTTGGAAGCAATTGTGAATGGACTATATACTAAACTTGAAGTCAACAACACTTATCTGTTAAAATACGTCATTAGTTTTATAGTCGATTTACGGTTAATTCCAAATTTTCTGAAGCCCTGCTTAAGTTCTTCTCTCAGGATATTGCTCCGCCTTATGCGAACTAAGTCTATAAAATAATACCAATGGCATAACACTTCGCACTCGGGCTCACTTCGTTTAGCAATATTTCTGCACGAGAACTTTTTATTACCAAGCCATTACCAACTCACCTGTTTTACTTCTGCTGCTATTAATGTCAATCATGAAATATATAGTGAAATATATAGATGAAATTTAAATATAAGTGTAATTTAACCAAGAATAAGATAATATTTATGTTGAGAGATATATAAAACGCTTGTGGTGGATATCATATGTACACTGTAAAAAATGTTCTAATTTGCACTAAATGTACGTGACAGCAGTGTTTTCATCACTGACATCGGTGTAATATTACATCTATTTATGTCAATGTTGTTTTATGCTACATCCAAGCAATTTATCCTACAAAATAATAAAATACCATACACATTGTACACATAATTTTACATAGGAGGGTGTAAAATTACTATTACAACGTAGCAGAAGATAAGCTACAACATTCGTGTATTTTCTCTCCATGGCAAGTAAATTTACACAGACATCGGAATTGTATCTGTATTTTCTCACTTACAAAAAAAAATTTTTAATTGCAGATCGACTGTAATTGTGCAATTTCTGTACATTTTTCACTGTTTTACAAAGCAATGTTACCGTCAGCATAAGATGTTCGTTTACAACTGCGTCACGTTAATACACGTACTTTGAAGGTGTATTTTTTAAACCATTTTCATGTTATTTTACTCCGTTTTGTAACTTGATAGTTTGATAGACTTATATAAGAAAGTTATCTCCAGCATATGGGTAACAAATGACTTCAGATACAGAGTCTTTTACAAAAGCCAGCATATTTCATCAGCGGGAGTTAAGCTTTCCTTTTCAACACACACGAATTCGAAGCAGTTTGACTCCCTAGCGCTAGATTGCATGTTTTAAGCAAATACTTGTAGTAATAATTTAATTTATAAGAGAATTAATGAGAAGGTAAAATTACCAAAAATGTTTATGTGTAAATATACGCTCACAGATACTCCAGAATGTAAAGCGAGTTTACGCGCACATGGCATTGTAAAATTACACAATTAAAAATACAGAATCACCGTAATTGTAATTACACAATTTTTGTACATTTTCACAGTTTTACGAAGAAATTTTAACGTCAGCATGATATGTTCGTTAAGTAAACATTTGTGAACAATGGAATGTTTTCTTTCGTTTTCTGTATTTTTAATATTCGCAAATATGTAAACCAATTTACTTTTAGTTTTACTTGGCATTTACTTGGCATTTACATGATGAAGTTATTTGCTGTTCACGGTAAACAGTAATTTTGAGGCCCTAGTTACGTTTTCCTGCCAGCCATTATTTTTATCCTTCAACCACCTTTCTACATTAATATTGCCATGTAAGTAATAAACAAAGTGTGTATATTCCACCGTACTCATGAGTTAACGCCTAAGTTTAAAATAAAATATATATTTTAATTATTATTCCTCATAACAGGGCTTTCAAAAATGCTCACTTTACCGTGCATAGCCTCCCAATCAAAGCCATATGGGGAAAGAATACACAATGCGTACAGGCTGCAAGTAGGCCACATGCTGGGCTTTCGAAAGTGCTCAGTTGAGCGTGAACAGCGTACAGCTAACAAGGATGAAGGCGGCGCATACCTCTTGACCTGCGGAAGGAGGAGGGAGCTGGTGTGCTTGCAAGCGTCGACGCAGGTCCGCCGCAGCTTGCGGATCTTCTCGCGCAGCTCCGGGCTGTCCTTGGCCTGGCCCACGTGGATCAGCAGGTCCCGGAACAGCGCCACCTGGCTGTTGATCTCCACGATCAGCTGCCGACACACAACCACACACACACGCCTTCACTCGTCACACGATCTCGACACGCTCAAACCACAGCACAACGAGCAGGAGTGCGGAAGCGAAATCACGACTTGTATCACGCACTTCAGATGCACAAACGCCGGCGCCCGTTCCTTGGTAAGCGCCAGGTGATGGACTTGCCCAAAGATACCGAGATTGTGGAACTCTCACAAAATAGATTACGTGATGACGATGACCATAAAGCTGGTTATGATGATGGTGTACTGATATGATCATGTCAACACTCATACCTGCGTGGTGATGTTTATGTTAAGGGCAATGGTGGCGATTATGATGGTAATGCTGAGGATTATACTGATTATTATGGTGACGGTGGTGGCGATGGTGAATATACTGATGGTTGTGATGACGGTGATGATCGTGCAAATAGATATGATGATTTTGATGATGATGGTGGTTATGGTAATGAAGATAGCAGTGATGGTGATGATGGTGACAATGATGGTGGCAGCTATGATGACTTCGATGGTAATGTTGGCGATGTTATTGATGGGTTTATTATTGTCATCATATTGGCGGCAATGGTGATTATGAATTTGATGACAATTTTTACAATTATTGTAAACATATGAACTTTATTCTATGCAGTTATGGTGGTTCTGATAATGATGATGGTGACAAATATGGTGGCGGTTATGACGGCTACAATGATAATGTTGGCGACGATAATGATGGGCTGATTATTGCGGTGATATTGGTGGTTATTTTGATAATGGTAATGGTGACTGTGAATGTGTAGAAGTTGATGATGATGATAAAAAAATTTACGATTAGTGTAAACATTTATGTGCTCTATTTTATGCACGACGTGCGGTCAGGATGCTAAATCTAACGGCGATGATTTGAGAAGACCCATCGCCTGCTTTCGCCAACAGTCTTTATTCCCCGCAGAACTGAATAACCTATTGGGTCTCGTTCGAACGTATCAGGTAGCTAATCGACGAACGAAGATTATTACTTCGTCCGAGATACCGATACGTAATTTAGCTTCCGCACGTTAAACTTTTTTCTATTCTCATTTCATAACTAAAGAACTTATACACTGCTATACAAAGAAGAAAAAACAAGGAACCACTCTGTGACAGAATACGTAAACAAGTCAGTCACAAAATTTAGGAAAATGTAATTAGTTTTTTTCTCAGATTGTGATAGAACCTGGTATAAAATAGTTCCTAACTTTAATTGTATGTTTTGACTGCTGTCGAGGACTAGGTTGTTGATTACACGAGTACACATTAATGTTCCACTATACAAACATGAGACCCCTACCCCCTTCCCCTTTTTTGTAACCTTTAATATTTCCTAGGAGTCATTGTAATATCTTCTGTGGCACCGATTATTGCGATGTTATAGTGAACTTCTTTATTGTTGGTTTCGATGGAGAAGGAGGAAGAAATTGCAGAAGGAGAAGTGTGCTAGCTGAGTGTTTACTTACCTATTTCCGAGTTGCAAAACTCTCCACATTTCTATCAACAGAACTCAAAACAGTGTAGTCTGTTGCCGTGATTAAAACGTTGTTTACTTTAATACCTGCTATAAAGTTTCAAGTTGACTTACTCGGACCAAAATTTACTGGAAAATAAGATGCATTCAAATATCGCGCATAATAGAGAAATAAGATTTTTTTTTTAATTTTTAACCAAACGAAGTAAAACATCCATATCCTTGCTTGGACTTGTGGCATATTTAAAATAATCCGCTTAGTAATAATTCGCACAGGAATTTCCAAGATTCTGGAAACTTTTTCACATTCATAATAAATATTTACATGTTATTGTATAAAACTATTCCAAGGGGGAACCAATATCGATAAATAGCAAGTTTCCCATTGCGAAGGGGACGTTTATATCAGGTGGAACTTTGTTGACACTCGGTATTGTAGGTATAGGCTGTTCACGGTAAAATGAGCACTTTTGAAAGCCCTGCATAATATCTACTTGTATGCACCGTGTGTGTTCTTCCGCCTTACGTAAAATTAACATTGCTATGGACGTCATCACTTTATTCATGCGTCGGTCGAGTGAAACTGTGAAATTATTGTAAAAGGAAATATTTTACAAATCTGTTCATTCTTACACTTCAGTGCGTAAGAAAACCCGAAAGCGAAATAAATAATTTAATTTGTCACAAATGGTAACCTAACACGGTTTATTCGACGTTAAGATATGGAACTACTTTCCCTACATTGTTACCAACTTTACTGGGTGCATGTTAATCAGTGAGTTCGTTAAAATATTTGCAGGTAGGAGCAGTGATTTTTTTTTTTTTTTTTTTAAGGTTGGTTTCGAAAGTGCTCACTTAATCGTGAACAACCTTTAACGAAAAGTTTTACAATAGACTGCCTCAATATCTTAACGGTTCTGTAAAAAATAAATGTCGAGTTTTTGAGAACTCGAAGGTGGCACTATCAGCACGCCGGCTTCCAGCAGCATTCTCGTCCGCAGCCATCTTTGCCATCCACTGTGGTTTTATGCAAATACGTTTAGAATTTTTCAGTGCAAAGGGCGTCAAGAAAAATTTGTCGGCTGTTCTCCGAGTCCTGTCGTAAAGTCGCCCACAAAACCTGTGCGCTCCCCGCTGGACAGAAATTACAAAGTGTTGGAACTACCACGCCTCTATTCGCCCTTCCTTCGTTTCGATCCCTGTAATGCAGGGAAGGGAGATAACGCAATGAATTAACGAGCGCTGAAAACCACAAACCACGCCAAGCATTAAAGATTCTATTGTTAAAGGCTGTTCACTATAAAGTGAGCACTTTCGAAACCAACCTTGGAGAAAAGTCTCTGCCCCTAGCTGCGCATGTTTCAACGAGCGCACTCAGTGACATGAGTCCAGATGAACTTTGTCACGATGGAGGGGGAAAGTAGTTCCATGTGTTAACATCGAACCAAACGTGTTAAGTGATCATTTGTGATAATTTTAATTATTTCTCTCGCTTTCTGTATTTTGTAATCCGTCGACGTGTAAAAACGAGCGGATTTATACGATATTTACTTTTCTAATAATTTCACTGTTTAACTTGACCGACTCATGATAAAGTGATGAGGCCCATGGCAATGTTAATTTTACGTAAGGCGGAAGAACACACAAGGTGTATACAAGTAGATCTTAAGCAGGGCTTTCAAAAGTGCTCATTTGACGGTGAACTGCCTACACCAATTATTTTCAACAACACACTTTTTGTAAGTTGTGTATACAGTGTATTACTTTTCATAATTTGCCGCCGACATTAGTGTATATTTTGCAATTCAATGTTAACACTGAACAGTATACTTTCTCGGGGAAGGGGGGGGGGGGGGGAATATTGCTATGTTGAGACGTCTTCCTTATTTTGAACGTCTCGTTTCAAGGTTTTTTTTAGGGCTAGTGACGACGAGGATTTCTGAGCCTGCTTGCGACGGAGGTTTTTTTACTATGACATTCAAATTCCTTAAGTGAGCACTTGAGGTCCAATGTTTTCCTTCAGCCATATTTTACACTTAATCATTTAAAAATAAACATTGCCATGTTAGTAATAAACACAGTGTGTATATTCAACTAACTAGAAGTTTAACTCCTAAGGCTATATTAAAATAATTATTGACAAATATCAAATGAGGGGTTTATTCAAAAGTGCTCACCTTACACGATAGACTTATAACCTTTGATCTAACCTGAAACGGCCCGTTGATCCAACAACTGGTCACGGTCCGGTAGGTTTCAGCGCGTTAGCCTGTCGGTCCTCCGGACCCACCCACCAAGGCGAACCGGGTTCATTCCCCGACCGGGTCACTCCCGCACATGGGAAACGATGCCGCTGGTCGGCCGGTTTCCTCGGGACTCCCCCCCCCCCTTTTTTTCCATTCCGGCACTGCTCCACACTAACCTCAATCACCCTCATCGGCTCTCAAAAATCTCGCTGTGTTAGCATTTTCAAACAAATCTTTTGTTCGGAACTGTACTGATATCCAGACGACGCTTTGTCTTACATTGGGACCGACATAAATATATCCTGTGCTTTAAGTTACTGGCGACAGTGGTTCACGAGGCTAGGGAATATAGTCTCAGCAGCGAATGATATTTCCCACACGTAGGAAACCGTTCTTATTGGACGGTGTGTTCTACTGTGTACAGTGCAGACCATTCACGCCACTTCATGTGCATAGGTATCTGCAAAATTCGCGATATTATTTAAGGACAGACTGGACTCCAAATTACTGTGCGTTTGACCAGCTTTATCCATTGACCAAAAGTATGCGTGGCACGCCTTGGAGAGCTCTTGAGCCAATAATACAAGTTCAGCGGTGGAGTGGCCAATCTCTTTTAAGGAGATCATACTGACACGTGCCGTTGATTACAGTGCAGCGGACAATGGAACCACGAACTGTGGTCACTTGTTTATAAGGCAGTGGAGTCTGTCGTGTCACCGAAAAATAACGCGAATTTTGCACGTCTCTACATAGGTTAGGTTAGGTTAGGTTAGGTTAGGTGTGGATTTTGTTAGGTCAATTTAATTAGGTAGCAAATGACAAACTATAATTAAATATCTGTTTCTGCAAAGACTCAACAACACTGTACAAGGGACACTATCAAAACAAACAAATAATCTACAAACTCTTTTTAAACATGACTGTAATTATGTCAGCTAATAATACATCTAACAATATAATTTCACATGTGTATTGTGTTGTAGTTTTTAACCAAACCTTAATGCACACTACTTCTAAATTAATACAAATAATAATCTAACCTAACCTAAAGATGTCATATATTATTATTTTTTTCTTAACCTACTCCATAGTGAACATAGTTCTACTTTCTTTTACAACTAGCTCCTGAAAGTCGACTGGAAGGCCAATCCTCAAACTCCGAGTCACTACTCCAACCACAATTGGCCTTCAGTGCTCTTTAAGATATTTTCTCTACAACAGATGCAGCATCTGTAGGGGAAGGCAATAGAGAGGGAAGACCTGAAGGGCCTCCATCATCAACATTGAAAAAACTCACTCCAAGCAGCAACGGCGGCTAGGTGAACTTGGTGAAATGTCCTATTAGTCTCAATATACGTAATGTAATATATAGTTTAAATGCTACTATTACTTGCTGCAGTTAGCAGCACCGAAACTAAATTACACTACGCAGTCAGAGTGATTAAAATGTATCCTTTTTGGGGAAAAAAAGTTCAATCCCACCAACCTATAAAATTTTTCTTTAAGATGAAATACTCTGGTACAATATTAGATATTCCAGGAACCAGCATCGTCACGTCACAAGATCTATATTGTATTCGCATTTTCTTCCCAACTTATTTAATCAAACCTTTAAAAAAACCACTCCATTAACGACTTGCTTGGTTGTTTGCTAAGTAGCCAACGGCATGTATCACAAGCGTTTTATACCTCTGTTAAAATACACTCTTGATTTGGAACAGTGTACCTTGAGACAAATCAGTGGACGTAGTGAAATTTGAGAGACTGATAATCAGTGCCTGATAACAAATTAATACGTTGGCTGAATTCCACTGATTTATTTGTGATCTCCACGGGACGTCGAGAATTCCACTGCAATAAGTCACTTGTTCCCAGTTCTTTTACTTGATTTGTCAGTCGGCAGTAGCTTATCAACTGAATTTCAGTGAATGTTATTTCATCATTGATAAAGGCTGTTCACAATAAAGTGAGCACTTAGAAATAAACCTTAGAAAAAAGTCACTGCTCCTGCATGCATAAATTCTAATGAGCGCACTGAGTGACATTCATCCAGTAAAGTTGGTAACGATGGATCGAAAGTAGTTCCATATCTTAACGTCAAACAAAAAAGTGTTAGGTAACCATTTGTGATAACTTAAAATTATTTATTTTTCTTTGAGTTTTTTTAATGCCTCGAAGTGTAAAAATGAGCAGGTTTGTAAAGAATTTTCTTTCTTAATAATTTCACACTTTCATTTGACCGATTTATGAATAAAGTAATGAGGTCCATGGTAATGCTAATGATACATAAGGCGGAAGAATACACAACGTGTATACAAATAGATCCTAAGCAGGGCTTTCAAAAGTGCTCATTTAATCGTGAACAGCCTATATCACTGATTCGGGCTTAGTGTGCAAAAGTAAATTATTATTTTTATTAAATTCACCGTTTATTTAAATTTTATTAATAAATTATAATGTTTAATTTATAATTCAAATAAATAAAAAAAACCGAGAAGTGTGTTGGTAATGCCTAGCAAGAAATATTTCTAATGCAGAATATCATTAAACTGAGTGCGCACGAATGCGGTGCGTTGTCCCGTAGGTGTAATTTACTAGACTTAGTTCTGCTTTGTTTGCACGAGGCGGAGGAATATATAGGAATGAGAACTTTGACAGGGCATCAGAAAAGTTGGAAATAACCGTGAATGAGCTATATATAAAAGTGTTGCCGAAATGTTACTGCGTTGAGACCACAGACTAAAGATGAGGTAGACCGCTTATTCGTCTTCTGCGCATTGACCTACCCCAATGGTCAACAGTGATGAACGTGTTTGTTTACATCTTAATTTTTAAAATGACACCCACTACTATATTAATAAAATACTTTTACCAGTTTGAATTTAATACAATATAATTACAAATTGGTTAGAGGAAGTATAAAATCATGTTTACAAGATATGTTGGTAGAAAGGCAGTTCAATGTTGGGACACGGAGATTGTTTGTTCGCAGCCGGCGAGATCGGTCTACCTCATCTTTAGTCCATGGTTGAGGTAGAGTACGCATGCTAGAAATATGAATTCGTCGTCCTGATTTGTCACGATACTTTGACATTTGCATTGTTGCCAACACGTGCATTTCTCATGCACGCTAGATGTTTTGATCGCGGTCTCAGGCCTGTAAAGAGCCGAGAAAAATCGTTCCACGAGTTCGAATGATCAGGCGGTCAGTCAGCATGATGAGGTTCAGATGAACCTTCAGGGAGAGATGATGATGACCGGCAAAGGAAAACTGCGATTTTTCGTGCTCAGATAAGTTTTTAGTTGCACAGAAAAAAAAAATTAAGAAATTTAAGAGTTATTCACGCAGATTAATGTGTTACACCACTTTTAAACGTTTATTTCAAAAGCGTTCACATTCGCAGCGAACTCGCTTGACCTGCTCTGTAGTCTTTTGTCGGAAACGACCACCCTCCGATTAAGTAGGGAGAAGCAATGGACGACGGCATAAACGTTTTGTCGATAGCTATTTGAGCCTTGCAATTAGAAATGTCGTGTTAAATAAAATAATGCCACACACTACATTCGAGTCAGTGGAAAACCCCTGATTCGCAGTGAAATTCAACTACTCGAATAAGGGAAAATGTATCCACTTAAAATTAGTGTAAAACTACTGATTGTGTCAGAGAAAACATTTCACTTATTGAATTAGTGATGTGAAGCAATTTCGCTGATTAATAAGTGACGGCCGACCGCTGTGGCGAATAAAATATTGTCTTTTATTGAATTTAGCCAAATAATTACGTGAAATAAACACATTTACGATAATTTACTATTTATATTCTGCAATTTATCGTAATTTAAAAAAGTAAAAAATGTTGCAGGTCGCCAGGATTAAATTCTCACACCCCTTTCAAAAAGCTTTTAGGCTTATACCTTGCCATCTGCGCTACAAAACCAATTTACAAATTACGAGGAAATATGTGACTTATAGGTGTTATCGAAATCGTGAAGATTTATATTGTATGCTGTTAGTTTTCGCTCTTGGTTTAATCGATACCGTAAGGATGATTACATGAAAACGAAATGAAAGACGTAAACACTGAATAAAAGGCTGAATGTCCATATTACCTCGTAAAAAGATGTTTTGAAAGACGAAACACATTTTAAAAAGGATTTGGTATTGGTTTTATTAGTTTATTCGTTGTTATTTCACTTGATACACGTTTTTAAACGGTGATTTTTACACGCTGTTTAACTGATCCATCAATCAAAAATAAACCACCGAAAAACTGTGAAAAAAAAAAGACCGGTGAATCAGCAGAAAATGTCACTGAATCAATTAGTGAAGGAAAGCTGACATTTTTCCACTGATTCATCAGTTAAATTCACTGAAGTGACTGTTGAATCAGTCAAGTATACTGCTGACTGATTGAAACAGTGGAATTTTCACTTATGCGAACTTAAAGTGCACTGTGGTCAGAAACTGCGTACCCCATCGGAAAGATCCATCTCTTCTCCCTTCCTCCTTTCCGATCACCCAGACGCACTGGTGGTGGAATGGCGGAGAGGGTTAGTGAGGGGGGATGGGGGAAAGGGGGGAGAAGAGAGAGAGAGAGAGAGAACGTAATGAATTCACGGGCGTGGACGATCTCGTCGAGCCGTAAACTGAACTCTAATTGCGCCGAGGCGCGCGAATGCGGTCAGTTACAGTGACAGCCAATGAGAAGGGACCTGCCAAAGGAATCGAGAAGGGCGGAGGGGAGGGTGAACCATTGTTGTATGGGGGTGGGAAGGGGAGGACAAGATAGTTCCATTGTATCTCTGACGGGGCGCGAGCATTACGCCCACGTGCGGTTCGCTGGGCAGGAAAGACAAGACAGCGACCAACCCCTGTTGCCCTTATCCTTCCTAGAGTGCATCTCTACGTGTTCGTGTCACCTACGTCATCCACAAGACTGCTTCGCGCCGTTAACTTTCCGCTTTTACTGTATCCCCCATCCCTAGAGATAACGGAAAATAGCAAAAATTATTATCTTCTACAACACTCTTTCATGATTGGATGAACAAGGTTTTAACTTGTTTGCAGACCAACCACGAACGTCCAGCCTTATCGTGTCAGAATACTCATAGGCCCAGTGAAATGGGGTAGTAGCTTTATACATGCATGACAGACAATGAGGACAGAAAACTGTCGGACATATGTATGGCACGTTGAATCCTAGCAAACAGTCAACTTTTCGCGCAATAAACCATCATCTCTACCTATCCGTTATCCTTTCCCGCCTCGTTTCGACGGTGAATACAGAAGGCCTATGTATGTATGCTATTTACGGTTATCGAGTGAGTGAAGAGATTTGGACGGCTTTTAACATCGAGGTCTTGAGAGCCGATGAGGGCGCCGGAATGAGGGGGCAGGCGAAACGGGAGATCCCCGAGAAGACCCACCGAGCAACGGCATCGTCTGGCACGATTCCCACACGCGAAAATCTGGAGTGAACCGGCCGGGCATTGAGCCCGGATCTCCTTGGTGGGAGGCGAGTAGGCTAACCACTCAGCCACCGCGGCCCCTTTACGGGGAATTCCCAATTTTTCTGAATCACTTCTAAAGTTATAATTCCTGTATATTCCTCCGCCTCAAGCAAAAAGAAAAAGCTTAATAAATTGTAGACAACTGCATGGAAAGGACAGCGTCACTGTAATAGTACTTTCCAAAAGAACTGGATAGAAACATTTCGCGAGTTCATTTCAGGACAAGATATACGTCAAACACGTATACACTGAAGTTGATTTTCCAATTGAATTGCACTTTATTATACACGCCCTGGACGACTCATGAGCCAATAGCAGATTTTGCATGGAAACAAGTAGCGAGTGCCATACTGCCAGATGTGGAGCAGCAGCCAATGAACAAACATCTGAGTAAAGGCTGTTCACGATAAAGTGAGCACATTAGAAATTAACCTTAGAAAAAAGTCACTACCCCTGCCTGCATATATTTTAATGGGCGCACTGAGCGACATTCGCCCAGTAAAGTTGGTAACGATCGATGGAAAATAGTTCCATATCTTAACGTCGAATAAAAAGTGTTACGTAACGATTTGTGATCATTTAAAATTATTTCGTTCGCTTTCTATTTTTTTTTTTTTTGTGTATCGAAGTGTTACATTTAGCAGATTTGTTACGTATTTACTTTCTCCATAATTTCACAGTTTCATTTGGCCGACGCAAGAATAAAGTGACGAGGCCCATGGCAATGTTAATTTTATATTAAGGCGGAAGAATACACAACGTGTATAAAAGTAGATCTTAAGCAGGGCTTTCAAAAGTGCCCATTTGACTGTGAACAGTCTATATCAAGTGTGCACACGACTATGGATTATAGTCAGTATCTCATTGAACTCGCGAAATTTTCCTATCCCTGATTACTAGGCATTACTAGGGCCACCTGTTTTCCGCGAAAAGCTCTACGCGGAGGCTAGATTCCGATGTCCTATGGCACACCAGCAGTTTTCCTTCGGTTATTGGCCACGTGTATTTGTCGGGAGACAGTTGCCTATCTGACTGGGCCAATCAGAATCAGGTAACTCCGACACTGAGTGTCCGTGATTCGCGGGCAGACGTGTAAAATGCGTGACATTTAAAATCACCCAATCACGAAAGAGGAGCTGAGCTGTAGAGTTTCTGAATACAAGTAGTCGTGAAATGTTTTCGCGAAAAATGGGTGGCCCCAGGAATTACAAACGCGCACATTTTCTCCGTGTTTTTATTCATATTAACTATAAATGAAATAGTATGATTGCTATATGGAATATAATTAAAAGTTTAAATTAACAAAAACAAATATGATACTTCTGCGCTAACAGGTACATAAAATACTTAGGAAACAACCAAATACTTTACAAATGGGGTGATGATTCAAAGCCTTGATCAAAAAGTGTTTGGAAACCACGAATAGACTATATATAATATCAGCCAGTCACATGGGTTACCAGAACGGAACGCTATCTAACGTCTGCAGGTTCAGACATTCCGAGAATATAACTACGTCACTAATTACATGATTGAAACAAACACGGTCACGTCCGATCAGGTGTAGGTTATTCAAAGAAAAAAAATTAGCACTTTTAAAAGCCCTGCTGAAGGTATGTCTGTATGCATGTTGTGTATTCTTTCGCGTTATATAAAGTTAAAATTGCCATGGGTCTCGTCACTTTATTCGTGCGTAGCTCAAGTGAAACTCTAGAATTATTAAAAAATGGAACATTTTACAAATTTGTTAATTTATACTTTAAAAAAATCATAAAGCGAAATAAACAATTTCACTAATAACAGATGTTAACGTGGTATTTTTAACTCAACGATTAGACATGGAACTACTTCCCTTCGTCGTTACCAACTTGACTGACTGCATACGAGTCAGTGTACTCGTTAAAATATATGTAGTTATAGGCAGTGACATTTTTAAAAGGATGATTTCAAAAGTGCTCACTTTACAGTGAACAGCCTTTACACAAATTTACTGTTAATAACATAGGCCCGAAAAATTCGCGAGTAAATTTCACGACAAACTATAGGCTATTCACGGTAAAGTGAGCACTTTTTAAGGCCCTACAAAATTTTTTCCTTTAAATTAATTTCTACCTTTCCGCCACTTCTTAATGTAAACCTTGCAATATGACTAACAAACACAGGGAATATATTTCATCACTATCAAAATTTAACGTCTGAGGCTGCAATAGCATATATTTATTAAGGGTTATAGCCTTTTAGGAGGGCCTTAAAAAGTGCTCACTCTACCGTGAACCGTCTATAGAGTCCAAGAACTCGTAAGGTTAAGATAGTACTGTAATTGGGTCCACGCAAGTAATTTGACCCCTCCTGGAGAACCCTGGGCCAATGACAAACATGCAAAAAACGCAGACGCAAATCATCGCCTTTGGTTGTGACAGGAAGCAACTAACGAGCATTTCTATCTGCATGACATTTACATAAAACTATTGAGCATAGCCTGCAAGCCACTGACCCCGCCAGTCTTTCAGATCTCTAATTAATATTGACTTTATTTTCGCAAGTGGGGATCGTGCCGGACGATGCCGTGGTTCGGCGGGTTTTCTCGGGGATCTCCCGTTTCCCCCCGTCCTTGCATTACGGTGCTGCTCCAACTCGCCTTGCTTCGCCCTCACCGGCTCTCAGGACCTGGATGTTAAGAGCTGTCAGAATCACTCAACTTGCTCACTCGTCTACATTCAAGCAATAACTGGGGTAGTATCAACAATTTCTCAGAATGATTTGTTTATTTATCTGATAGCAATGTTAGTTTTTCCGTGTAGCAGAGTCGTTACTGGCAATTAAATAAATAAAATGAGCATTGCGAGTTTACATGTTGCGCATAACTGGACGCAGGGAAAAACAGCACTTTGCAGCAGGTGTGACCAAGCAGTAGCAGAAAATAAAATTTCCCACAGCGTCACTCGTTACATTCATTTGCATGTACCGTTCAACCAATCTCCAATTAAAATTGAGAAAAAAAAGGTTCGCAGAACAGTTAAATTTTTTGCGTGCTTGTATTTATCGGGACAGATGAACGATTCCAGTTTCCAAGTCATCTCCCGATTTATTTAGGGGATTAATCAAATCTTGGGTTGTCTAATTTATTTTCATTTCATTTTGGTTGTTGGTAAGAATTAAAAATTTTTTTGTCTTTTACCCCTTACTTTCAGACCATTCCTGTGCAACTCTAAATCCTCCCCAATAGAAGGAAAGGGAAGAACATTTCTCGACAAAAGTGACAATTATGCCTTGGATACGCTAAGTAAACCCCGTATCAAGTGTGGAACTGGTGGCATGGTACAAACGTAACTTTCCGAATTAATTTCACTGAACGTAGCTAATGTGCAGGACTTACGAGGATCAGCAACATGTGGTATATACAATGTTAAAAAATATTCCTTGCCTGCCATTAGTGGTGTCAGCCAATTACATAAGGAATACGTAAGCGTGAGTCAACTTTGAGAATGGCGGGAAGAAGGGTGAAGGAAAAGGAAGTCTCAGGGAAGGAACGAGTGGGGAGAATAAATGAACATCCTCTATGATTGTTATAGACTTACTTGCAAGGATCCAATTGAAAATCATCTGAGAGGATCTTGTACAGAAATGAATAATACTAGGAAAGAAATGATAACCTGCAGAGCTTGTAGCGACGTAAACGGCTGATTAACTTGAAGAATACAGGAAGAACAAGTAAGGGCAATTTTACAGTTTTAATGCCCTTTCAGGGGAATCTCATTTATGAAGAATAGAGAAACTCCTGAGACTATCATATATGACAGGGGGAAAGACAAGAATGTAGAGGAGATGGATTGGTCATGAGGATATATAACATTTCCCTTTTGCATTAGCGGTGCAGGCAACTAGATATGCTGTTCGTTGATGTATAGACATTTGCTTCGCATTAGAAAATGTCTTTATTTATGTACTTCATTATTAACGTTTATATTAGTAGTATGTATAATGAGCATTTAGGGTCACTTTTCAACCACTTTTCGTATAATTAAAATTATTTTCTAACAACTTAAATTAAACACTTTTTAAATTAAATAATTATTTTCTTTAAATGTAATAACTAATAACTATCTAACTATTTAAGATAAAACACATTTTAATCATGATATTTTAATTATTAATTTAATACCACCAATTATAATTTCTAATATTAAAAATGTAATTTCGGTAACGAATTTAAAAAAATGTATTCGGCCTAAATTTGGGTACCTTATTGTCTAAATTAAAGAAATAAGTTTAAAAACTATATATTTACATTTTAAATGTAAATTTCAAGTTTAAAAAAATTAATTGAAATATTAATTGAAATTATTAAATATATTAATTATTGTATTTAAAATTGTTTTAATTTAAAATATTAGATAATAATTGTAGTTATTCAATTTTTATTTAAAGTTCTTTTAAATTAAATAATTAGATAATACTTCAATCATATGCAAAGTGGTTAAAAAGTGGCCCTAAATGCTGCTTAGTATTACTTATATTCAACATTTACAAATGTCCGTTCTGGAAGAGGGATCGGGTAAGTCTTATTAACTACCTGTTATGGTTTAATAAATTAGCTAACTTTGTCGACTTTTTTTTGGGGGGGAGGGGAGGTTGTATGGCTTGAAGATTCAGGAAATAAAACAGAAATTGTTTAGGGATGGAACCAAGGGCGGATGTTTATAGTGCTTGAGTTGGGTGGGTATGCAGATTGGCGACAGGAATTACCACGAGCAGTTGGTCAATGGCAATCGCACTGATCCTGCTCACTCGTGATGTACAGTACATACTCCCTTTCCTTGTCTCACTCGTGATGTACAGTACATACTCCCTTTCCTTGTCTCACTCGTGATGTACAGTACATACTCCCCCTTTCCTTGTCTCACTCGTGATGTACAGTACATACTCTCCCTTTCCTTGTCTCACTCGTGATGTACAGTACATACTCTCCCTTTCCTTGTCTTACTCGTGATGTACAGTACATACTCTCCCTTTCCTTGTCTCACTCGTGATGTACAGTACATGCTCTCCCTTTCCTTGTCTCACTCGTGATGTACAGTACATACTCCCTTTCCTTGTCTCACTCGTGATGTACAGTACATACTCCCTTTCCTTGTCTCACTCGTGATGTACAGTACATACTCCCTTTCCTTGTCTCACTCGTGATGTACAGTACATACTCCCTTTCCTTGTTTCACTCGTGATGTACAGTCATACTCCCTTTCCTTGTCTCACTCGTGATGCACAGTACATACTCCCTTTCCTTGTCACGCTGCTCCACAGACTAAACACAAAACTAATTTCCGCCAAGTTAAATTTTACTTGAAAAGATAAATACTGCAAACGTTTGAAACCCAGTTTGTCTGACTTCTTGTCGACGTCTTTGGGGCATGTTCCTTTATCATGGAACCAAGTATTTGAAACTGCTAACGTTTGATTGTCAGTAGTAACTTCAATAGTGTCTAAGTGGAGCGAATGAATAGTCTCCTATGTGTTTCAGTACAAGGTCACATTAGTGGGCAAGGGCGTTAAGGTGACGTCAAGCCGAGAGATTGAGAGTACGATCTGTGGCTAATCTATTGATATGTATGTATAGTTTCGGTATAAGTTTATATACATTTTTTAACACATTCAGGAATGCACATATTTACTAGTTAAAAGTGTATCACCTGTACACACCACTGCAGGAACGTATATTCTGTTGGTTTCCGTATTCCCACTTACCACTCTTTCATTGGTCCACACCACACTGGGCGAGCTTATTGTGCTCTACAATGTTCATCATTGGCTGGTCATCAGCTACTGGGATCGCAGAACTAATTATGCTCCAATCAAATGTCTCTTACTGTGTAAAAAGTTTACAGTCCATAGTGTCCTTTTATAAGGGCGTAGCAAAAAAAAATACATTTTTTGCAGGAAAACTAACTCTAGCTGCTGGGTTGTATTGTTCTTGTAAGATCGTGTGAAATACTAGAGGTACAATGGCTTTATAACCATTCGAGTTTAATTTTCAAGGACGAAGACATTTTTTAACGGGTCGCTCGACCTTAGCTCGAGCGTAGTCCAGAAAGTTTTTAAGCCTTCACTAAATTAGCATTCAACATAAAAGCGGGGAAGTCTACTAGTCCAAAATAAACGTAAAGAAATAAATAATAACAAAGTAATCCAGCACTAAAATACTTTGCGGCAAACTTTGTGGGATATTACGGCGCTAACGAACATGTTCGGCACTGCTAAAACATTTTCTGTTGTCCGTTCAGTGTAACCTCCAATTTTTCTGAATCCCTGCTTAAGATATACTTCCAGGATATTCCTCTGCTTCTTGCATACAAAGCTTAACTACGTCTACAAAATTACGTCAACGTGACAACATACCAAATATGTGCGCAATTAGTGTATAGGCTGTTCACGGAAAACTGAGAACTTTTAAATGCCCCGCTTAAGATCTACTTGTATGGACGTTGTGTATTATTCTGCTTTATGTCAAATTAAACCATCCATGGACTTTATCACCTTGTAATTGAGACGGTCAAGTGAAACTATGAATTTATTTGAAAAGAAAGTATTTTACAAACCTACAAAATTCTTACACTTTTAATCATTAAAAATACAGAAAGTGAAAGAAATAGTATAACTTAATGCGAATATTTACTTAACACTTTTAATTCGACGTTAATCCATGGGACTACTTTTCCGCCATCGTTACCAACTTTACTGGGCGCATAGCATACAGTGCGCCTGTTAAAATATATACAAGTATAGACTGTTCACTATAAAGTGAGCACTTTTTGAGGCCCTCCCAACAAGCATTAACCGCTAATAAATATATCGTATTGCCGCCTCAGGCATTAAATTTTGATGGTGGTGAAATGTATACACCTTGTTTATTGGTCACATTGCAATGTTTATATTAAAAAGCAGCAGGAAGATGGAAATTGGATGAAAGGAAAAATTTATAAGGGCCTTAATAAGAGCTAACTTTACCGTGAATAGTTATAGGATCAGTAACTTGTTTCTAAGGTATATTTCTAAAGTGCTAACTTTATCGTGAATGCCCTTTAATAACATTTTGAATAAGAATGATTTATTACTATTCACCACCAACAAATCTATTTAATCCCTGTTTTTATTCACATCGATTAAATGAAACAGTTCTTTACGTCTGGAGTAAACACAGTATTATAAATGCCAAATAAATATGTAATGTGTACATACATGGCCCGATAATACATTAACACTGTGTTTAACATATGATGGCACCTCCAGTGCGTGCAATACTGTACTTCATATATTATATATATATATATATATATAATTTAATGGGGGAGAGTGGCTGAATTTCTGAATACTGCTGTCGAGGGGAAATTAACTGGTGTACTGTGACGTAATATTACCCGGTAAAGGACGGCAGTTTAGATTAAGAGAGTTTAAATAACTGAAATTATCTTTAAGACTGTATTTCATTGATCAACGTGACGTGCGTATGAGATTCTACCTGCGTACATATGTGGTTAATTTCATAGCTCATGCACATCCCTCTCGTACCGCATTCACTCCTCAGTTTGTTGGTTATATTTATAAAATTTGGCATGGGATATTAGTAGTCTGGTCATGCAGCTCAGTAAGAAGTCCACTAGAAGCCAGGAGGACTCCGACTCCAGACGTTCTCTGCGAACCAAACTCACCTTGTTACACACCGCGACAAACCATAGTTTGCCAACCAGCTGAAAAACTATTCTGACATACAAAGACTCTTAAACCTACTTGGCGTTCTTTCAGATTCAGTTTACATATATTAGGAGAGTATCCAAAACAAGATATCATGCAGAGATGAGAATACGAAAACACGTCAGACAAAATGTAATTTCCAGCAATTATCCTTTTATCCAATAAAAATATTCAAATATGTGTAAACTTAAAAATCAGTGCTGGAAAATTAAACAATAAAACGACCCCGAATGGCAATGACAATATTAAAGAAAATATATTCAGAACCTACGCTGCCGTTAGGGAGTGGCAGGGCATAACTGTCGTTAGCATATATGAAAGTCTGACGTAACACACTTGCACTGTAAAAATTCTCTTAAATTAAAAATGTCTCAGTTCAAAAATCTATTAAACTTATGACTCTGGCGTAGCTGCTGCCGTTAGAACACTAAAGCTCTCACTAGGGTTTCTTGTGGTTAATAAATATGTGCTTGATTAAGCTACGGACGCCTAACCAACATGGCGTCGGGTTTAAACGTCTAGAACAAGCGCCATCTTGTCTGTACTAGATACGTAGCAAAACTGAACACAGTACTTCTTACGTTACTGTTGAGTTGATATCGACGAAAAATGCCATTTAATTAGGAGGAACAGGAGATGATTAAATCTTGTAGGCTCAGGATGCAACAATAAGGCAGTGTAGAGGTTCTGTCTTACGTGGCTCACGGCTCACGAACGTAGCGACGTCTAACTACCTGACTATTTACTAAACAGCTGCTTAATACTAAAACGGAGGAGCTCTTTCACACTCTACACTCACACTCTACACTCTACTTAATACACACATCAAAACTTAAAGCGAGCTGTCAAAACTGAACACCCTAAAATCTTAACTTAAAATCATAGGCCTCGTCCAACTTCTGGACGGGCGTCCTGTTCTAACGTCTTGACGCTTTGGAAGATGGCGGCAGATAGAGCGAGATTCTAACCGAAATGGACCTGCCTACTCTATGCTGGATTCTTCCTCCAATAGGGGTTCAGTGTTCAAACCTGCTTACCAATCGAATGACTCGCTACGTAAATCTAAACTGACTCACTCCAAAACGGCCTAAATGCCTAATCCATAGAATTTAAGGTCTCGTAGAAATATAATAAAAATATACAAAATATCCCTGAAACATTAACAATCAGTTGAGACTGTGAAAAAGTAATTACTATAAAATATTAATTTAAAAATACAAACAAAAAATATAACTAGTAAATTAAATGCATTTACACATGATTATTGCCATTCGTACATCTAGTTTTTCAAATTCCTAACCATGTGAAAAATAGACAAAAAATATATGTCACAGCATACGGAAAATTACCAGTGTTAAAAATAAGCAAATTTCAACGTGTGAAAAGTACATAAATTATGTTGACAAGATGTAGAAATAGTGAAAAATGTGGACGTTACATCAATTATAAATGAATTTTTTTTATTTACAGAAGGAATAAGAGTAACAGTTCAATTTAACCAAAAATAAGGTAGTTAAATGTTAACAGAAGTGTAAAACACTTGTGATGCGCGAGATATTTAAGAAACAACCAAACACGTCATACATGGAGTGATTTTTCAAAGGTTTGTTTCAAAAAAGTGTGAATAAACCGTGAATAGACTACAGTCAATCTTAAGAAGCATAAATGCTTTTGAGATTGTTTAGTGACACGCAATGCTAAAGAGTTGTACTATGCATATATTTGTTTCAACACATTCCTCTAGTAAAATGCCTTTCATTGTATTGAACATTAAAAATTGACAGCGTAAGAATGACTCAAGAAAAATGCACCTCTCGGGTAAAAATGAAAAAAAAAAAAAAAAAAACTATAATGTAGAGTTCGTTTCTTGGCTTTTCCGTGTACGGTTCCGAAAATTCTGTATAGTTGAGTTAATTTGTTTAGCGTCAATTCACTTCTCATTTATCTACTCGTAAATAACCTATAACAAACGTAGTGCAATATTAGTGGGATAATTCTTAACCCTTTTAGACCGGATTTAATTAATGGTGTGAGATGTTGCATACAGAATTTTGATGGTGCGTGCTGTACTTAAAGTGAATCCACCACTTGTTTCGTTGTCACAGCCAATTAGCCGTAGGCAATATGTTTGGCTACAATTATATGAACCAATTATGACCCAGACCAGTAAGACGGTTTGCGAATCATTCAGCCACAGGTAAACTAACTGGTTATTGGGATTCGCAGTGTGCAGAACAGATCAAAAATTACCTACACACGCGTATTGTACACAAATGTGTACAGCGGGTCTGAATGGGTTAAATTAAATAAATCGTTTCCGGAATTTTTAGAATTGGGGTGAGCGAGAGAGTGAATAGATTTGGGCGACTCTTAACATCGTGGTCTTGAGAGCCGATGAGGGTCAAGCGAGGTGAGAATGGATCAGCGCCGGAATGTAAGGGCCGGGGGGTGACGGGAGATCACTGAGAAAATCAGCCGACCAGCGGCGTCGTCCGGCACGATCCCGAAAATCCGGGAAGCGACCCCGCCGGGAATCGAAATCCGGTGCGCCTAAATGGGAGGCCGAGCAGTCTAACCACTAGACCACCGCGGCCCCTGTGTAACTGGAGTAGTAGGCTAGACATGAAGTACGACAACAAACCAAGCCAAGACCGGGGAGAACGCTGCACTTTGCGACCCATGTCATCCGTTCGTGCGTCCGGCGCGCGTTTGATACCGTTTTTGCGCTGGCGCATGCAGATTACACGCCTCGTTTGCGTTTGACGCTAATCAGGTTTCGCAGTTGTTTCTGACCGCGTGCGTGCAGATGGGCATGCGCCCGGCACGCTGCGGGTAACCCGATTCTCGCCCTGCGGGCTTAATCCAGGTTTTAATTCCCACCTCCGCTGCATCGCCCCCACATCGGGGTTTAAAAGGTATTTGTGTTGCTAGGTAAATGCTGTTCACGGTTATCTAAGCTCTTTTGGAATCGTTTTTTGAAAAATAAACTTTTGGAAAATGTCACTGCGTCTACCTGCATATATTTTAATTTACACAACTATATGGCATATGCCCAGTAATGTTAGTATAGGTTGTTCGCGGTAAAATGAACACTTTTGGAAGCCCTGTTTAATATCTACTTTTAAGCACACTGTGTGTCCTTCCGCCATACGTAAAATTAACATTGCCGGGGGCCTCATCACTTTATTAATTCGTTATTCAGGCGAAAATGTAAAATTATTATAAAAGTACATCTTTACAAATTTACTGATCCATACACTTATATGCATTTTAAAAATTCAGAATGAAAAATATATATTTGTAGTGTTACCAAATGTTTAGCGAACACTTTTCATTTCACGTTGAGATATGGAAATATTTTCCCTCCGTCGTTACCAACTTAACTGAGCGCATGCCCCTACGTGTGCCTCTGAAAATTACACGCACGTGGGGACAGTGACATTTTTCCAGGGTTTATTTCAAAAGTGCTCACTTTATCGTGAACAGCATTTAACGGTATGCTGAAATTTCCATCTTTTATAGCTAGGGATAGGAAAATTTCGCGAATTCATCTCGAAACAAGATAGACGTCAAACACAATGAATTCACCTTTCCAATTGAATCAGAGTTTATTATACACAAGTAGAGAATCCCTTACCGCCAGGTTTGAGGTAACACTGAGGCAGCAGCCAATGGACAAACATCTGAGGCCCTAGTGTACACAGGGCTGTGGATTCTATCTTACAGATCAATGAAATCGCTAGAAATTTTCCTATCCCTACTGATAGGCTATTCAGGTTGAAGTGAGCACTTTTGAATGCCCTCTCATTTGGAATAATGGTCAATAAATATATTTCGTTATATCTTTAGACGTTAACTTCAGAGTGCAGTGGAATATGCACTCTATGTTAATTACTTACGTGGCAATATTTATTTTAAATAGTAGTGAAAGGATAAATTATGACCGAAAGGAAAAAGTAACTAGGGCCTCAAAAGTTCCCACTTTACCGTTAACAGCATATAACCACACCTGAATATTTTGTTGGCAGACTTAAGTTTATTTGACCCGACACAGGGGTTTCGTTTATTCAAGCCTGTATTTTGTCAGAGGAACAAAACGAATTTTGTTGGTTTTTTAAGACATTAAGGTCTGCACAAATTTATTGGCACTTAACACAAATTATAAGTGAGTAATCTATATCCACTACTGCAAGAACACCGGTTCTGTTGGTGTCTGTGTTAGAACTCACCATCGTCATGTTGTTCCATACCACACCGGACACTACCCTGTACTTTATAGAGTTCATTATTGGCCGGCCGGCCATCAAACAATGGAGAGTTGATCTGATATTGACCCACCCAAATGTCCTTTATCATATAAAATGATTCAACATATACCCCTTAGAGTGGCTATAAAAATTAATTCTATCCGTTGCAGTATCATTGTTATAGTGCTGTCGTGTTCTTATGAGGTCGTGTTAAACACTGGCAGAACTAAGACTGTACTTCCATTCGAGTTTAGTTCTGAACAATAAAGAAATATTGAAATTAGCTTTGCTCGAGTGTAGCTCGAGCATAGTCAATAAATAGAGATCGGAAAATGTCGCGACTTCAATGAGCTGTAGGCTAAACTCCTCAGTCCTCCGCATACTGGAGCCTCAGCTGTGTGTTCATTGGTTGGTACCCCACACCTGGAAGTTATGGAATTTGCAAGGTGTTTCCTTGCATGTTTGCTATTGGCTTAGAGGCGTACAGGGTGGGTCTAATAAACTGTGATCCAATTGCGAAGGTGACTTCACTATATATGTGTTTGACGTCTATCTTGTCCCGAGATGAATTCGTGTAACTTTCATATCTCTATCTATAAAGTTTTGTATACTCAACAAAATATTTTGTCGGGTGAAACATAACGGTTCTCTCAGCGAAGGGCAGGACGAATTTCCGTATAACAACTGTATTTTTCCGTGTTAAATTGCCATGAATATACCGAACTTTTTTAACAGATTTCTATTATGACACTTTGCTGGCAAGGGACGTCATTTTAATGGCATATGCGGCGGATTCTGCGATATAAACGGTTCCACATCTGCATTTTATAGTACTCTATGTGTCTTAACCCTTTCGGTCGCACGTTAATTTCCGAGTTCGAGTGTCGCAACTACGTAATTTTTTGATACGCGCTTGACTTTTGATCACCGCTTGTCTTGCAGCCGTCGAATAACGCGCTGCGTGCTTGTTTGTTTGATAAATGTTTTATTTACAAAAGGAACAATGAGTACATGACATAATACAAAATAGGAACAGTAAACAAAACTTGCATGTCCATGTGAATACACCCTGATGCAGAGTAATGGAGACAAAGTAACAGCGATAGGAAACGGAATGTTACAATAGTTGAAATGAAACGCAAGTGGGGAAACTAAACAAAACCCTAAACCAAGGAAAGAAATAAATCTAAAAACTACCAGTAATATGGGACACAACAAGGGAGTCAGGCACATGTATAGGCTATACACGGTAAAGTGAGCACTTTTTAAGGCCCTTCCAAATTTTCCTCTGTAGCTAACTTTTTTCTTTCCGCCACATTTTATATCAACGTTGCCATGTGACTGATAAATACGGTGTATACAATCACCAATCTCTAAAGTTATTGTCTGACTCTGCAAAGAAACATACTTATTAGTGGTGGTTCGAGGGCCTTAAAAAGTGCTCATTTTACCGTGAACAGCGTATAAGGAAGCGTAACGGGCATAGGTAGAGACCTGAAGAATTCGCGGGTTCCTTTTGCGACAAGTTAGAATGAAAAACACGTGTGTCCATATACCTGGAGCCGTTGGTCAGCACGGTGTTTTACACCTCCTGGAGAACGGTGGACCAATCGTCGCCTTCCACTGTGACAGCAGACAACCAATGCACAGTTGTCATCGGCATATGTGTACATAGAGACTGTAGAGTCTAGCGTGCAGGGCATTGAACTCACGAATTTTTCAGGTCTGTAGGCATAGGGCTTCACAGAACGAGGGTTACGGGAGAGGAAAAACACGAAGTGCGAACGCTCCTACCTTATTCCCAGGGATAGGGAAATCTCGCGAGTTCAATTACGTGTAGACTATACTCCTCAGTCCTCCACATACTGGAGCCACAGCTATGTGCTCATTGGTTGTTGCCCCGCATCTGGTAGTTTATGGAAGTCGCGAGGTGTTTCCTTGCCAAACTGCTGTTGGCTGATAGGCATGCAGGGTGGGTCTAATAAACTGTGATCCAATTGCAAAGGTGTCTTCACTATATATGTGTTTGACGTCTATCTTGTCCCGAAATGAATTCGCGAAATTTTCCTATCCCTACAAGTTATTCCATGGTGGACATGTGTCACGTCCGGGACGCATCTTCGTGAATGGTGGGATAGAGCGGTTTTAACATGAAAATGAGCGCCTGGAGTTGCTGGATCAGTGAGGGGAGGACATGTGGAAGGGAGTGGTGAGGGGGAAGTGTGGGTCCTGGGGAACTAGGGGCTGCAAAAGTGACCGTACTCGATGATATAGGCTGTTCACGGTAAAGTGAGCACTTTTTAAGTCCCTCCCAAAGGGCATTAACCACTAATAAACATATCTTATTGGAGCCTCAAGCATTACATTTCGAGGGTGGAGAAATGCATACACAGTGTTTATTGGTCACATTGCAAAATTTACATTAAACAGCAGCAGGAAGATGTAAATTGGATGAAAGGAAATACTTAGAAGGGCCTCAAAAAGTGCTCCCTTTACCATGAACAGCGTATATCTAAGTTAACCCTTTGATGAGTATGCACGTATAAACACGGGGATATGTTTACATGTAAATTTCTTTTCTCTTGAATATAAAACTAACACTTTTATGGTTTTACTATTTCGTTGGACGTTATCGGAATCCAAGGGAAAAAATAGCAATTTGCCTACCTTTTAATTCGTCAGTATATAAAATGCTCTTTTAAATGATTTCTCAAATGTACACGAAGGGTTGTAAAATGTGTTACGTCTGTAACGACACATTAATTGTTACACAGTCAACGCCCGACATCATTGGCCAATGGCCAGCAAATAATAAACGTCGCAGAGTATAATATAAGCGTGTGCGGTGTAGCCAGAACCAATAGGACAATGGTAAATAGAACTACATAGGCCAACACAACCTGCACAGCTTTAGTGGATAATATAGGCAGCTCACTCGGATCTTGTTCTCGGTGACAGTAACTTTGTGCCCTCCTCAAAGGGTTAACCAATAATGGGAAAGAGTTGCAGAAAGTTCCACAAATCAGATTAGGCACAAAGAAGACCAAGCACTGACATCTTGCCGTGTACAGTGCTGGTCGTAACGATCACTAATGTGCAACGTCTCCATGATTGTGAACATGGTGACTAAACGGTTTAACGTTGAATTAAACGTGTTAAAAGTCTGCTCACGATAAAGTGAGCACTTTTGAAATCAACTTTACATACAAGTCATTGCCCCTACCTGCATATATTATCACGGGAGCTCTTGGTGACATACGGCCGTTTAAGTTGGTAACGATGTATGGAAAATAGTTCCATATCTTAACGCCGAATAAAAAGTGTTAGGCAACAATTTCTGTTAACTTAAATTATTTCTTTCCCTTCCTGTATTTTTTTAACGCATTGAAGTGTAAAATTGAGCAGATTTGTTAAATAATTACTTATCTGATAATTTCACAGTTTCACATGATCGACGCATGAATAAAGTGATGAAGCACATGAAAATGTTAATCTTACATAAGACAGAAGACTACACAAAGTGCATATACGCAGATCTTAAGCAGGGTTTTCAAAATTGCTAATTTGACCGTGAATAGCATATAGTCAAACATACAATTTGATTACTGAATTTATTTATTTTGTTTTCTGTTTTTGTTTAAAGCCTATTTTGCGAATAATTTCACAGTTTTATTTGACTGGGGCATGAATGATGTGATCAGGTTCATCGCATTGTTAATTGTACACATGATGGTAAAAAAACACCATTTGCATACAACTAGAATGTGAGCGAAGCTTTCGAAAGTGCTCAGCTTACCGTGAATAACCTGTGATTATTATTGGATTACATTAATGATACGTACTTATGCATTTGTGTACTTGAATCAAAAGTCACTATTTAGAGGTAAGCTGTTTGGTACAACATCAACATTAGCAAATAAACTGTGATAGTGGTAATTGCACAGGATGCTCTTCAGAACGCGTTTCTGGCGTTTAATACTCAGAAAATATAGATATAATTATAACAATATTACATGCAGCCTGTTACCAGTGAAGTGAGCGCGTTTGAAAGAAACCTTTCGAAAAGATACTTCCCATAATTACATACACGCTACAAAACATACTCGCATGCAGGATTCCAGTTAATGTGATAATTAAATAATAAAAGTAGTTCCAACATTTCAAGTTGTATTGCGAGTATTTTACTAAAATTTATGACCAGTGAAGTTAAAATGTCTTTATTACAGTACAAATTTTGCATATTATAGTCGCGCCGGCCTAAGAACGGGCTTGGCTCTGCCTACCCAAGTGAAATAGAGAGGCAGAACGACTTGCAAAGCACCAGGCAGAGGTAGCTGGCAGGCGGGCAGACGAATCTGCAGGCACTCCCTCCTACCTGCCGTACCCCCGTCGTTCAATTGTTTCCTTTCCAGGGGAGAAGTGGCCCGACATCGGCAGAGCTCCCGAGTCCTAGGTTACAGTGGCGCTACTAGAACTATCACGAGTGATACAATGCTAACAGTTCCTCGGTTTCTCGTGGCCGCGGTGGTTTAGCGATCAGGCAACTCGCTTCCCATCTAGGCAAACCGGGTTCGATTCGCAGGAGGCTCGCTTCCAGGATTTCCACATGCGAAAATCCGGGAGTGACCCGGCCAGGGATTGCACCCGGTTCGTCTTATTAGGAGGCGAGAAGTCTAGCCGCTCAGTAGGAGCGGAGCTCCAATCCCTCGTCCGCCGGGAAACGAAGGCCTGGGTGTCCAGAAGGGGTAATTTGATGCCCTGGGCGATGCTTAGGTTGGAGCAGAACGGTGGGCGAGGGGAAAAAATTAAAATGAACAAAATAGAATAGTACAGGTAGGGATGGGGATGGAAGCCTTCGGGTTCGTGGGCGGGGCCATTCGACCGTTGGGTGCCATGACGGACCGGCCGAAAGGCTAGTTAGCTGTGTGGGCGTCCGATGGCGTCTGGTCGCGCGTGCGGATTCGTGGGAATCCCGGAGACCTGGTCCGTTCCGGCTGTGGCGGCGAAACGGAGGGCGGCCGAAAGGATGCCCATCGGGGAGCTGTCTCGGTCGGGGCAGAATAACTCCCCACCTTCCTAGGAAATGTGAATGATGCTTTTGAATAAAAATAGCATTTTTAGCTTAAATTACCGGTGCCCAGACAAACAGCCGCCCTCCCCAAAAAAATTGAATCTATACAACTAATATACTGTTTCTTAAATTGTAGTAGTCATGATTGAATTTAACACCCTGGATACCTGTACTGTTAAGTAGGGTTAATGAAATACATTTAAAAATAAGTCTAACCGCTCAGCCACCGTGGCCCCGCACACTTTCGAGAAGTGACCTGTACATGCCTGACATGCGCGGAGAGTAACATAACATGAGTCTCTAGAACAGAGTCGAATCGGAGTGCAAGGGTGGGTGTGACGGGAGCACCCCTAGAAAACTCACAAAAGCCAGCGGCAACGTCCGCCAGATTTCAAGCATGTGGAAATCTGACAGGAATTGAACTTTGATCGCCGAGGTACGAGATCGATGGGTTAACAGCTACACACTTTTATAAAGGCTGTTCATGATAAAATGAGCACTTCTGAAATAAACCTTAGAAAAAAGTCACTGCTCCTACCTGCATATATTTTAACTAGCGCACTGAGTGACACGCGCCCAGTAAAGTTGGTAACGATGGAGGGGAAAGTAGTTCCATATCTTCGCGTCGAATAAAAAGTGTTAGGTAACCATTTGTTATGACGTAAATTATTTCTGTCGCTTTTTGTTTTTTTATTGCGTCGAAGTGTAAAAATTAGCAGAATTTAAAATACTTACTTTTCTAATAATTGTAAAGTTTCACTTGACCGACGCATGAAGAAAGCGATAAGGCCCATGGCAATGATAATTATACATAAGGCGGAAGAACACACAACGTGCATACAAATATATCTTAAGCAGGGCTTTCAAAAGTTTCATAGTACCGTTATAGTATGCTATGTTGTGTTATTTACTGGGGAAAAAAATTCGGAACATTGCCACGTGAACTGTTAAAAATCTCAATGTTACTTTATTAATGGTTGGTTTATTTCTCTCCCCTTTCATCGTGCCGCGGGAGCGTGGCTTACAAATTAAACCTAACCTAATCCTGAGTCTGCATATGGCATAAATGTATATCTAAGACTAATCCCGGATTTGAACACAAAACCACTATCACCGTATGCTGATGTTCCGAACAATTGTGCATACGAGATCGACTTGGAAGTCTATCGCGGGTTTGGAATAACACAGAAGACGGCGAAATTATTCTGCTTACGTTTTAATTTTGTCTTCACCGCTAACGCGCTCACTGAACTGCGTATTTCAACCCTGGGAAGTTCGGCAGTTCAGGTCATTAAAGTTTCCAAAGTTCGAAAAACGCTTCACTTACTTTATCGAGCGTTCTTCCAAAACTTCCCACGAACTTCAATTAAGTTAAGCAGCGGCTGTGAAATGCTGCTTTTAATAAAAGGCAAACTTTCGTGCGCGAGAAGCAGGATGACGTCGTGACATGCATTGAAAGCGGCCGACGTTGGCATCAAGGCGAACGTGCACGCGTCGTCAATGAGCACGTGGCTCACATTTTTAAGACTCCCCCCGTTGTTTACACCTGCGGTTGAAGTGAAGCAACTGCCGATGGAACATTACACCTGCGGTTGAAGTGAAGCAACTGCCGATGGACCGATGGAACATTACACCCGGTTGTAGTGAAGCAACTGCCAATTGAACATTACACCCGGTTGAAGTGAAGCAACTGCCGATGGAACATTACACCTGCGGTTGAAGTGAAGCAACTGCCGATGGAACATTACACCCGGTTGAAGTGAAGCAACTGCCAATGGAACATTACACCCGGTTGAAGTGAAGCAACTGCCGATGGAACATTACACCCGGTTGAAGTGAAGCAACTGCCGATGGAACATTACACCCGGTTGAAGTGAAGCAACTGCCGATGGAACATTACACCCGGTTGAAGTGAAGCAACTGCCGATGGAACATTACACCCGGTTGAAGTGAAGCAACTGCCGATGGAACATTACACCCGACTATACAACGTGAAGAACTGAAAAAAAAGTAGTAGCTACAGACACCATGAAAATCGTCAGAAAAGTGTTATTTATGCTGTATATGAAAGAAGAATGTATATATTTTGCAACACTATAAAATATTTCACTAAAATATACTTTTTAAATGTAAAAAAAAATAATCGATCAATAGAGTCCCCATTTTTAACCAAATTTAAGCGCATTTCCGTTTTGCGTGCTTCCGAAAGCAGAATTGACCAAAAACACTCCTTCAAGAAAAATTGTCATAATATTTACTGTGATTATGTGTAATAAAATCATAGTACTAATGTACCATATGCATTTTATAACTAACTTTATTTACGTCAGTTGTAGTCGTAAATGTTTGTAAAAAATGGATTCACATAAAATCAATTATAAAAAATTATCTCCTACATATTATTATAATTTTCTTACACACAACCATAGTAAACGATATGACGATCTTTCTTTTAAGAAGAGTTTCATGAAAATTCTGCTTCCCGAAGCATCCAAAACGGAAATGCGCTTAAATTTGGTTAAAAATGAGGACACTACCGATCGATTATTTTTTACATTTAAAAAGCATATTTTAGTAAAAGATTTTATAGTGTTTCAATATATACATTATTCTTTCATATACAGCATAAATCGCACTTTCTGACACTTTTCATGGCGTCTGTACTACTTTTTTAAAGAGTTCTTCACGTTGTATAGTCAGTTGCAGTGCTCCATAGGCAGTTGATTTTCAACCAGAAATTGTCTTTAGTAGTCTTTAAGGCCATATTTTACGAAAATTCTTTATTTTATTGGCTGCACGAGTTTTATATAAGGACCACACAAATGTAAATATTTGTAGTCAAATGATTATATTTTCCAAAATATAACACCGAAAAGCGTAAAATTTTGGAATATGGGAGCCCAAGTTTCTATGTTCCTAATTTACTCTATCAAATAAATCACATGCCATATAATCTAGATCATATACACACCATGTTAATTAAGTATGAAAAATATTTACCAATTTACCAAATATGTACGCGAGTATTAGTCTTGAATCTCTTTAAAATATAGAGAGAAAAATAATATTGATATTTGTTAGTTTCTCTTGTACGAATAGAAATGTGTAGGGAAAAACATTAATACCTATTTTAAAATTGAAACTCCCTTTTGCTTCAAACCTGTAAGTGGAATGTGACACCTTGAAAATGTTACATTTGCGTGATTGGCTTCTTTTAGTAACCCGTACATAACTGCATAAATGTGAGTAAATAAATTCTCGTGGTTTCATAAAACATTATTATTAAATATGAGTAGGTATGTATGAAGAACTAGTACGAAACTATATGTCAACACACGTGTTTAACGGCTATGATTCTCCTTTTTTTCTAATAGTAGTACACAGAACTTATTATTGTTCCTTATCCACTGAGATCCTCCACTTGAAAATTAAGTAACTTTTTCCACTTGAAAAATTTTAATGAGCTCGTGGAATATATTCGAGATACAAATCAAGAATTTATCAGCAAAAAGGTCAAAGGTCAGGTGATTAAGCGTTGAGGACGAAGCATTACTTCTCTGCTTGTTATTCTGCTGACTTTAATGTTAATATTTCTCTGTTAATTTTAATTTTCTTTCTTGTAATTTTGCGTACATTTGCTTATCTACAATTTAAAGTAATTTGATAGTAAAAAAAATCATATTAATTTCTATTCACAGTCTGCTTTTAATACTCATTTTAGTCTATGCAATTTAAAGTTCTTCACATAGCAGGTTTAGAGCAATCTCGCCGACACTGCACGAGAAAGGGAGACATGTGTTAACAGTTCCGTTAAAAATGCTGCGAATACCAGAACGAGAGCAAAGTAAAAAAATTCACGGAGCTTAAACGGTGTGGCTACAGATTTCCTCGCTAGTTCTCGAGAAATGTAGCATCAGGAGGCCAATAAAAACGTTTTCCTATATGTGTGCTGCAGTTAAAAAAAAAAAAAAAAAGCATAATCACTAAAAACCTCGCCAACTTTCTAAAAACAAATCTCGTTAGCCAATCGGTTTTGCCTCACTTTTGATTCCTTGATTCTGCTGTCTTCCCTAGAACAGCAAAGAGAAATCACGCTAATTTTCCAAAGAAAAATGCGTTCAAGTGGAAGCTAAGTTAACATAACTTTAACCCCAGACTACAACTTTAACTGTAATGCAGTACTTCTTCATTTTATTAGAATAAATAATATATTTAAGCGTTTCCCGAGCTACACTCCAACGTAGTCTTCAAAGAGTTAAGGTAATATTTCAAATACTGCATTAAGGTGGCAATTTTCGAAATCTCTCTCAGATAACCAAATTCCAACAAAAAAAAAAAAAGAGGAATATCACATTAAAAACCAAAAATTCTCTAACTCCTTCTTGATTGGCTCGATTCGGAATAACTCCGTAGCAGTTCATCGACACCGGCTAAACATAATTACCGACAGTCGGAAGGGGTGTTTGAAATACGCGAAAAGCATCGCGTGAATTACTAGAACAGGCTCATTCTCAGCGTCGGAGGGGGGGGGGGGGGGAGCACGACTTGAATACGGGAGATAATTACTAAGGAGAAAGCGGCAGCCTGTCTGATCTTCAAGTAGTTCCCATGAGTGACGTCTTAATAGCGAGGCGCCGAAGGCAATCGGCCGCCTGCTCGGCGCCATCTTTGAAAGCCGAAATGTGCTGCGCCGAGATAAAACGCCGAATACGGCGCTTTAAGTGGGAGGTAATGAGCAGCAGTCCTGATTAATATTATATCGGTGAAAAAGGTTAAGAGGCTTCTACAGTAATAGTCAGATACTTGCAAAATTCGCGTTATTATTTTAGGATAGACAGAACTCCAAGTCTGTGACGCCTCGAATAACGCTTCAGTCAATAAGATAAGATCAGCGATGGAGTGGCCGATATCTTTTATGAAGATCAAAAAGGTAAAGGCTGTTCACGATAAAGTGAGCACTTTTGAAATCAACCTTAGAAAAATGTCACTGCCCCTGCCTGGCATATATTTTAATGGTCGCACTGAATGACATGTGACCAGTAAAGTTGGTAACTATGGATGGAAAGTAGTTCCATATCTTAACGTCGAATAAAATATGTTAGGTAATCACATGTGATGACATAAAATATTTCTTTTGCTTTCTGTTTTTTATATATATCTAAGTTTAAAAATGAGCAGATTTTTTAAATATTTACTTTTCTAATAATTTCACACTTTAACTTAACCGACGCATGAATAAAGTGACAGTGCCTATAGCAATGTTAATTTTGCATACGGCGGAAGAATATTGACCTGCATACAAGTAGAACTAAAGCAGTGCTTTCAAAAGTGTTCATTTTACCGTGAACAGCCCCAAAGACAACATTCAATAAAGTGCAGCAGCCAGTTAAACCACGGAATGTGCACGCTTGTTTACAAGACAGTGAAGTCTATCCTCTCGCCGAAAGATAACGCGAATTTCGCACGTCTCTAGCAATAGCTTTCCTCGGAAAAAAATATTTGGCCGAACTTTTTTTAAGAACTTGTATAAAACGCGCATAATTTATCCCTTTGTCGTGTGCTAACTTTATCTTCTTAAATATTCGCAAGCACATACACCTACGTCTGAGATCTACTGAGGACAAAATTAATGAATACAGAATTATTTCGAAGTCGCTTTGATGTTATTCCTTATGTAAAATGGGGCAGACCTTACTACGACTTCGTCTGCCCTTGGAAGTCGAAACGTGAAATTAACTTTGTTAAAAAAATAATACTTAAAACGGAACAACAAATTTTTTAACTAATGTATGAATTCAGCGCGTTGGTCGGATAATACAATCCCCTTTCTTCATTGTACGGTTATTATGTCTTTAATCGTTCCGACGGTGTTGCTGGCCAACGAGCGCTTTTTTTACACGACGAATGTGGCTGGACTTCGTAACATACTCTATGACTTACATACTCTATTGGATAGATACGTGCACAATTCGCGTTGTCCTTCGGTGAGAGGATTGACTCCACTGCCTCATAAAAAAGCGAGTAAAATTCCGTCGTTTTATTGGCGGCTGAACTTTATCGACGTCACCTGCATGTTTTATCTCTAGAGATGATAGAAAACAGCGAAAAAAATTTTCAACCAACATATCTTCTATAACACTCTAACTAGTTTATTCTTTCATGATTGGATTAACAAGGTTTTGACTCGACTAAGTTGTTCGCAGACCAATCACGAAAGTTCTGCCTTATAGTATCAGAATCCTCATTGGCCCAGTGAAACGGGCTGGTATCTCCATACATGCGTGACAGCCGATAAGGAAAGAAAACTGTCTGGCATGTGTACAGTACATTGAATCCTAGCAAACAATCAACTTTTCCCGGGATAAACCATCGTCCCTATTTATCTCCTTAGAAGAGATTGACAATTGTAATGCTGAACTTGGCTGCGATGAGTATTTATTGCTTTTGACGGAAGTAGGGCCCGCTCGATTCCCGGATTTTCGCGTGCGGGAATCGTACCGGGCGATGCCACTGGTCGGCGGGTTTTCTCGGGGATTCTCCCGTTTCCCCGCCCTTTCATTCCGGCGCTGCTTCTTTCTCACCACTCTTCGCCCTCGTCGGCTCTCAAGACCTCGATAGCCGTCTAAATCTCTTCACTCACTCACATCGACGTAAGGAATTATTTGTAATATAAAGTAAGATTTGTTACCTGTTACACTTTCCGAATTTTAGCAGTCAGGAGAAGTATATTCTTATCGCTCAATTCAATGAGTGAAGAGTATTGATCGACTATTACCGAGGATGTTCCAGTGTTTGCTGGCTCCACTCATTTTAGAAATGAATGTTAAGAGTTGGATGGTCCTCAGCGTTTTTTTGTAAAATAGTTATTTGCGTGAATACACGTATTTCGGTAAATAAATGTTCTCCAAGTACGAATATTTGTCAGAGAAGTTAGAAAACTATCATCTATGGCCCTATTTTTTTTTACTTTTGTTACATTAAGTGTGAATATGGTCAAATATCGCATTTTTAAAACTTGCCTATGCAGTTTCCTTAAGCGGCAAGAGAAAAGTACAAGGTAGGGGCGTAGATTAATCTGTGGCCTTTAATCGCGTGTAATAAAACCCCACTGTTACATATCTAATTTACACAGTACAGCGTCACAACGGAAACACTGCACGCCTTGCGCGTAGGAACGATGATGCACTAGCCGCGCGTGTTAGTGTCGCCCGTATCGCTCCCTCGCTTCTTGACCTTGGACGCGGAGGTCCATCCCACTCTTAACCGACGGGAATAATAGAGAGGAATCGTTTACCGAAGCGTTTATCGCCGAGTGCGCCGAATTTCATTGCACCGGCCCAGCCAATGATCTTCCCTCTGGGTAACTGAATTGGCAATCATGTTGCTCTTACCAGTTATGAATTGATTTTTCTACAGGTGTGCATAATGCCTAAATCTCACTGCTTTTGATAACGAAACAAGTCGGATCTACAGCACACATCATAAAACGTCTTACTGCTAGAGACCTGCAAAATTCGCGTTATTATTTAAGGACAGACTGAACTCCAAATCACTGTGCGTTTGACCAACTTCAGTCATTGGCCAAAAATATGTGTGGCACGCCTTGGAGAACCCTTGAGCCAATAACACAAGTTCAGCTGTGGAGTGGCCAATCTCTTTTAAGATCAAGCCGACGCGTGACGTTGATTGCAGCGACCAATGAAACCACGAACTGTGGTCAACTTGTTTATAAGGCAGTGGAGTCTATCGTGTCACCGGAAAATAACGCGAATTTTGCAGGCCTTTACTTATTGGCGACCTCTGACACCATAAATTATATCAAGTCTGAAATGGTTAACATTAAATTGCATCGTAGTGTTACCAATATCGCCAAGTTAAACATGCTTCAGAGAATTTTCCAACAAGGTTGGCTGTGACAGGTCGGGGAGGATCGTTCACACTTTTATTTCACTGCGTTCTGTTGGGCAAGCATCGCCTCCATGAGCCGTTCACGGTGAATTGAGCACATTTGAAATCAACCTTTGAAAATGTCACTGCCCCTACCTGCATGTATTTTAACAACCCCACTGACTGGCGTGAGCTTAATAAAGTTAGTAACAACGGAGGGAGACTAATCCCACGTATTAACGTTAAATTTTAAAAAGTGAGTTAAATATCCTTGAATACTGAATTGATTTCTTCTGGTAATTTTATTAATGCTTGCAAGTGTAAAGCCCCTGTCGCACTGTCAAATGTTCGCCTTAAACTATATTTAACAATAAAATTTGAAGACAAAATAGGGCTATCAAATTTTTCTTTCCAACAAATTTTATCAAATAATCTTGAATGTGTTTGAAAATGTCAAACACAATAAATTTGTTTGTTACTGGGAGAATCTAATCTGAATTATTATAAAAAAAACTATTTCCATAGTGAGATATTGCTTTTGTTTTTCAGTGCAGTCCATTACAAGAAGTATTATAAGGAATATTAATATTTATTTTCGCTTCTTTACTAAATTCAAATTTTTTTTTTATCGGTGATGTTTCCTACACAATGAAATCCAATGCATCTTGAGTTCGTAATAATATGTGCGGTATTCATCAACCGACAGCTTCTAAATAAATCAATTATATTTATAAACTATTTCGTTTCCAGCAATAATTGTTCGTTTTAATGTTTCCTGACGTCCATTTTTGCCGTGCACGATTGACATTGGCTGAGGCCATCAAACAACAAATAAATTTTAGAAGCGGTCCAATCTTCAAATGTTAGCTGGAAACTGAAGCCATCAAACTTTCTCAGACAAATATGGCGGCGTTTATGACGTTTTCATGACGTCATAACTGTTCAACTTCATTTGACAAACTTACTGGAAGCAGTTCAACGGAAAAATTTGACAGTGTGACAGGGTCTTAAGAGCCAGCACATTTGAAAAACATTCACTTTTTCCAACAATTTCACTTTTCACTTGACGGACGCACGTACACTGTTAAAAATGTCCGTATATTTACGGAAATTTTCACGGAAATGTGCCGTAAATATAGGGAAACGAAGTCCGTAATGACGAAGAACTGAGTTAAGTACGTAAATACAAAATACGGAAAGTCTAAGTGTTTCCTATAGCCTCGGTTTCGGGGGCGAAGGTTTCTTCGCCACTGTAACAAGAAAATTATCGTTTCTGCGGAAGTTAATCAACCACGTCATTAAGGCTTATTTTTTTAAACATTAAAAAGTAGCATTAGGCGTTTGTGTGACTTACTATAAATACCAAAATTGTACCAGACACATCATATTGTAAGAGTTGTAGGTGAGTAAATATAATCATGGAACTGCAATTTTTAGACTTGGATTCAAATCTTGCTGAAATGTTAACTTTTTTTTTTAACTTTTTAAAAAATATTTGTACACGCAGTATAATATCCACATAACGGAAATTAAAGCACCTTTAAATTAATTATTTTTATTTTAAGCAGAAAGTGCAGAAAAATAACTAGTAAAATAACGGAGAGGTTCCGTGAAATTTACGGAAATTCCGTTTTAAACACTTTGAAGACTATGCTTGAGCTTCACTCGGGCAAAGCAAATCTGGAAGTATCTCTATCTCTGAACATAAGAATCACATGTATATAGTTTCATTGTTTTCCTAGTTTTTACCATTACTTCACAAGAACATTTCCTCTCACTAACAGCCAATGTTGTGAATACATTACTAATTTTATGTATGGTAACGGAAATGAACACGATGGACTGTATATAACGATAATTATAAACTAACATTTTATTGAAACACATTGAATTCGGCACTCCATTAGCAGAAATCGAGCCAATAAAAAACGTTACGTAGTACACAAAGTCTATGCAGTGTATTTTGGACCAATAGGAGAGAGATCAGGGGGAAAATAGAGCCCAGCAGAAATTCTATTGCTGCAGTGGTGGATATACGTGGCTAGCATCTAGCTTGTTTCGAATGCCTGCAAACGTGTCCAGACTTCAAAGTGTTAAAATTAATGTTTCCGTAATTTTACGGAGAGTTTACGAACACCTCTGGATAATTTTTTACCAGCACTTTTCCGTAAAATGAAGAAAAAAATTGTTTACAGTGTATAAAGTTATTAGGCTGACGGCAAAGTTAATTCTACATATGGTGGAAGACTTACACAACTGACATGCTAGATATAGGCGTGCGCATGAGGTGTACTGGCTGCTTCCAAGCGCTCCCTCACGATCAGCATATATTTAATAATTTAAAACTGTGGTCCTTGGCATTTGTTTACTATCTCGGAATTTCAGCAAGCCTTAGAGCATGCAGGTCTGTTTGAGACATTGCGAGAAATATAAATCAATATTAGGCTCAATTAGAGCTATTGTATTAATTAAATTATTAATTTCACCTTTCAAATGTATGCTAATTAGTTTTCCATAGTATATTTTTACACTAATACTTCAGGAAATAATGCGAAATGTGGTATTCTAGTAATATCCTTTTTTTTTCGTCCAAACTTTGGGTAATTATCAATTTCTTAACCCCGTTAACGTAGACATGAATTTCTCGTTTCAGGTGCTGCAAAAGAAGACATATTTATGTGAGAGTTATAGGCTGTTCACGGTAAAGTGAGCTCTTTTGAAGCCCTATTTACTTACACCTTTCAGCCATATTTTACCCTTTAAACCACCTTTAAAAATAAACATTGCCATGTAAGTAATAAACACAGTGTGTATATTTCACAACACTGGGAAATTATTGACAATTATTTGAAATGAGAGGGCTTTCAAAAGTGCTCTCTTTACCGTGAATAGCTTATACTTTCAAATGTCTTATAATATTTTACCCTTTGGAAACTATGGAAATTATTTCACTAGATACGTGGCACAAGATACAACCAGTTATAAAATATTGGGAGGATTGCCAAGAGAAAATAAAATACTCATTGGTAGAGCCACGAGTATTTCGCGAATTTATTTGGAGGCGAGGTAGACTCCAACCACTTGTTCTTTTCCCCTACTGTTGTGATTGGACAATAGTTCTTTAGACACTCCCCGTTTAACCGTGAACAGTAATAAGGAGGAAGCAGTAGTGAGAGTTAGTGTTTAAGAGTCCTGTACACATTCCTCACTTGATCACAGCAACCAATAAGTAGAGACGTGCATAATTCTCGTTATTATTTTGGGACAAGCTAGACGCCACTTTCCTATACGTTTCTGAGCACGACCCGTGATTTCGTTGGCTGATGGCTTCTCTACGAGGTCATGTGCCTGTGTAACTGTGATACAGGTGATTGGTCACTCTGACGTTGAACTGTAACTATTAGTTAAAAGAGTCTTTCACGTCGTGCAACAAATACTTTCAGCCATTGAGCTACGTCAGTAGCACGCATAACACCTTGGAATTTAGCCTGCTGCAGAAAAATAAGGCGAATTTTGCAGGTTTCTATAAGCAAACTATAATGTATCGAGTGTATAGAGGGCTGTTCAGCCTAGCTTGCTGCCAACTCAATCCACGAAATACTCGTGGTTCTGCTCATAGGTGCTAGCTTCTGGACCTGTACAGCACCGACCATTATTTAACATATTTCGCAACATGTCAAATGTGAACGAGTATACTCTGGATAGTAAGTTAAAGAATTAAAACTTAAAATTAAGAAATAATTCTAGGTGGTGGGGGAAGGGGGGGAGACTTGTGGCCTTGCTGCCATCAGCGATTTTTTATATATATTTTTTTAAAACTTTGTACCTGCCCTAATGTTGACGACTGCGCACTCATGTGGTGCAAGGGTTTCAAAAGTGCTCAGTTTGCATTGTTCGAGCTATACTAGTTCTTCTTAGTTCTTTCCTCTCTCTCTCTCTCTCTCTCCCGTCCCCATTTGTCCAGTTCTCGCGTGTCCCGTTCACAACAGCGCGCGCGTTCCACAGAAGTTACCGCACAATGCGTCGAGCGGATTTCGCCCGGCCGCCGGAAGGAAATGTAGACACGGTAGTGGGCTGCTAAAGATTCGAGGAGGGGGGGGGGGGGGGGAGCTTGAACAATGGCCGAGCAGAATCCACGGAAGGAGTTGGCTGAAAACGGTTCCGGCTACGGTTATTCCCCAGCCATCGGAGGGATCCAGCACGGGGGGAAAAAAAGCCGCACGTGTACACAGGACCCCGCAAACCGCGACTTTCAAAAGGACCTTCCCATGGGGGAACTCCACTCCTCCATTAACAACTACGTGAGCGCCACAACAGATGCGGAATTACATGACGGATCCTTTCATGTGAGCGAACTCGGACCCTCGACGGCCTGGCGAAGCTGTGGAAACAGACCCGGGAGGCATATTCGCGGTTTCTTCGCACATAGTTAATTCGCACCTTTGAAAAATCACCCCGTGTATGACGTGCTTGACTCGTTTCCTAAGCACTCATTTATCACAAGCGTTTTGTAATTCCGTTTGAAGGCTGTTCACGATAAAGTGAGCACATTGGAAATCAACCTTTGAAAAAAAAAGTCGCCCCCCTCTAACTGCATATATTTTAACGGGCGAACTGATTGATATGCGCCGAGTAAAGTTGGTAACGATGCATGGAAACTAGTTCCATATTCCAACGTCGAATAAAAAAAAATTACAGGTAACTGTTTGTGATAACTTAAATTATTTCTATCAGTTTCTGTTTTTTTTTTTGTGCACCGAAGTGTAAAAAAATGAGCAGATTTGCAAAATATTTTCTTTTGCAATAGTTACACAGTTGCACTTGACCAACGATTAATAACGTGACGAGACCAATGGAAATGTTAAATTTGCATAATGCAGAATAATACGCAATGCTCATACAAGTAAATCTTAAGCCGGGCTTTCAAAAGTGCTAATTTTACTGTGAACAGCCTATAACATAAAAGTACCTAATGTCTGGTTAAATTCAACTTTTCCTTATTTATATCTAAAACATAATTTTTCACTTATAATTATGTGACTGAAACGGGTGAGAAAATATGTATGTTGGTAATGCCTAGTAAGAAATAGATCTGCAAAATATTATTAAACTCAGTGAGCTCATATATGGTGTTGGAATTAACCGTGAATGGACTATATACTCAAGTACTTTGTGATACGAACTATGACCTAACGCGTGTATTAGCATATCCTTTACGTAAAAATTATATTTTTGTTTCAGATTGCAATAGGAACTTTATGGGTGTGAAAACTTTTTAACAACCGACGCTTGAACCAAGGGATAGTTTCCAGTAGATCATGAAACCAGAAAAATAACTTTATAAACTCTCTGTATGTCAGTATCCACTAATAGCATTGCCCACTGAATTGCGATATCAGTATTGGGGCTACTTTCTGCAGTTGCACAGTGCCGGCCATAGTTTCACATTATCTGCAAACACGTCAGACTAGAGTGAATATACTAACTATAAACTACTCTGTATGTCAGTATCCACTAATAGCATTGCCAACTGAATTGCGATATCAGTATTGGGGCTACTTTCTGCAGTTGCACGTGCGGCCATAGTTTCACATTATCTGCAAACACGTCAGACTAGAGTGAATATACTAACTATAAACTACTCTGTATGTCAGTATCCACTAATAGCATTGCCCACTGAATTGCGATATCAGTATTGGGGCTGCTTTCTGCAGTTGCACAGTGCCGGCCATAGTTTCACATTATCTGCAAACACGTCAGACTAGAGTGAATATACTAACTATAAACTACTCTGTATGTCAGTATCCACTAATAGCATTGCCAAATGAATTGCGATATCAGTATTGGGGCTGCTTTCTGCAGTTGCACAGTGCGGGCCATAGTTTCACATTATCTGCAAACACGTCAGACTAGAGTGAATATACTAACTATGAACTACTCTGTATGTCAGTATCCACTAATAGCATTGCCAACTGAATTGCGATATCAGTATTGGGGCTGCTTTCTGCAGTTGCACAGTGCCGGCCATAGTTTCACATTATCTGCAAACACGTCAGACTAGAGTGAATATACTAACTATAAACTACTCTGTATGTCAGTATCCACTAATAGCATTGCCCACTGAATTGCGATATCAGTATTGGGGCTGCTTTCTGCAGTTGCACAGTGCCGGCCATAGTTTCACATTATCTGCAAACACGTCAGACTAGAGTGAATATACTAACTATAAACTACTCTGTATGTCAGTATCCACTAATAGCATTGCCACTGAATTGCGATATCAGTATTGGGGCTGCTTTCTGCAGTTGCACAGTGCCGGCCATAGTTTCACATTATCTGCAACACGTCAGACTAGAGTAATATACTAACTATAAACTACTCTGTATGTCAGTATCCACTAATAGCATTGCCAATGAATTGCGATATCAGTATTGGGGCTACTTTCTGCAGTTGCACAGTGCCGGCCATAGTTTCACGATTATCTGAAAAACACGTCAGACTAGAGTGAATATTACTCGGGATAATATGTTAAGGAGTTAAGTGATGGAGACATCCTTGGCAATTTTGAAATAAAATCAGTTATTTGCGAAAGGTCGGAAACTGCACGAGATTAAACAACGTAGTCACGAAAAGTATTAGTCTGGTTTGTGCATCTTCATCTTTACACATGCACATGACAAATAGGCCGTAACGAACTATACACACCCACGGGTAACACATGTTCGTTGGCTAACAGTTGCTCACGGTAAACTGAGCACTTTTGAAAGCCCTGCTTACGGTCTTTGGACGCACATCGAGTATCCTTCCGCAATATTTTAAACTAACACTTCCACGGGCCTCATCACTTTATTCATGCGTCGGTCGGGCGAAGCTGTGAAATTGTAATAAAGCAAATATTTAAAAAATTGCTAATTATTACACTTTTGAAAAATAAATAAATACTTTCAATGTTCACGAATATTAATATTACTGATACTTTTATTTAGCGTTAAAACGTGAAACTACATGCCTTCCGTGGCTACCAACTTTACTGTGCGCCGCTTAGAGCGCGCTGCGAATATTAGAGACTGGTTGCTCCGGCCTCGCCACCTCCTTGGACACCTTCCCTCTCCTGTTTCCCGCCCATCTCTTAGTATTCCTCTCCCTCCGAGCTTGCGCAGTCGTGATGCTCTGTGATTGGTTCAAGTGTATTCCGGGTGGAGAGCTGAAGTGCTTTGTGCACCTTCAGGGACTTATTCCTAGACCAGCACCGAGGCCTGTTACTGAATATTTCTGCTCCGATCCCAGACTATGGGAAATTATTGTATCATGGTGCTTCATGGGAGTTTTCAGCTAAGGTGTAGTTGACACCTACAATATTCAACGAGAGTCGATTATAAATAACAGGTGGGTCGCCAAGTGATTTATAGTTGCTTTAATTGATTTGATTCTACTCTTGAAGCGCCACGAGCTTAGTGAGTATATGTTTGGAGGTTTCGAGCTTTAGCTTGTTCAAGTGTCTCAAGTGTGATATCGGTTAAACGGTACACTATTTTAGTACGGTTTGTATAGGCAGTTCACGGTAAAGTGGCCACTTTTTAAGGCCCTTCCAAAAGGCTTTAGCCACTAATAAATATATCTTATTGCAGCAGCAGGCATTAAATTTCGAGGGTGACGAAATGTATACACTGTGTTTATTCATCATATTGCAATCTTTATATTAAAAAGCAGCAGGAAGATGGAAATATGATGAAAGGAAAAATTAAGAAGGGCCTTAAAAAGTGCTCACTTTACCGTGAACAGCATATAGCTGGCTAAGTGTTTTATATTTTGGGGATGATTATTTGCTGGGTTAAGTTCGCCGGGAAAATTGATGGCGCATTTGACGGATACCGCACCGACTTCTCTCGGTAACGCCAGCTAAGAATAACCCACCTGTTACTTGCTGAAGTATAAAATATTTCTGGGGAATATCGCATTTTAATTAATTATTTCCAATGTGTCGAATCATATTTTAGCTACGTCGGCTATGAATGGCCGCAATACGGTGCCCGGCGGAGAAGGCTGTGAAACATTATAATAGTATTGAGGACGTTGTATGTTCCTGTGGAATCTTTTTAATCATTTTCGTGACGTCGTGGCTTTGTACGGCTCCTTGTGTGAGTGCCCACGTCTGCTTTGGAGTGTGTTTTAATTATTTTTAATGAATCCCAGAAAAGAACTTGTTATGATTGACGGTGTAATAAATTTGTTATGAAATTTGAACATTACATTCTCTACTTATGGTAAACACGCCACAACTGGGCTGATGCCAGCCAGTGCGCCCGTCAAAATAAATGTAGTTAAGGGCGGTGATATTTTTCAAAGGTTGATTTCAAAAGTGCTCAGTTTACTGTGAACAGCCTATAGAAACTTCTTAACGGCGGCCGATGGCTTCGCGTCAAAAATTCACGGATGGCAATTCGTTTAACATGCATCGGAAAGAAATTGTAAATGTACAACGCACGAGGGGAAAAATAAAAAGAACAAAATAGAATAGTGCAGATAGGGAGGGGGCCTTCGGGTTCGTGGGCGGGGCCATTCGACCATTGGGTGCCATGGCTGACCGGCCGAAAGGCTAGTTAGCTGTGTGCGGGCCCGACGGAGTCTGGTCGCGCGGGCGGATTCGTGGGGATCCCGGTCCCTGTTCTGTTCCGGCGGGGGGCGGCTGAAAGGATACCCGTTGGGGAACTGTTTCGGTCGGGGCAGAATAGCTCACCACCTTCCTAGGAAGTGTGAATGATGCTTTTGAATAGAAATAGAATTCGTAGCTTAAATTACGGGCACCCAGACGAACAGCCGCCTTCCCACAAAAAAAAAATATTAAAAAAGTAAATGCGAATTTATATAACTTATGTAATGTTGGTTAAATTGTAGTAGCCATTATGGAATTGAACACCCTGGACTGTACTGCTAGTTCTGGCTAGTTAAATAAATAAAAAAAAATAATAAAGTCTACATTATTTCGAGTTGTTATTCTACACTCTGAATTCGAATCAGTGGAAAACCACTGATTCGCAGTGAAATTCAACAACTGGAATCAGTGAAAATGGCTCCACTTAGAATCAGTGGGAAATCACTGATTGTTTCAGTGAAAACATTTCACTGACTGAATTAGTGACGTGAAACAATTTCACTATTTGAATAAGTGACGGCCGACTGCAGTGGTGAATTATGTATTGTTGTTATTTAATGTAGCCAAAATATTACGTGCAACAAACAAATTTATGTTAGTTTACTATTTATATTCCGCAATTTACCGTAATTTTAAAATGTAACAGAAAAACTGGGGGGGGTGGCCGGGATTGAACTCTCTCAACCTCTCCATTTCGCTTTTGGGGCGCTACCTTTCCACATGCGCTACCAAGTCCAGTTGGAAAGAGACATGAGGAAAATATGTATCTTATAGTTCGTATCGAAATTAAAAAACCTTCAAGTTGTATACACTTACTTTTCGTTTTTGGTTTAACTGTTGCCATTAAAATTGTTCATCGCATTATACGCAGTTTAAACCTTCAAGCCGAGCGCTGTGATGATTACATGAAAACGAAATGAAAGACGTAAAAACGGAATGGAGGCCGAATGTTCATATTACCTCGTAAAATGGTGTTTTGAAAGACGAAACAGATATTAGAAAGTATTTTATACTGGTATTATTAGTTTATTCGTTGTTATTTCACTTGCTGTACGTTGTTTAACTGCCATTTTTACAACCGGTTTGACGGTCATTTATACAAGTTGTTTAACTGATCCATCAGTAAAAAATAAATCACTTAGTAAACAGTGAAAACAATCACTGATGAATTAGTTAAACATGTCGCTGAATCAATAAGTGATGGAAATCTGGCATGTTTCGACTGATTCATCAGTTAAATTCAGTGAAGTGACTGTTGAATCAGTCAGGTAGGCCTACTGTTGACTGAGTGAAACATTGAAATTCTCACTGATTCAGCTTTAGTGCGTACGCAAAAAACTTTGGAACTGGAATCACTGGTTTCTTCTTAACCAGGCCTAATGCCATGAATGAGCTTAGCGTGTTGAAAGTACGAACTCGATGAAGAGCGCTTATAGCTGCGGAGAGTACTGGATTGCTAGGATAGCAAGTATTGCTAACTCCGATATTTCCAGCCCCAGCAAAGGTTTAAGAATAACTGCGGTGTAGCACGAACAACAGCCCTTTGTATACTAGGGCTTAGTTGAGACACGGTAGTTTTCCTGCGATATTACCAGCGCCGCAATAAAGTACCTTATCTCTATTTTGCTAGCGCTGACTTATTCTTCATACTTACCACTCCAGAATGCAGGTGGAATTGCAGATTTTAAAATAATTTTGAGTGACAAAATTAATTTTAGTATTGCATTCTCATCTGGGTGGAAAGGTGTAGACTAGAGGTTGACAAAACTGACACGATAAAACTATAATTGAAAGACATTTGGGAAACGCTTTACTACTTAAGCTGTTTCCACAATACAGCGAAGCATGCCAAGGCGATGGGCGGCAACGAGATATACAGTACATGGGGACTTCCCAATGCACGAACATATTTCCACACACGCTAGATTAAAAAACTATGATAATTATAATAATAACAAAACGTATTTTTTTTGTGGCGAAGTTAAGGTATTGTCACATTCTATTACACTTAACCACTTTCCATAGTAAAACATAACCCTTATTTTTTTAAAGGCAAAGAAATAAAACAATGGCAAAAAACTTAATGTGTACTATAAACTTAGAAAGAAGCATATATTTTAATATATATATATATAAACACACACAAAAGCAACTTACATAAAATAATATTAACCTTGATAATGAACTTGCACGATTACTTTTAACACACACACAGGCATATACAAAACCATATACACACCTGACATATCAATATAAATAGACCCTATAAGTGTACTAATTATAAAAATAAACTACAAGAAAACATTGACTAGCAAAAGTCCTAAAATTGAAATTTATTTTAAGGATTACTGGAGAAAAGAAAATTGCAGCAAATAACTTGACTAGCCAATCATAATTAAGTAACTATGATAGCGCACGTCTGTAATTCGTGGGTGACGCATAACACCTAGATCGTCCAATCACGAATGTGGGTCTTTTTACGAAATGCGGGTGTCCATAGCGATAGCTAAAATAATTATTGTCGCTTTCTGTTTTTTTTTTTAATGTGCATAAATGTACGAATTAGCAGATTTGTAAAACATGTAGTTTTCCTATAATTTCGTATTCTCACTTAACCGACACATGCATCAAGTGATAAGGCCCAATGCCGTGTTAATTTTAGATAAGATGGAAGAATACACAACGGGCATACAAGTAGATCTTAATCAGGTCTTTCAAAAGTGCTCAGTTTCCTTGAACAGCCTATACGGCAATGCACGTCGATTAATTAACAAACTAGTGCTGTAAAACAAGTGAACAAAGTGACTTGTAGAAATATCGCTGTGAGATCAACTTTCCAGCGTGGCCCGCGCGGATAACAAGAACAGTTTCTGATTGGCTGTTATAGTTTCCTGCTCTGTCTGTTTGGCGTGATCGGCGTACACGTGAATCGGGTAATACAGTATAGTGTATAGCGGTTCTCTTACACTTTTTGCATCTAACATTTGTAAAATCTTCCCGTGTATGGCGTGATTGGTATTTTTCCTAAATATGTCATTTATTGCAGAATTTTTTCTCTTTGTTAACAGATTAGTATCTAATTTTTAATTTAAATGAAGAAACTTAGAACGCATTTTAGTATGCTAAAAACGGAGCGTTAACAATTTTAACTATAACTGATAACCTTGCGTTTTACTTGTATTATTTATTAATTAATTTCGAATGTACGTTAAAAAATATATAATTTTATTTAGGTTGAAATAATTACGGTTTGGTGCTTTTGCTGTAAAATAAATAATCCTCCATGTTCAAGACGTCAAACGCAGAATAGGTAGGTATACGAAAAAGAAATGTTGTGGCAGGTTTCCTTAATGCAAGCGAACTCGATCGCTCATTGGTAGGGACACCCGAATTTCGCGAAAAGATTTTCGCAAATGCTAGGTTTCAGTACACCAAGGACATGCCAGCAGTTTTCTTTGGCTTATTGGCGGTGTGTCTTTGTGAGCAGATATTTTCTTACTAGACTCGCCAATCATAGTTAGGTAACTCCGATACTTTACGTCTGTGATTCGCGAGCAGACACCTAAGACGCGTACTACGCAAATCATCCAATCACGAAAGTGGATCCGAGATAAAATGTTATGAAAACAACTAGCCGTGACATTTTTCCCGTGAAAATCGGGTGTACCTACTCATTGGCCACTCGAAACTACAGAAATGAACCTTGAGTCTCATTGGCTATCACACTTCATGGCGTATTCCCTATTGGTTGAGCTGGCGACCGCAATGGTGTAGTAGTTAAGACTACTCGCCTCTCACCTAGGTGAACGCGGTTCGATCCCTGGCGGGGCCGCTTCCGGATTTTCACTTGTGAGAACTTTGCCGGACGATGTCTCTGATCGGCGGGTTTTCTCGGGTGATCTCCCGTTTCCCTCTGCCCTTGCATTCCGGCGCTGGTACATATCGACCTCGTTTCACCCTCGTCGGCTCTCAAAGACCTCGTATTCTTTAAGTTCTCGGGGCACGGTGGTTGAGCGGTTAGCCTGCTCGCCTCCACCAAAGCGATCCGGGTTCAATCCCCGGCCGGGTCACTCCGGGATTTTCGCATGTGGGAATCGTGCTGGACGATGCCATTTGTCGGCGGGTTTTTCTCGGGGATCTCCCTTTCCCCCCCGGCCCTTTCATTCCGGTGTCGTATCTATTCTCCACTGAGCGAGCCTCGCCTCCAATCCAAACATCCGGGCATCCCGCGTCTCCGAGATTTTCCATGTGGAATCGTGCTGGACGATGCCATTTGTCGGCGGGTTTTTCTCGGGGGATTCCCTTTCCCCCCCCCCGCGCGCCTTTTCATTCCGGGGCTGCTCCATTCTCACCAGAATCACCATCATCGGATCCCAAGACCTCGACGTGAAGAGACGTCCAAATTTCTTCACTCACTGAAGTTCTCTGTGACGTAGGCCTGGTGAAAGTAAGTTGCCACGTCGCAGCAGCACACTTGACGCGTCCACTGCGAACGAACGCACGTCGGGAATGTAATTTCGGCAGCACGTCGCTCTTGTTTAGAAGTTAACGGTTTCCGCCTTTTTCGCGTCCCAGCAGACTCAAGAAACTTTTTTTTTTTTTTTTATTCCGGCGCGTTCGAAACTTTCTCGACATTTCACGACACGAGTTTCACGGAAACACACAAAATGCAACTTTTAAAATTACTTATCGCGCCCCCCTCTCCCGATCGGATATATTGCGCCACGACTGCCTGCTGGATATTAACCAAGTGAGCCAAGTTTGAAGAGTTTCGTAACAACCTCATTAAGAAGGGGAAGTTCGTTCGCAGTAGAAAGAAGTTTCGAGCTTCATGATATGGCTAGAAGAGATTTTTTTTTTCCCCCAGATACTTTTCAACATCAGATTTGAATATACATACGCTAGTACCTAAAAAAACAGATACTACTCAATTAAAATGCATCCAAAATTACTAGACGGCGTATAGTGATCATGATGGAATGTTTCCTACTTCAGAGATGTATTTAATTTCACGCAATCAGGCAGCTTATTAAAGCAAAACATTTTAGGGATGGCAGTTTCTTCAAACTTCTGAGATGGCGAAGAGGAAAAAATAAATTAATTTGGGATTTACCACTTTCTTCGAGTTTACACACTAACGCGGATGTATAATTCATGTAATACATACAGTATTGCAGTAATCTATCAAAAATAAGGTCGGGATTAACACTTTGATGCGTCTCCACACATTTACTAGTATTAAAGACAACTTATAGCGTTTATAGAAGTTATAACTTCATTAGAAGTGAGTCGCCTATAGCAGCCACTGCAGAAACACCGATTCTGTTATAGTCTATGCGCGGTTTCTTATTTTGAATCAAACCTTTGAAAAACCACCCCATATATGACGTGTTGGTTGTTTTCTTAACAAACTGTGTACTACAGTTGCTTAACATAAAAGTACGTCATTTTTTATTAAATTGAATATTTGTTAATAATTAGTAGAGACGTGCAAAATTCGCGTTATTATTTGAAGATAAACGAGACTTCAAACACTTGTTTTGTGCATTGTCTTTGTCATTGAACTACAATTTGTTATGCCACGCCCGGGACGGCTTTGAACCAATAGGGAACCACTAACGGAGAGTTGGCCCAATCTCGTCCAATCAAGTCGGAAGGGGAAATGTGTCATGTATGCTACAGAAGCCAATCAAGAAGTGGCACCGGCTCGAACTGTAGAGGACGGTGACATTTAGCAGCAGCCAGAAAATAACGCGAATCCTGCACGTCTCTAATAATTACTCTATAAATTATAATATTTCATTTATAATTAATACACCTATAAACTGTGAGAAGACAAGTGTGTTGGTAACGCTTAGTAAGAGATATTTCTCATGCAGGATATGATTAATCTGAATGCGCACGAAAGCTGTGTGTTGCCCGTGTGATTTTCTACACTCAAAGTCAGCCAAGGATAATATATATTTATCCACAGAAAGGCTCGAGCTGTATTGATGTCTGTATCTTACATCACTCAGCATTGACTAGAAGTTGATTTCTTCTGAATCATGCTGTATATATACAAAAATGCACGAAATAAAATGTTAAGGCTATTTTAAGCGTCCAAAACAATTATATATGTTTATAATATGTTACGATTTCTGTGAGAGTATTACGAACAGCTCCAACAAAAGTTTAAAAGATTCTTGAAAGTAAATTTTTAAAACTAAAACGTACGCCTATTTATTATGATAGTTTGAAATTTATAATTTGTGTCCAATTTTTAAAAAATCGCAAAAGTAAAATATTTGTAAAGAGCTAAAAAAAAAAAAGCTTAATGTCATAAGAACAAAACGTTATCATTTGTTGGAAATTCATGATGTGGTTCGTATACAAATTATTTTTTAAGTTTATCATAAATTTCAAGTCTGGAAAAGCTAAATGTTTAGTTCTACACCTAGGCGACCCAAGTATCGCACTTTTAAGGGGAATGGTGTGCGAAAGCAGTATATTTAATCGATTTTCGCTATAACTATTTTTTCAGAGGGCTTATCGAAATTCTCGGCACGACAAGACGTAAATATCAATTTTTAACAACTTCTTGGGTTGTTAAATTATTCACTACCTTTATTATTCCGTGAGCACTGACAGAAGATTAGAAATATGATATTATTTCTTATCTTCCATGCGTGCTCCGATCCTAGTAGTGGTAGTGAATAACTATCAATGTAAGAAGGTGTTCTGAAATATTCATTATTTCTTGTTGGGCCAAACATTTTGAAACAATGTCTGAAAAACTATTTTTTACAAAAATTTAAGTAAATACACGGTTTTCGTGCGCTATCCCTCTTAAAGGAAATTGCTAGTTCGTAAGATTCAAATACTCTGTTGTTTATTAATGTTTGATAATTAATTTGAAAAAAATATATTTATCGTAGAGCATTTTTATTTATTTACGTCAATAGCGTGCAATACTGTGTCAACAACTTGTTTTAGAACTTCAATCCAATTACTGTTAATATATTTTAAATATTTTAATTTCCTTGTAGCATACGAAAAAAAATTAGTTAAACGGCTTTAAGGAGTCGAAACGGATTACAGAAGGTTCGACATCACAAAAATGCGCGCAGTGTGGCTTAAATCACCGGGACTATGTAGTTATAATGGCCTTCGGGAAATTTTAATCTGCCGGTTTCGTGCTTCCCTCCCCCACGCAAGAGTGACGCCTCAGCAATGGCGACCTGTGTAGGACGGTCTTAATTTTCGACGGCTTCCCCTTGCGCTGAAGTTATACAACCGAGAGCCAGTTAATAAGACATCCGAGGAGAAGCGTAACAGACGAAAAGCCTCAGCGGAAATATCACCGAGGACGGCGAACACGTGGAAGGTTTATAAGAAGCGGGAAAAGTAACGACTGCATTCGGAACGGCCAGGCAGAGGGGGGTCCTTGTGCGACGGCATGGGCAGTTCAAGGTAAACTGAGCACTTTCGAAAGCCACGCTGTATTATCTGCAGGTAGAGACGCGAAGAATTCGCCGGTTCCATTTTCGGACAGGCTAGAATTCAAAACACGTGAGTTTATATGACTTTAGTAGTTGTGTCCACGCGGTGTCTGACACCTCCTGGAGAACGGTGGCCCAGTCATCGGCCTTCCACCGTGACAGCAGACAACCAATGCGCAGTTGAGATCGGCATATTTGTGCACAAGGCTGTAGAATCTGTCCTGCACGAAATTGAACTCGCGAATTTTCTAGGTCTCTAGGCTGTTCACCGTAAAGTGAGTACTTTCGAGGCCCTAATTACTTTTTTATTTCAGCCATTTTTTTTATCCTTTCAACTACTTTCTAAAATTTATATTGTCATACAAGTTATATCTGTAACAGTGGGAGTTTATTACACGTGATGAAAGCCCACAGAATAATAATAACGCCCTATATCTGTGTGCTTTTCTCTTGCCGCTTAAGGAAACTCCATAGGCAAGCTTTAAAAATGCGATATTTGACCATTTTCACGATTTTTTTTTCTCCGTGAATACACTTAATATAAAAAAGTAAAAGAATATATATATGGCCATCAATAATTGGTTCTTATATTTGCTGACAAACAGTCGTATTTTCAGAAACTTTATTTACCGAGATATGTGTATTCGCGCAAACAATTTTTTCACAAAAAAGATCTATGACATTGCCATGGGTCTGATCCTTCTACTCATACGTTGGTAAACTGACACTTCGAAGTTATTATATAAGAAAATGGTTTACAAATCTGCTATTTTTAAACCAATATGCATGAAAAATTCTGAAGGCCGAAGAAATCATCCCAGTATTCACAAATAAGTTACGGAGAAAAATTTCCCTCCCGCCGTTATCAACTTTACTGTACACATGCGAGTCGGCGTGTCTTTTAAAATACATGCAGATAGAAACAGTGGAAATTTCCGAAAGTTGATTTCCGAAGCGCTCTCTTCACTGTGAACAGCCATTATAGTCTATTCACAGCGACTTCCAACTTTTCTGAAGCCACGTTGAAGTTCTGCTTCCAGGGTGTTCCCCCGCCTCGTGCAAACAAAGCTTAACCGAGTCTATAACATTACACCAAAGGGACAACGCACCGCATTCGTGCGAACTCAGTGTAGCAATATTCTGCATACTCCTTGCTGTACATTAGCATAGCACCTATTTTGTCTCTGTTTTAATTCATAATAATTACAAATGACATAATATGAGTTAAGAATATTTGTAAGCGAAAGGTAGATTTAACCAAAAGTATAATACTTTTATGTTACCAGAAGAATAAAACGCTTGTGATATATGGCATATTTATGGAAGAATTGGGTGTGGCTGTGTTGGGATACGGCCATTTGTTTCGCGTGAATACGTCTACGTTGACGCGCTCGGACGCCTTGATGTTTATTTTACGTTCCCGGCACCGCTTCACTCGATCATATGGGGTTTTATGGGTATCACTGGATTGCTTTTGAGATGCTCTCTCCAATCGTATACGATTTCTGTATTCCGACTTGGCTTTTTGACGAGTATAGGCCGACATTATGTTAAGTCTTCTTAATTTTTTACATCAAACGTATACAATTTCACCATAACAACGCCACACAAATGTATTTATACGCGCAATCCATTGATCTTGATGAGAGCTGTCGATTGAAACTCAAACGAGAGTCATAGTTTCTCCTAGTCAAAAGTTATACTACGCGGAAGTTATGAGACGCGGCGAAACGAACTCAGAATTACTCGCTCCCCCCCCCCCCCAACCCAAATTACGCAGTCATTCAACTTAACATATTCTTTGATCCTTTGGTAATCGAATGGTGAAATTGGATTTTGAACGTAGACGACATATTCAGAGTTGCAATGCCAAACTGTATCCCTGGATTTTGTTGTCATCGGATTTTCTGGATTGCCGCCCACTATGGTTGCAAATTTAAAGACGTATTCACATCAAAATCCAAACACAGTCTTTAGTGTGAGAATTTCCCAAACCTTTGGAAAATCACCCCATATACGATGTATATGGTTGTTTGTAAAATAAGTAATTTATTATATGCGTTTTATACGTGTGTTGGAATAATAGTATCTTATTTTTGTTTGAACTGAATATTTATTTATATTTTACCTCTAAATTCATTTATAATTAATATGAATAAAACAGGGACAGTTTTTATACTAATGCATTGCAAAAATAGTTCTTACGCAGAATATTATTACAAAGTGCGCACGAATGCGGCGTGTTGTGACTACGTGCAATTTTTTAGACTCGCTTAAACTTTGTTTGCACGAGGCGGAGGAATATCCTTGAAGTAGAACTTCAGCAGGGCTTCAAAAAATGTTGGAAGTAACCGTGAGTAAACTATAGACATTCCTATGGGCTGTTAACGGTAAAATGAGCACTTTTGAAAACCCTGTTTAAGATCTTATTCTTCCGTCTTATGTAAAATTAACATTTCCATGGACCTCATCACTCTTTGCATGCGTCGATCAAGTGAAACTGTGAAATTATTATTTAAAAAAATATTTCACTAATGTGCTCATTTTACACTTCGATGCATTAAAAAAAAAACAGAATGCGGAAGAAGTAATTTAAGTTTCCAGAAATGGTTACCTATCACTTTTTATTCGACGTTAAGATACGGAACTACTTCCCATCCAACGTTACCAACTTGACTGGGCGAATGTCACTCAGTGCGCCCGTTAAAATATACGCAGGTAGGAGCAGTGACTTTCCTCTATGATTGATTTCGAAAGTGGTCACTTTACCGTGAATAGCCTATACTTGCAGGACGAGTATGATCTCCTCTGCACTCGGGACTGTGGCCCAGGTCGTGGGGACGTGTCGACAAGGGCGGCGCGCCGTTATCTGCGCCTGGCGGACTGTGACTTACGCACGGCGGTCACGCTCGCGACCCCGCCGTCACGCGGCAGCCTGCGCTCCCAAGGTCACGTCGAGTGCCCATGCACTGAGGCAGGCCGATTAAACCCTGACCTACCCCACGTCAACACTGTACAACTTGTATCCACAAATGATATCGTTACATCTGGGCTTTCAATTTAAGTTAATCCCTTAATAAGGAAGACACAAGTACGGACATGTGTTTCAACAACATTCATCAGGTCGTACATCTACATAATATGTACAACCATACAATCTGTCCTGAGACCTCCGCCTCCTGCATAACAGGTCCATCATCCAGACCTGTGCAACGCACTCTGCCCTGCCATCGTTCTCCTCTTTCGTTTGAGACCAGTACCTCCCCACTTCTGGTCGTACAACCACACAATCTGTCCTGAGACCTCCGCCTCCTGCACAACACGTCCATCATCCAGACCTGTGCAACACACTCTGCCCTGCCATCGTTTCCTCTTTCGTTTGAGACCAGTACTCCCACTTCTGGTCGTAACCACACATCTGTCTGAGACCTCCGCTCTGCACAACACGTCCATCATCAGACCTGTGCACACACTCTGCCTGCATCGTTTCCTCTTCGTTGACCAGTACCTCCCACTTCTGGTCGTACAACACACAATCTGTCCTGAGACCTCCGCCTCCTGCACAACACGTCCATCATCCAGACCTGTGCAACACACTCTGCCCTGCCATCGTTCTCCTCTTTCGTTTGAGACCAGTGCCTCCCCACTTCTGGTCGGGCGAGAGTTCAGATTCAACCAATCAAACAGTTCGTTTCCTTATTGGGAGGCACTCGTACGCTCGTGACCTTCTTGACGTCACTGCAGACGTCATGGGATTCCCCCGTCACATGATCTGAGCTGTCCTCGTGTACTCAACAATAATCAAATAATATACCCTTTTAGTAAAGTCTCAAATGTGTACAGGAAGTGTATACAGTTAATATCTTTCCTTATTTTAGCATATTGAAACTAACACATTCTGCATAGTATTATTATGTAACGATAATTATGGGTAAATAACACAGCAACATAGCACAATATTACTGTGACTTAGTATAAATGAGTATAAAGATTGAGGGCTATAACAAGCTGTCCAACTCAAATGGTAAACACTGGCGAACGTGTTTGTTTATATCCTAACTTTCAAAAGACGCGAATAAAATGCTATTACCGTAGTATATTCCTGGTTTCTTTGCACTTTTTAAAATCAAACCTTTGAAAAATCACCCCCTGTATGACTTACTTGGTTGTTTTGTAAATACTTGATGCATCACAAGCGTTTTATTCTTGTGTTAACATAGAAATACCTTATTTTTACGGATTGGAAAATTTCGCGGATTCATTTCAGGACAAGTTAGACTTCAAACTCACATACGATTCTGTCGTGTTTGCAATTGGATCACAGTTTATTAGAAATGCCCAGGTGAACTGCGAGCCAATAACATACCTGTACGAAGACTATCACCGAATCCCGTGCCACCTGGTCTGATGTAAAACTGGCTGCACACTGGAGCAGATGCCAGTGAACAGAAACCTGAGGTTCGAAAATACATAGGACCATGGAGATTAGCCTACAGGTAGTTCAAAACGCGAAAATTTCTTGAACCAACTTATTTTTCATTAAATTGAACTTTTAATAATATTTTACAATTAATTATAACATTTCGTTTGCCTTAATCTATACTAATATTATCAAGAGGCAATGTGAGTTTGTTTATTTGTTTAATTGTTTATATGTCTCGGGTAATCCCGGAAACTACACAGCCAATTACTATAATTCTTTCACTATTAGAAATCTACAGTCTTCCAGATGGTCATAGGATATGTTAAATTCAAAATAAAAAAAAAAAAACCCTTAAGAAATTTCAACATTTGTAAACCAAGTCGGAATAAAATGACCTACTTGGCTGCTTTCTAAGCATCCTCTAGCAAAACTACAGGACCGATTCTTATAATTCTTTTATTATTAGAAAGTGACATTATTACAGATGAGCATATGCTATTCTTAATATTTAAAAATCCTTGAAAAATTTCAAAATTTGTAAATCAAGTCTAAGAAAAATGAGCTACTTGGATGCTTTCTAAGTGTGCGCTAACATTGTTTCAATTTATCTTTAATAATTAATACTAAAGATAAATTGAAGAGGGGTGGGAGCTTTACTCTGCACACCCTTGGACCTATGGATATTGAACCCCCCCCCCCCAGACATCCCCTCTTCATACACCTGGGAGGAGTTTCCGAGACAGGAGGGGTGTGTTTTTCGCCTTCTTTTCGACCTGGAAGGTACATTTTTCGACCAATTTTCTTGGAATATGGGGGAGTGCTGTCTTTTTATGTCCCATCTCCCCCAATGGGAATTTAGGCCCTTCGGAACAAGTCTTAAGTCTTACATCTTAAGTGTTAAGTCCTACAACATAAGTCTTACGTCTTAAGTCTTACTTCTAAAGTCTTATGCCTTAAGTCATACATCTTACTTCTTAAGTCTTATGATTTAAATATTATGTCTTACACATTACATATTGATATTTAAATCCTTATGTTCCCAATGCAACTGCAATACGAGATGTGCGAGTGACCACCGATAGGCGCGAGCGAGCATGTTCCGAAGTTCCCGTAGTCGCGAGTAGTCGTGGGTAGTCGCGGGTAGTCCCAGATAGTCGCTGGTAGTCACGGGGAGTCACGGGTAGTCGCAGGTAGATATGGGTAGTCGCGTGTAGTCACGGGTAGTCACGGTTAGTCGCAGGTAATCACGGGTAGTCACGGTTAGTCGCAGGTAGTCACGGGCAGTCGCGGGTAACCACGGGTAGTCACAGGTAGTCACTGGTAGTCACAGGTAGTCGCCGGTAGTCACAAGTAGTCACGGGTAGTCGCAGGTAGTCACGGGTAGTCGTGGGTATTCGCTTGTAGTCACGGGTAGTCGCAGGTAGTCACCGGTAGTCACAAGTATTCACGGGTAGTCGCAGGTAGTCACGGGTAGTCGCGCGTAGTCACGGGTAGTCATGGGTAATCGCAGGTAGTTGCGGGTAGTCCTAGGTAGTCGCGGGTAGTCGCAGGTATCATCGGTAGTCGCGGGTAGTCACAGGTAGTCGCAAATTGTCGAAACGACATAGCAAAAGGAACATTAGGTTTTGGAAAAACATAGTAAAATACGTCTTACCAAAAAACTCCATAATATCTGAACGAAGCGATAGCGGGCTTCTAATAATATTATAAACGTGAAAGTTTGTTATGTGTATTTGTTACTCTATCACATCGTAACGGCTCGACGGATTTGGATGACATTTGTTACAGGGTTGATTGTATTCTGAATTAGCACATAGGGTACTTTTCATCCCGGAAAAACGAACAGTTTTGTAGGGAATATATAAAATACGTCACCAACCATTTGGGTAGGCGCTAGTTGGTGGTCTGTTTTTTTTTATATTTTGCACCCGGGTGGAGTCACAGGTAACAGCTATAATAAATTTTTTAAAAAAAACAGCGAGAAAATAGGTGTGTTGGTAATGCCTAGTAAGAAATACATCTAGTCCTTATGCGAAATATTACTACACTGAAAGCGCACGAATGCTGTGCGTTGTATCTTAGGTGAAATTTTCTAGACTCGGTTAAGCTCTGTTTGCATCAGACCTAGGAATATCCTGGCAAATCCTGAAGTAGAAATTCAGCAGGGCTTCAGAAATTTGGAAGTAACAGGGAATGGACTACGGATTGACTATCGTTTTGTGCGCATGCACCCAATATTATCTTGCCCCTTACCAAAACAACTGTAAAAGTCGCATGGGCAACGGTGATGAACATATTTTTTTTTTTATATCGTAACTTTCAAAACACACAAATAAAATACATTAAATAAATTTGAGTTTAATCGAATTGCATCGAAAATTGGTGAAGGCTGATAACGATAAAGTAAGCACTTATGAAATAAACCTTAGAAAAAGTCACTGCCCCTGCTTGCATATATCTTAACAGCCGCACTGAGTGCCATGCGCAAAGTAAAGTAGGTAACGATGGATAAAAAGTAGTTCCATATCTGAGCGTCAAATATAAAGTGTTAGGTAACCATTTGTGATAACTTAAATTATTCCTTTCGCTTTCTGTTTTTTTTTTAATGTATCGAAGTGTAAAACTAAGCAGATTTGTAAAAAAAAAAAATTCTAAAAATTTTACAGTTTTACTTGATCGACGCATGGATAAAGTGATGAGGCCGATGCCAATGTTAATCTTGCATAAGGCGGAAGAATACACTACGTAAATACAAGTAGGTCTTAAGCAGGGCTTTCAAAAGTGCTCATTTTACCGTGAATAGCCTTATAAGTTAGTGGTTTGACATGTTTGTTTACTTAATTTAACCTAACTTTAATGCAACAAGAATATATTCAAGTTAGTCAAAGTTTTTCATTCACATATAACGGGTTTATTGAAAACTCGAATGTAAACATACACGTTCATCACAAACGACCGTTTGACATTGCATTGGTGATGGACGAGGAGTCAGTGTATGTTACTGGCGACGTTTCTGAAGCCCCTAAGATTCTACTTTTAGGATATTCCTCTGCCTTATGCAAACAAAACTCAACTTAGTATAGAAATAGTACTGTATACGGCGTACCGTACCGTATTTGTGCAATAATATTTTGCATGATAACAATTTCTTATATTGGAATTGCCAATATACCTTTTTTTCTGATATTTATTAATATTAATTATAACTTAAATAATATAATCTATGGATAAGATATAAGAAAAAAATTAGTTTCATGAAAAATAAGATACTTTTATGTTAACAGAGTTATAACACGCTTGTGAGAGACAAAATATTTAGGAACCAACAAACTTCCACCTTATTATTAAAAGTAGGATGGACCCACGCGTCCAAGGTCAAGAAGCGAGGGAGCGATACGGGCGACACTAATACGCACCTCTAGCGCCTCATCGCTCCTACGCGCAAGGCGTGCAGTGTTCCCGTCATTACGTTGTACTGTGTATATTAGATCTGTAATAGAGGGGTATTACAACACGCCATGAAAGGCCACAGATTAAACTACGCCTTTTATCTTTGTACTTTTCTCTTGCTGCTTACGGAAACGGAATAGGCAAGCTTTAAAAAGGCGACATTTGACCATTTTCACAATTTTTTTTCTCCAAGAATACACTTAATATGACAAAAGTAAAAAATTAGGGGCACAGATAATTGTTTTTTTTTTTTTTTTTTTTTTTTTCATTTCTTTTTTTTACCTTTTATAATAAAAAGTCGTAATTGCAGAACATTTATTTACCGAGATACGCGTATTCGCGCAAACAACTATTTCACAAAAACGCGGGGTCCATCCTACTCTTAACGTTGGCAGTGATACACCAAATTAAATTAATTATTGTATTAGTTATTTAAAAGAAGTTACCGACATAATACATACGCATTGCGCAGTGAAATGAAAGTTCAATTACTCGAAAGAATTTTTTTTTTTTTTTCGTTAAGGTTGTTTACAGCCACTTACAAGATATTTACAATGTGTTTTCTCCCCGGCTGCTATTCATTATTGCGTTACAGTGGATTTTTTTTTTTTTTTTAATTTGTGTACTTTATGCAATACAAACACGACAAGATTCTGTAAGCGTTCCGTAAAGCTTGATATATTACCACGAAGGAACGTACGTAAATTATTGTTAATTTAAACACAGCACACGCTAGTGAATATTTAATAATGAGTTTTTCTACTAACAATTTGCGGATTTCCGGTCGAGTGAAAGTCTTGAGGATCACAGCAGAATGTCGAGCGCGTTTTTAATTCATTAAGGTAGCTTATCCGACGCGCATTCGGTAAGTCGTGCGTTTGATCTCAACTGAGTTGGACATCCTCATTTCACAGAATAGCTAATTTTACAGAGGTTAAAACATTATATCGCTGATTCCAGTCGCTTGCTGTGTTGTATTGTATTGTAAAGGGGTTTTTAACGTCCCCCGGGTTTATGCTTGAAAGCTTAGCAGGGACGGCTTATAGACTATCTTAGAACTTAACTTAAATTAACGCCCAAGCCTTGCCCGGGGATCGAACCCAGAGCCTCTCGCACCACAGATGGGTGGCGCATCAACCGACTGCGCCACGGGAGGTCGGAATGTCTACTGTGTAGGTGGCTGCAAATATTGTTACACGTTATGTGAAAATTACAGTTAGGATAGTTTGTAACAATGTGAGATATATTCTAATTATTTTTTTAAACTGGTTTTGTTACGTGAAAGACTGGAGGGGGGGGGGATCTAACTTGAGAATATATGTGGGTGTTCTATTCAATTGCTAATATCTTGTGAAATGGTATCTGGTGATTGAAGTCACCTTGGCCCACCTTCACTTACTGAGATGGCTTAACCTACCACGACCTAACCTAACTTAACTTAACGTAACCTAACCTAACCTCACCTAAACTAACCAAATCCAAAATTAATGTCATTTCGGATTCCCAAAATGAGTTAGAGAAACAAGTCAAAAATCTGTCTACGCACTCAGATCACCTGTTGACTTACACTCTACATATGAATCAGTGAGAATTTCAGTTAACAGCACCTGACCTGTTCAACCGATAATCCAATGCTGTTAAGGGGGGGGGGGTCGTGGTGGTATAGTGGTTAGACCACCCGCCTCCCTCCAAGGCGAACCTGGCTCGATTCTCGGTGGGGCTGACCACGAATTTTTCGATTGTGGGAATCGTGCCGGACGATGCCGCTTGCCGGCGGGTTTTCTCGGGGATCTCCCGTTTCCCCCACCCTCGCATTCCGGCGCCGCCCCATACTCACCTCGCTTCACCCTCATCGGCTATGAAGACCTCGATGGCAAGAGCCGCTCAGATCTCCTCACTCACTCACTTCAATCCATTTAGCGGTCGAATTAGTGAAACAAAGCCAGTGACATTTCCCACTGATTCGTGTATCATTTCACTCCCTGGTTTACAGTGATTTGATTATTTTAATGGATAGATTCCGCAATACAGGTCTGGACATGTACAATACGTAACGGCACGAGGGCACCAAAGACAATACTGCTATCCTATGAATTTTGGCAACTCAGTGTATTCGCGTAATGCTTGTTGTAATAAAGCAATCACGATCTCGGCATAAGCCCAGTGCTAATTATACAAATATGTACTATTTTTTTTTTGCAGCACGGAAATATGTAAGCTATTGCAGGTCTGAATGGGTTAATGCACAATGTTTTCATTTCCCGCTCCACTGTCACATTTAAAAGCTTACGTTGATAATCGCCACGATGAAACTGTAGGTATAGGCTGTTGACGGTAAAATGAGCACTTTTGAAATACCTGCTTAAGATCTACTTGTATGCACGTTGTGTATTCTTCCGCCTTATGTAATATTACCATGGTAATGTGGCTTATCGCTTTATTCATGCTTTGGTCAAGTGAAAATGTGAAATTATTAGAAAAGTAAATATTTGTGAAAGAAAAAAGTGAAGAAAGTGAAAGAAATAATAAAAATTCTCAAAAACGGTTACCTAACACTTCTTATTCGACATTAAGATACGTAACTATTTCCCATCCATCGTTACCAACTTTACTGGGCGCATGTCACTCAGTGCACGCATTGAAATAAATGCAGGTAGGGGAAATGACTTTTTCCTAAGGTTGATTTCAAAAGTGTTCACTTTATCGTGAACCGCTTTTAACCGTGATTACGTTTACGTGTCACGGCGAGTGAACATGCTATAGTCCATTATTTCCGTACCTCAGTTGAAAACTTGTCCGAACAAGCTTCACAATTTTTTTCATCTTTACGTGAAGGTGGAGGCATAACCTACCTCACGCTCTACTCCATTAGCTAATTAAAAGTTTCCCGTAGCTTCTCTCCACCCGGCACTTAACGATGTCACTGCTCGTGCACGAGTGCCTTGTTTATCCCGCAGGTAATTTTTTAAATTATAATTGGTAGGTATTATTTCCGAGAGGCAGTGAAATTAAACGCCCTTTGCAATGCAACTAAATACCAACCATTAAAAACAAATTGTTCTGGCGGATTAACTAGAGCCCCGAAGGTGCTGATGTAAAGTTAAATGTTTTAATGTGTCTACACTTGATCCACGCAGTTTCTTCTTTCCGCAATTAAATTATGCACGGACTAGTATCAATAAAATAATCCTTTTGGGTGAAACTTTGAAAATAATAAAAGAAAAAGAATAAATAATTAACTATTTTTTAAGTTAAATGATAATGGCGTGGTAGAACTGAATTCGAAATTTGGTTAGACTTAAATTGCCTACAGCCACTACAAAAAATTAACTCCCCTCCCCCCCCCCCCCAAAAAAAAGAAAAAACAGTGTGTAGATAAGGACCAAAAATACAGTAAAAAAGCGATCAAATAAATTAGCACATAACAATAGGCGATAATCCATTTAGACAACGAGCCACACAAAAACATCTGTGACGGCGCAATATGACAAGACAAAAATTGGAGCACATCACAGCTTCCGAAACGTCGTGACTTTTTTCTGTCTACGCGATGTTTAACAAAGAATTATCACCACTCACACGACCTATTCCTTTGGTCATTTGGAGCATAATCTATACTATTATTATAAAGAGGTAATGTGAGTTTGTTCGTTTATATGTAACGGCTAATCTCGGGAACTACAGAGTCGATTCTTATAATTCTTTCACTGCTAGTAAGCTACATTCTTCCAGATGGACATAGGGTATGTTTAGCTTTAAAAAAGATCTTTGGAAATTTTCAAAATTTGTAAAACATGTCGGAGAAAAATGAGCTACTTGACTGCTTTCTAAGCATGCTCTATCAAAACCATTAAAGGTAAATTGAAACAATGTTAGGAGAAATTGTGAATCTTAATATAAAATATACGGAAGTAGTGGCAGATAGTCACAGTAGTCGCAAGTTGTCGCAGGTAGTCACGGGTAGTCACTGGTAGTCGCGTGTTATCGCATGTAGTCGCGGGTAGTTGTGGGATGTCGCAGGTAGTCGCGGGTAGTCGCAAGTTGTCGCAAGTTGTCGCAGGTAGTCACGGGTAGTCACAGGTAGTCACAGGTAGTCGCGTGTTATCGCATGTAGTCGCGAGTAGTTGTGGGATGTCGCAGGTAGTCGCAAGTTGTCGCAAGTTGTCGCAGGTAGTCACGGGTAGTCACTGGTAGTCACAGGTAGTCGCGTGTTATCGAATGTAGTCGCGGGTAGTTGTGGGATGTCGCAGGTAGTCGCGGGTAGTCGCAAGTTGTCGCAGGTAGTCACGGGTAGTCACAGGTAGTCACAGGTAGTCGCGGATAGTCGCATATATAGGGATACACTGAAAAAAATATTTTGTGGCAGCCACAAAATTATTTTGTTGGTATTCACCCCGCCATTTTTTTTGTGGTGTACACAAAAAAAAATTTATAGCTTCCACAAAATAAGTATTTAGTGCCCATAGCTCCATAAAATCTGAGCGAAGCATTGGCGGGCTGCTAGTATGTAATATAAGTGTGCGTCTTATTCATGATATTTACAGTCTCATTAAAACTATTTGAAAGACGAATAAATAAAGTATAACCACTTCAGCAGAAAAACAATATATTATTATTAGACTTTATTGTTTACCGTTGAGCATCAAACACCGTAACCGCATATTCTTAAGTAAAAAATCTACGTGGCATTGTAACTATTCCATCTTACAACCAAAGGCTACAACCCAGCCACCTTAAACGCACAGGAACGCAGCGTGTTCACACAGTATAGTAAATTTCAAATGAGAAAATAATCTTCCCACAGCTCTGACGGAGGGAATTTACGTAAGACAATGTAGGGGAAGACTCTCGCTAGAGTTAACCTCTATACGTCGGCAAAAATTTCTTTCCCCTTTCGTTCATAACGACACCTTGCTGGCCTGTCCTTATATATAGACATTCATGAAGCATTTCGCCTCGTAAAGATAACTAGGCGGTAAATGTCTATATAACGGCAGTAAAAATTTACAGAATAGCGACCCAGATAAGTTTACAACACCGCGGTAGTACCCAGCGATGTTATCAGTACACACCACCCTGATAACATCGCTGGCTACTACCACGGTGTTGTAAACTTCTCTGGGTCGCTATTCTGTAAATTTGTACTGCCGTTATATAAAGACATTTACCGCCTGGCTATCTTTACGAGGCGAAATGCTTCGTGAATGCCTATATATAAAGACAGGCCACAAATGTGTCTTTATGAACGAAAGAGGAAAGAAATTTTTGCCGAACTATAGAGGTTAATTCTAGCAAACTTGTTCTAAAGAAAAAAAAAGTTTTAAATTCCCCCACCCACATAAGAAATATTATATTCTATTATATTTGCACACAAATAAACGTTGTCTGGGATGCATTTGAGGAGTAGATTTTATAATTTGCCAGTGATAGTTTCTCTTTAACGTAACTATGAAATTATTGATTCGGCGACGGATCAGTATTGTTATCTTGTGGTGTTCTAATTGAAACCACTACCATCAGACATATTGTCTCCATAGAGAGAAGTACATTTATTTTACAGATATTATTCGAAAATACTTTAAGAAATAAATTTCATTTATAGTTGAAAATTCACTATAATAACAAAAAGGTATGACACAAGCCACTATGTAATAACGGTAAAAATAAAATTCAACAAGCAGTTCATAGATTTCAGAAAACAGCCAACTGCTTTGCTAAACATACATCCTTGCACAAAGATATCAATAAAGATAAGGCTTACAGAATACTACATAAAGACGCCTACGAGTAGCCATCGTTATATCCCTCTTTACGATAAAGACAGTCACTTTAACTGTCTTCGAGCAAGCTCAAGTTAGAGAATATGGCCCCTGCATGGTAGACTTGGGTACTATTTACAACAATCCATCGTATCCGTCCGTCGATCACGTGACCAACAGCCAATCAGAGGTGGCCATTATTATCTCTCCGCCCGTCCATCAAAACCTTGGCAAGCTTTAACTTTTGATGGACGAACGGATGAAATGATAGCCTTCTAACCTTCCACATTTTGTTACTCATTCATTCCGAGTTATTTAAAAAGACTGTGTAGCGTGTGCAGTGATTTATTTTGGCTGTCTTTTGTTTTCATGTGTTTGTTTACGCAACTGTAAACAGAAATTATGTTACACTTTGCCTGAAGATTAATTGATATTTACATTTGGAAACACGAGCTCCTTTTGTGCAATAGTAAAAGTAATAAAATCATTCCCTGTATGCTATTTATAATATTTTACATCTATTAATTTCCGTCATGTACGTGCATAAACTCGCACGGTTACAGAGTCATTGTTCCGCTGGTATTTCACAGGATCGTACAAGAACAATACAACCCAGTAGCCATAGTTTTCCTGAAAAAAAAATTATTATACCCTTATAAAAGAACACGATTGACTGTAAGACTTTTAAACAGTAAGAGACATTTGACTGGAGTATAATCAGGTCTGCGACCCCAGTGGCTGACGACTAGCCAATGATGAACGTTGTAGAGCACAGTAAGCACGCCCAGTGTGGTGTTGACCAATAGGAGAGTGGTAAGTGGGAATATGGAAACTAACAGAATAGACGTTCCAGCAGTGGTGTATACAGGTGATACACTTCTAACTTATCTTATAGTAAATATATGCAGACCTGAATGTGTTAAAACCACAATTACGCCAAAAATTTTCACTTTTATGGAGAATTTTTTCCTATTCGTAAACAGTTTTGTTGTTTATTAGTTTGCAGCAATGAACATTCGACGGATGTACGAAGTTTGGCTGTAAATCGCTCGGCTGAGAGACGGACGGATGTATGACGTACGGGTGGATGACGGACGGACGCGACGGGGTATTGTAAATCCTGCGTTTTGTTTTTTTCGACAGGCGATATCTACGCTGCAGCAGCTCACGCCCCACACCTGCTCTCGGCTACTGTCACTACTGAACCAAACCACCCTACGCACCTTCGTGCAGCGGCAATGGACTCGGCCGACGCGTTTTGGTCTTCTGCGCACTATTTTCTCATTTGGATTTCACCCCGCACAGTGAAACAGACAGTCACGTTTCGCGGTGGTCAAGGTCACGAACTGTTGACAGCAGTGGCGTTTATTCCATAGACACAAATTTAGCATTGCTTATCCTATACATGTTAGAGTTGTTTGATCTTTATAGTTTTTGCCTTAACTTTTAACACATTTAACCCCGAGTTTCCCGTTTCCAATTCGAGAAACAGTGTTTTCATTTTTCGTAACTCCTGTACTCTACTGTACACGCATAGTGCTGCTATCTACTATTTATTTCCACTAATGGGAGCGACTAGTGATGAATCGAACTCGCAAGCAACAACACGCCACACGCTCGAGGTACTCCGTCACCAACCGCGTTCCTTCGGCAGGGCAAGCAGTCGTTCTGTTTGCTTCCTCCAGTCCTAAATTTTTCCTTGGAAAGTGGATGAAGTGTTCGGGAAAGCGGGAGTTTTCTTATAATTTGTATGTAATATGCTCTCCAAATAATATTCATTTTAGTTATTATTACATTCATTTCGTTTCCGTTTTTATAACTAATGTTAGGTATTATAAAACGGCAAATACATGTGGAGGGTAAGCAAAGTTGGAAGTTGCGTTTGTTAGTAAAAATTGAAAATGGGAAAAACAGCCCGGTACTAGCAAGACTGAGTGTAAAGTATATATAGTGCTTACGCTGTAAAAAAAACTCACTAAACGCTACTGGTTGACAGCAAAAGTCAAACGGGCAGCAACATATTACACAAGCTATTCATTGTAAGTATTGTGAATAAGACCCACACATATATGTAGGTACAGCTAGGGATTTTTCGCGAATAAATTTGAGTACACGGTAGACTTCAATACTACAAGCACCGAACAGCGGTTTGTCTACACTGTAAAGAAATTTCTGGCAAACTTCCTAAACTGTAATTTAAGTTTTAAACCTTTACAGTGTATGGTAATAGTACTAAAGGCTGTTCACGATAATTGAGCGCTATAGAAACGAACCTTAGAAAAAGTCACTGCCCCAGCATGCATATATTTTAATGAGCGCACTGAGTGGCATTCGCCCAGTAGAGTTGATAACGATGGATGGAAAGTAGTTCCATATATTAAAGTTGAATAAAAGGTGTTAGGTAACAACTTGTGAAAACTTAAAATTATTTCTTTCGCTTTCTGTGTTCTTTATGCATCGAAGTGTAAAAATGAGCAGATTTGTAAAGTATTTATTTCCCTTAATAATTTCACAGTTTCATTTGACCGACGCATGAATAAAGTGATAAAGCCCATGACAATACTAATTTTACACAAGGTGGAATAATACGCAACGTGTATACAAGTAGATCCTAGGCAGGGCTTTCAAAAGTGCTAATTGTACCCTGAACATCCTATACGTATGAGAAGCGCCACCTGTTGTTCGCGAAAATATTTCAGGACAACATGTACTCCAAAACACTAGAGCTCAGATCCGCTATTGTAATTGCCTGAGTTTAACTGTTACGCTTTGTAGATGTCTGCCAGCGAATCACGGACACCCAGTGCCTGAGTTACTGAATTCTGATTGGCCCCCCGTCAGGTAAAGGAACTTTCTCCCAGCAAAGACAAGTGGCCAATAATCAAATGAAAACTGCACGTATGCCATAGGACATCGGAGTCTAGCCTTCGCGTGAATATTTTTGCGAAAAACAGGTGGCCCTACGTATCAGACTGAAAATATAGGAATGTTTAGCATCGCTACTATACAAATTTGGCGACTTCCCTACGCATTGGACTCTTTCCTGCGCAACTGTAGGAACTTTACCATGCATTCATGGAAAAATATTTTACCGTTCTCGCTTTGTCACTCTACGTATACGCTGGTATAGTAAATTTACAAATACTTTCTTAGAGTGTATTGCCATTTGCTGCTGTCTGCTTGAGAAGTGTTTCTCGTATTTGATCCGGGCCACTCAGAATTCGGCAACATCGGCGTGGCTCCTACGTGATTCGTGTGCAGACTGTTGACACGTGTTAAAAAGAAATTCAGCCAATCAAGATATGTAAACGACCCTACAGTTTTTTTTTTTAATTATAACTTCTCTTGAAATCTTTTCGCGAAATATCAGTGCCCCTATCTATATGACATAATTTGCACCATATGGCCTAAGGAATAAGCTCTGTACGTGGCGTTAACTCCTCGTGAATAATCTTGTATTTAGCTGTTTCCGTCTTGTTACATATGCTGTCCTAATCGTTCTGTACTGTTTGTTGTAGGACTGGAGCATTATATTTCTGCTTCACATAATATGTCTACGACTTTTTGCAATGTTTCGTTTCATTTGCAACTTTAGCTCATGCTGCCTGGTTACGTTTCTTCTGTCTTCCCAGATTCCATGCCGTTAGTTGTCGGACTGGAAAATTATAGTTTTTGACCCATCTATACTATAAAATTTTCCTGTAAAATTTTGTTCCGCATCTGTTGCGCTGTGTATTACTGTTGTTTTATTTCGCTCGTAATTTTGGATGTTTTAGATTCTTTTTACAGTTGTGCTGTCCACGTTGTTTATTTGTCACTCGTTGTCTAACTGAATCATTGTCTCTCGTTGCATATCGCATACGTGCTTATTAATTTTATCGCTGTTTTGCTCAATTGATTCGTCATACATGTATTGTGTTATTCCTGTTTGGTTTATTTTTCACAGTAACCATACATAATGGAAGTCCAATCAAATTTCGAATAAATAATTAATTATTTGCTATTGCAGGCAGGAATACTATAAAGCACGAAAATAAACAAATTATCGATTTGATTCGACACCAATTAAAATGTTAATTTTTATAAAATATTAAGGGTTGAAACTGCTTTTTTATTTAGCTGACGTACAATAGCTCTCAGTCAGAAAAAATCTCAGCCACTACCTAAGGCCTGAAAAAAAAAAAACAAGAATATTCAGCGGAGGAAAGTTGATTACTCAGGTCTACCAATGAATCAACCGCACGGATAACACAAAAAATCATTGGCAATCGGAAATGTCCGCCATGTTTTCTAGACGAGAAAAGCGGATTCTTCGCCGGCGTCTATAGATTAGCGTGCACATGCATGTGTGTGAACGTATACTCGTACAGGCTGTTCAAGATAAAGTGAGCATTTTGGAAATAAACCTTAGAAAAATGTCACTTCCTCTTCCTGCATATATTTTTACTGGCGCACTGAGTGGCATGCGCCCAGTAAAGTTGGTAACGATGGAGGGAAAGTAATTCTTTATATAAACGTCTAACAAAAAATATTATGTAACATTTTGTCATAAGTTAAATTATTTTTTTACCTTTCTGTTTTTTTAAGAGTCTAATTGTAAAAATGAGCAGATTTGTAAAATATTTTCTTTTTTAATAATTTCTCAGTTTCACTTGTCCAACGCGTGAATAAAGTGATGAGGCTCATGTCAATGTTAATTTTACATAAGGCGGAAGAATACACAACGTGCATACAGGTAGATACTAAGCTGGGTTTTCAAAAATGCTCATTTTACAGTGAACAGCCTTTATGCATAAGTTTCTAACTGTACGTAAGTTATATACAAAACAACGGGAGAAGGTAATTTCCGAAACATCCGTACTTTCGTCACCCATTCAGTCCGTCTTTAAATCTTATTATGCGAGATCCCATTTTTGTGTACGTATCTGTGTAATTTTGTTACTGCCCTGGTCTGTGTTGCCTTCGAAACCAACAAAAACTATTTGCATGTGTATATTGTTATGAAATAATAAAATGTTGAAAATTAAGGCCTGCCCACGCCATCATAACGCTATGTAGGTATATACTATCTTCGTTGCTGTAGTGTTTAATCATTTGTTCCGTTTTCACCCCTTACCTTAGTTTCCGCTGGTGATTATTTACACGCTATTCAACTTTTGTGGTTTAGCGTTTTTTTTCTTTAGGTTTTTCTGTTTTTACACTGCGCTCAAATGATGGGTGTTTCCAAAATAGTCTTTATATACAGAACTGTTTGCAGTTACGAGAAGGGATTTATTTTTCAAAGGCGGCCCAATAAACGTGGACCAGAACAAGTAGCTATAGTCTAGGTCTCGAAAATTACTCCAAAAGAACAACGCAACGCATTCGTGCGCACTCAGTTTAATAATATGTTGCATGATAACAACTTCTTACAGGCTAAACATTGTAAAGCGAGCTCTTCTTAAGGCCCTTCAAAAAGTTGTTAACCACTAATAAATATACTTTATTGTAGCCTCAGGCATTAACTTTGAGAGTCATGAAAGTATACAAAGTGTTCTTTTAGTCACAGGATCATAAATATATATATATATATTAAAGAGTGGCGGAAAGACATAAATTTGCGCGAAGGAAAAAGGTTTCAGGCCCTTAAAAAATGCTCACTTTACCGTGAGCAGCGTATACCAGGCATGGCCATTGCACCTATTTTCTACCTGTATTTCTTCAGGCCTGATTATAAATTAAATATTAAATTCGTAGAATAAATCAAAGCAAAATTAAGTTTAAACAGAAGTAATATATTTTTATGATAACAGATGTATAAAACGCTTGTGATACAAGACATATTTAGGAAACAATCACACACGTAATGCTAGGGGTAATTTTTTTTAATGTATGATCAGCACATTGAGGTCTGCACACATTTACTGGACAAATTAGAAATCAGTCAACTTTATCCACTACTGCAAGAACACCGGTTCTGTTGGTGTCTGTTTTTAAACTCACCATCATCCTATTGGTCCATACCACACGAGACACTACACTGTACTTCACAGCGTTCATTATTCGCCAGTCTTCAACCAATGGAGAGCCGAGCTGATATTGATCCAATCAAATGTCCTTTATCGTACAATAGTATTTACAATCAATCATGTCACTTTGGGTGGCTATTAAAAAAAATTCTATCGTAATCAATTTAATTGTTTTTATGCTTTCTTGTTCTTGTGCGGTCGTGTTAAACACTAGCCGAACAAAGACTGCAGACTGCAAATCCATGTGAGTTTTGTCCTGAACAACCAATAAATTTTCAGGAATAGTCTACAAAATGTTTTTAAAATAAGTGCGAAAAAATCGTGAATAGACCACATACATAGTCCGCAGTGACGTTTATTCCATAGATGCAAGTAAAGCAATGCTTACCCTATACATATTGGACATGTTTGGCCCTTTATAGTTTTCGCATTGACTTTAAACAAATTTAATTCTAGGTTTCTCGTTTTTTATTCGAGAAACAGAGTTTTCGTGTAAACGCGAAGTGCTGCTACCTACTACATATTTCCACAAACGGAAACGACGAGCGATGAATCGAACTCGCAAACAACAACATGGGCAGGGTACTCAGTCGTTCTGTTAGCGTCCTCCAGTCCTACATTTTCCCTTGGAAAGTGGATGAAAGTGTTCGAGAAAACGGGAGGTTTCTTATAATTTGTAATATAGGCTACTGTATAAATAATATTCAGTTTAATTATTATTACATTCATTTCGTTTTCGTGTTTACAACTAATGTGAGGTATTATAAAACGGCAAATAAATGTGGAGGTTAAACAAAGTTGGAAGTTGCGTTTGTTAGTAGAAATTGAAAATGGAACCACAGCCCGGCTTATACCAATCATTTATTGTATTGTAAAGTGTACAATGTATCATATTTTAATTGAATTTAACTAAATGTTATTTAAAACACTCAAATATGTGGGGCTATTAAATTGCTTACCCTGCAAAAAAAAAAAACTCACTACACGCCACTGATAGTCCGTCATTTTCCCACGTTCTTCCGAAAGAGGCTAAGATTTATTTCAGTCGACGGAGCTATTTGCCCCAACCTTCGATATTGCGTCTCGCCAGTGAACTGGCGTTGTCTTGCCCGGCGTGCTTGGGGCGCAGGGACGCGCCCCTTTACGACCCGCCTGTGGCGCTCTGGTATCCGGAATTCGTGAGTTACAACTGTTTCGCGGGTCCAGGGGCCGCTGGAGAAATCAGGCTAGCGCGCTCCGTGTACCTGGCTGCGTGGGTTTCCTCTGCGAGCCGAAATTTACACGACGCCGTCTCAGCCACTCTCAGAAGAGAGCAGGAGAGAGCGAGATAGAGAGAGAGAGAGACAGCGGGAGAAAGAGGAAGAGAGAGGAATAGAGAGTGGACCACTGGGACACCGACTTTGCTTACTACACTGTTAAAAATTTCTGGTAAGATTCCTAAACTGTGTTGAAAGTTTTTAACCTATGCAATGTATGGAAATATTACCATGCATCAAACTGCAAATGTAGGAACGTTTAGTATCACAGCTATACAAAGTTGGGAATTTCTCTACGCATTTGACTGTTCCTTGAACAAATGTAGAAATGCTACCACGGATGTATTGAAAATAACTTTACCATACGCACTTTCCTACTACACATATACAATGATGCTGTAAATTTGCAAATAATTATTTATAGTGTACAGTTGGGAATAACACTTTAGTAAAAAGAAGTTTTTAAATTGTCCAAATAAAATAGCCAATATCTTTTCCATGCTTCACTACGGGAAAAAATTTTGAAAATGTCAAATTTTTTTTTTACATATAGCTATTAAAGTGGTGTGTGTGTGTTAAATATATATATATTATATATATATATTTTTTTATATTTATTTTATTTATTTATACAGTAGTGTTTCTTAATTAGAACGACAAACTTCGCGAGGTGATTCCTTGTGTAAAAATAAGCATAAAATATAAAGGACACATGCCACCTAAACTGATTATTAAAGGAGTAATAAGTCCTTGAAAAGTTAGATATAAAAATGTATTTTGGTAATATATTGGAAACAAAAGGAATTGAAATTACAATTCTCCGATCATTACTTTATGTTAATGGGATCTTCAACTTAAGGGCAAACTCACGTTAATACCTTTCCCCATACAGGAAATAACAGGAGTGGCCACCATATTATTCCTGGCAACTCTTTCACGGTCGAGAATTGCCAACATTTGATGATGAAATATTGAGCAGCATGGACTAAGGTACAAAAGTTATCATCTTGTCGCAACTGCCCAGGGCCCATCGTTTACGTGTAAAACGCACACAGAGATTCGTCTACAGCGATTCATCGCCTAGCACACAGGCATACTATATACACCCGCGTACAAAACGCTGCGAGTCCACCGCACAGACGGCTGCCTATTTGTTTCTGGTGACAGTTTGTGTGTATTCCTTGTATTATATGTTTGAATGGTCTTTCTGCAAATCGTAAATAAGGGTAAATGAAATTACAATTCTTCAACTAATGTGTTATGTGACCGGGAAGGTCAATCTAAAAGCAAACCCGTATTAATGCCCCCCCCCCCCCCAAATGATCATAACAGGGGTAACCACCCACTTATTGCATACAAATTTTTCACCGTCAGGAATTGTGAACGTGTGATACTTATTTTTTGAGCAGTAACACGTTAAAATGAGCTAAAAATGCCTGAAACATCGTTGCCCTGTTCCCAACCATTGCTGAGGAATAATTGCATAACGTACCCAGCCACGAAATACCGTAGCTGGGTGTATAGGCAACACGCAGTCCACGGGAGATGATTGGAAGTCGCGTGGCATACTATGTAAACATATGATCACAAAATACCATGCTGGTGGGCTAATAAATAAATAAATATGTGAGGTTAGCGTGAATGGTATCCGGGTATCGTCTTTTAAACATTTGCCCCAAATATTCACGATAGCAGTCTTGTTGCATAGGACGGACGCCCATGGCTTGTTTTGTAACTAGTAACTAGTCTATGTGTGCATCAGCCAGTACCTTCCTCATATGTTATCATTTGCGAAGACACGTCTGCATCTCTAGTTTACGAATGGCCCCGGCCAGTGATTTGAGTACAAGGCATTAGGTACATTAGCGGGACACGCTCTAATGTAATACACGTACTTAATACTCATTAAAATGAGCACATAAAGCCTTACGTGTAAACGAAGTCCCGGACATGGAATTGGGCGACAGCTTCAATGCAGCAGTATTAGGAGCGGAAGCGCCTGAAAGTAGGCAACACATTAACGACGAGCTGTGTGTGGGTGCACATTGCAGTTTTGGCGCCCAAAATACAACTGTGCACGTTGCGCCTGACATCCTCTGTTGCTATTCCTCTGCGCAGGCCTATGGCATGCCCTGTGCACTACAAGTAAACTGTGACGTTCGAACTATTCGACCATAGTGGTAAGTTGACGCAGTGTTGTCGTTTCTGGTTGTTCTGTTCGTAATACAGTGAATATCCTTACTGTAGACCATTATTCAGTTGAAGGTTAAACAATGTCTGTTTATTGTCATCGTGAACAGGCGGACATGGTATTCATGTATGGGAGTGCCAGTGAAGTTGGTTGACTCGCTAGGCAGTTGTATGAGGAGGCGTTCCCAGCCAGAGCACAGCCACGCCATCAAACGATTTCTGTCTTGTTTCGCCGACTCGCTGAGACGGGGACATTGGAAGCGAATACTGTTGACTGAGGGCGACCGAGGAGACTTCGCACTCCTCTTCTGGAATAGCGGATCCTCGAGCACATTCACCATGATCCAAGTGTGTCAGAACCATGCACGTGGTGGCTACATTACCTGTAAGTCACACAAAAGTATGGAGGGTACTCCATCAGCAGATCCTGTACCATTGCCATTACCAACGAATGCAGGCACTTTCGCCTGGTGATGACCCTTCTCGAGTGACTTTCTGCCAGTGGTTCATTCGACAAAATGCCACCCCAGGCTTTGCTTCGTCGCTTCTGTTTACAGACGAGGCTACGTTTGGGGAGAATGGTATCACTAACTTCCACAACAATCATCAGTGGATCCATATGATTCCATCAGTGGTTGACATCAGCAAACAAATTCTAATAAATGTGTGGGCCGATATTGTGTATGATTATCTGGCAGGGTCATATGTGTTGCCACCACGGCTAACAGGTGAAGTGTACAGGATGTTTCTCGCCACTGTTATAGCCACAATTGTTGGAGGACGTACCTTTGGAAGTACGCACGAGGACGTGGTTCATGCACGACGGTGCTCCAGCACATTTTAGTCGTCCTGTTCGAGTTCTGTTGGGTGAAACATTTCATGGCAGGTGGATTGATCGATCGAGCCCTGTTGCATGGCCGCCTCGCTCACCCGACCTCAACCTTTAGACTTTATTTGCGGGGAGACGTGAAGAGTCTTGTGTACGCAGCTCCGATTGCAAAAGCAGAGGTGTTGCACCAGCGCATTTTTTAAGCTTGTGTAACTATTCACACTCAAGGGATATTCGGGCATGTACACAAGTCCATGATAAGACGTGTTCATGCATGTGCAGCAGCACGTGGTGGCAATTCTGAACATTTGTTGTGATGTTTGCCTATATAACCTGTCAGTATTGTAGGAAACATCGTTGGGTATGACATGTGTAACATAATGCACAATAAATAAACATGAAAACCTTAGTTATGTAATGTCTCACATTTGGTTTTCGGTTTTTCCTGCTATCCCCTCGGCAGCAGGCTAGGCATCTGCATTAACCCTGGTGTTTGTACCTATTAGGTAGGTGAACGACTGCGATGACAGCAAAGTATGTGTTATGAGACCGGTAAAGTGTTAAATGTTGTCGCCTTTACGTATTTTATTGTGTGGCGGGTGAAATGTGAGCTCACATCAGCTGGTAGCAACATCTGACTGGCGAGACAGGCGTGAGACTAGAAAATCGTTTTTAGTGTTCATAACAGGTCGAAGGTGTGAGGGCACGTCAGTGATGAACAAAGTGTCCTTTAATGCAACAATTCTGCTGCTGTGAATTTGAAAATAGTTAAATATTAAATTCACCGGCGCCCGGACAAATGCCGCTTTCCCGCGCTCGCAACATCAGAGTGCAGGACCCATTAGCAAATTCCAGGCCCACATAAGTAGTAAAATCTCTTACATTTGTAAACCTTTCAATTTTCCTGTAGAAATTGTTCTCTTGGCAGTGGTTTCCCATCGTATGTTAAAGTTAATTAAATACATAAATTATAATTACACTTATAATATAGTAGATATGTTAAAGTATTATTAAATGTTAAATTATATACGTCCTTCTAAATTAAAACCCCCTCCCCTAAAAGAAAAATACATTAAATTTAGTTAATATATTGGATTGCATATACCAGAGCTAAAGACGTTTAATTGGGATCAATGTGGGAGAAGGGGATTAAAAATTTTCCGAAAGATCCCCCTTTCGGTTACTGCCTAGTAAAGGAATTGAGTAATGTAAAATAGGAAGTCCATTCATTTTATTTTATTTTAAATATATATAATAGAGTTCAGTTACGGCCATCAGCCGGGTACTGATAAAATGTAATTTTGTTCTGGTCTGTGAATTAAGTGACTGTAATCAATATAGAGACAGTGATAAGGAATCAGAATCGAGATAGACAGTAAATATTGCGAACACTGAGAACAACAAGAGTAATTACTGGCGATAGCTAGTTTAATGCCGTAAATAATAACTGTGTGAATAAATAGAAAAACAACTATATTTATTATATTTTTTTTATTGAGACTGCGACCCCTCACTAACTCGCATACGCCCATCTGGCTTCTCGTAATGCTACCTAGCTACTGTGATGCTGGCAATGTCGCAGAAATCATACAGCATCTCTTTGAAGGGCGAGGCTGCATTCTTTGGACGCGCCGGGTGGGTTCAAAAGAGGGTTCGGCGCGAAGATGTCCCTCCTCGTGCATGCTGAGAAAGAGCAAAGGAAATGGATACGAGCAGCCAGGGATGAAAGCGGGATGTAAGCGCAGGCGAGTCAGAGGAACCCAGGGAGGAACGTAAAATATTTTCTGGGTGAAATAGAGAGGTAGCAAGTTGTTGCGAGAGGGAAAACGCTCCGGGGGAAAAAGTTACGGGCTTTCCCTGCTCGCCGAAGGAAGGCATTTTGCCGCTCGCCATTTTATACGCGACTGAAATACCGACAATTTACTTCCGAATGAAAGAAAATAAAAGAAGAGTCATAAACACGGGCGAAATATTAAGGGCTAATGCGAATCTGATGAGCTTAATAGACTGAGAAAAAAGGTTTTGTTCATTCGAACAAAGTTTGTTTGGCGCAACAAATGAATTGTTTGTTGTTGATACTTTGTGTGCCACAAACAAATATATTGTTGGTGCAATCAAAGATTTGTTTGGCTATACGTACGTTAAACAATTTCGTTTAATATTAAAAAAAAAAAACATTTCAGACGAAACCGGGATTCGAACCTACTCCAGCCACGACCAAATGTTACGCCTTAGTAACCTCGGTTAAAGTAATCAGCAATGAAAATGAATGTGCTTAAATAGATGAATTAAAAATGATGGAAAAACGTGCGCAAATAAATGTTTCAAGTTTTAAAGTCGTTTTTCTTTTCCTGTTGAACGTGTTTAATTAGGATGTTTAAACCGTTTTTAAACATCAATAAATGCACTAACAAACTCTGTAGCTAATTCTAATTGTTAAAAAAAATGCAAATAAGCCCTCGAGCTGTATCTTCGAACGAAGGCAATCAAATGAGTAACCAAACAAACATATAAATGTGATTTAGCCAAATAGTTTGTTGGCGGTCTAATTTCTTTCTGCCAAACTCAGCAGTATTGCTAAATCAATCGTGTATTTTGTTAGGGGAACAAAATTAATTTGTGGTTTTTCTGGTTTTGTTTACTGAACTAAATATAATTTCTGCCTATACAAACAAATATTTGGTTGACTTTTCTCTCAGTGTAGCTAAAAGAAACATGCCTAATTAAATATCCAGATGTAGAAAACTTGATATCCGTACTCTTGTAGCTATTGATGTGTAAGTTAAATAGAATCAACCAAAAATTCAATAACTAAGCTTTTAACAGACTGACAAGCTGTCAGTATAAAAATAAAGTTATTAGAGTCAACTAAAATAGGTTTTCTTTTAAATGTTTCTGGCAGTATCTTGAACATTTATTTGTAAAACAAAAGAAACTTGTCAAGTCCCATCACATGTTTGTGTTTATATGTGATAATTTCTTTTTAAAATGATTGATAAAGTGATAACAAATTTGACAAGAATTTTAATTTAATTAAACTATTTTAATTAGGTAAAATATTTGTACAAACTAAATTTCTCGTACATAAATCTGCCTGTCTACACGATTTGTAAAGAACTAAACACAATTTTCTTTTAAATAAAAGCTGTATAGTTCTTTTTGTATAGTTTTTTTTGTCATAAATTTGAACATTACAATTTCAAACATCTGGAAATTTTACAAGGTAAAGTCTTGTCTGTGTTATAATTCATATCGAAGTTTAAGAAAAATAGCTGCATAAAACATTTTAGAAAAGCATATTTTATATTCGTGTGTGTACTAAGTGGTCATTTTAACCTGTTATGTCAAATTGCGAGTTATTTAATCAAACGATTGTTTATTTATTGAATTGTTTAATTTTTCAATATAAGCAAAAACTTTGCTGACACTGTCAAATAATTTTTATACATTATTTTTGTTGAATCAAACACGCTGAAAAAGTTACTAATGAGAAAATATTATAAATATTTTATATGGCCATGATTTTATTTTCGAAAATTATTTGTAAAATTAAAATTATTAATTAATTATTTGATATAAAAGTGACTTCAGCGGCTGGTCTTAACCGCATTCCTTTTGTCGCCAAATGCTGTCAACATTGTGCCGGAAAAAAATTCATTTTAAAGCAAATACGAATTACAGTCCAGATGTACTTGTAGTCAGAAAACCTTGCACAATAATTTTATTTTTGGGGAGTGGAGGGAGGAGAGGATATGAGGGTGAGAATGGGGAAGGCGAAGGAGGTGGGAATACCCACAAATTATATTTATATCTTACTCTTGCGTCCACGCAAACGTTCCATCATTGAGTAGAAATGTTCTTTGCTTGTAAGTAAACCTATAACGCAGAATTACAAAATGCGGTGTTTGTACGACATCGTGTGCACTTCTGCAACGGCACGACTGTCGCTAGTAGAGGATGTTCACGATAAAGTGAGCCGCTTTTGAATCAATATCAGGAAGATGTCACTGAACCTGCCTGCGTATACTTAAACGGGTGCACTGAGTGACACGCGCCCGGAAATGAGCATGATTTGTAAAATATTTACTTTTCTAATAACTCTACAGTTTCACGTGATTGATGTTGGAATAAAGTGATGAGGCCCATGGCGATGTTAATTTTACATGAGGCGGAAGAATGCGCAACGTTCATGCAAGTACATCTAAAGCAGGGCTTTCAATAGTGTTTAATTTACGGTGAACAGTCTATACAAACATTGTTTGCTAACGCTACAGACTTGATCGTGTGAGATTTCACCCGCACGGCTTAAACACGTCTGCGACGGAGAGCACCATAATTAATTGGGGACGTGTTAATATATATCCCCAAGGTCGGTGCTGTGTAAAGGATGTTGGTGGGGGTGGGGGTGGGGGGGTGTTTTATAACAACGGGGCGGAACGCGTGGGCAGAAACACAGCTGCGAGGTTATTAGCGGCGGGACGCAAATATATCTCCCGGAGCGACGCGGGTTAATTGAAAAACGTCGTCGTATACGAAGCCGCATTCTGTCGGCTGGATCCCGCAGCTCTCTCCATCCAACCCTTCAGAGGGCCCCCCCCCCTCCCTTTTTTTTCCCCCAGTTCTTTCAAACACGTATCGAAGAACACGCCTGTTCCTACCGCACATCACTTAGGGACGAGAGGGAGAAAGCCCTGAATTCCGCGAGAAATCACGCTCCTCCGCTTCCAGCGGAGAGGCAAGTTTTTCAAACAGCGGGTTGGTGTTGGCCTCCAGCACGTTAAAGACTTTCCATCTCTTGGCTCGCGTCTTGATAGTCGAGAGGCGATGTTGCACGGTGCTGAGTTTCGTGGTTCGCTCACGTCGAGTTTGTATGCCTTGTGTGCCATCGACTGTCCTGGAATGAAGATCTTTCATGCCGGCATTCGCGCCGTATCGTGCAGAAGTTCCCGCAGTTGTTTCAGTTTCGAAAGTTCTGTCAGTTTCTACTTTTTGCCTCGTGCCTCTCTTCCCCCAACGTGCACAAACTAAGCAGTACCTTTAAACAAATTATTACTGTACAAACGTCAATAATTTTTTTTTAAATAATATATATTAGAATTATTTTAGTTGTTTAAATTTGTGTAAAATTGATACTGATTTAAATTTCCTTTAGTAAAAATATTATCATTTAATATTTTCATATATTTTCTACACAATAGGTTATTGTATAATATGCTAAATTGTTACAATTTCTCACATTTGTTAAGCGTATTAATTAAATAAAAGTTTTAATAATAATTTCCCGATTTATTTATGATCAATAAAAAAATTACCATAGACTTAATATATTGGCAAAACAGACCTATCACTTGCTATTGACAACTAATATAAACCAACACAATCAATCATTTAAAACCAGTCTCAATGTACAGTTTCCAAACACGTACTGAATTACTATTTCAATTAAGGCAATTTGCAGTTCTCGTCTTTACAATCAAGTCTGTATCACTTTTGACGTGAATTCGTTTTTAAATTTGCAACCTTAGTGGGAGGCAATCCAGAAAATCCGATGATAACAAAATCGGGGGGTACAGTTCGGCACTGCAGCTCCGAATTTATTGTCTACATTCAAAATTAATTACACCACTCGATTGTCAAAGGATCAAAGAATATGTTACGTTGAGTGAGGACTGCGTAGCATCACGCGGGAGGGGGCACAAATTTGAGCTCGTTTGGCCGCGTCTCATAACTTCCGCATAGCATAACTTTTGACTAGGAAACGCTACGAAGCTCGGTTAGGTTTCAATCGACAGCTTTCGTCAAAATCAATCGATTTCGTGTACAAACACACTTGTGTGGTTATGGGGAAAAATTATATGCGTTTAATGTAAAAAATTAAGAAAACTTAACACAATTTCGGCCGATACTCGTAAAAAAAAAAAAGTTACGTCGAAATACAGAAATCGTATACGGTTGGAAAGAGCATCTCAAAAGCAATCCAGTGATATCTATAAAACCCCATATGATCGAGTGAATCGGTGTCGCGAACGTTAAATAAACATCAAGGCGTCCGAGCGCGTCAACGTAGACGTATTCACGCAAAACGAACGGTCGTGTCGCAGACACGGCCAAACCCTATTTTTTTTTTTTTTTTTTTTTTTTTTCCCCCGCTTATTCCCACCTTGTTTCAGTTCAGGGACCACCGGTACGGAATGTTGTGGCAAGTCCGGAGCGATCCCGCGCACAGCCGTACTCTACCCGCCCACGCTGTCTGTCTTCTTCTTCTTCGTCCACCGCTCGCCGCAAGGTGGCTATCGCATCAACTGCCCATCGATTTCCCCTCACCCCCACCCACCCCCTCTAACAGCACCTCGTTGTAATGCCGGTATCACATAGCCCCGACCAACACAGCACGGCACGACCTAAAACGCAACCACGACACATTTCAGTGTGACTACTTGAATTTACAGCACGACCTACACTGCGCTAATTATTTAGAAGGCGCTGATAGGCTACGTTAGTTTCAAAGGCGATGAATAAGAGGGAAATTTCTAATACATTATGGTACCAATTGGTATCGCTAATGCACACAAAGGTGACAATTATTATTTTTAAGAGTTAGATACAGTAATTTTCAATTTATTTTTCTTTTGAGTTGCGTATTTACCGTTGTAGGGAAATCTTGCAATGCAATTTCATTTTGCAAGGTTGTACATTCTGTGCGTCGTGTCGCACGACACGACGAAGAATGGAAATCATTTGTAATACAAAATTGCTGCTCGGATGACAAAATCGCTCGGGCTTACGACGATCTATCTTGTATTTCATTGGCTGTTGGCCGTCGTGTCGTGCGCGTCGGGGCTATGTGATTCTGGCATAAGTGTTGGCCCGAGGTAGGACAGGAGCTAATTGCGTCTCACGGCTAGGCTCCATACGCTTAGAAGCTGTTCACGATAAAATGAGCACTTTACAAATGAACCTTAGAAAAAAGTCACTGCCGCTGCATGCATATACTTTAATAGGCGCACTGACTGACATTCACCCAGTAAAGTTGGTAACGAAGGATAGAAAGTAGTTCCATATCTTAATGTTGAATAAAAAGTGATATGTAAGCATTTGTGATAACTTCAAAATATTTCTTTCGCTTTCTGTCTTTTAATGCATTGAAGTGTAAAAATTAGCAGAGTTGTAAAGTATTTACTTTCTTGATAATTTCGCAATCTCGTCTGACCGACGTATGAATAAAGTGACAAGGCCCGTGGCAATGTTAATTTTACATAAGGCGGACGAATACACAACGTGTATACAAGTGGATCTTAAGCAGGGCTTTCAAAAGTGCTCATTTTACCGTGAACAGCCTATACAAGGGACGGAATTCACGCAAGGCGAACATGCATCGCGGCAGCGAGGGATTGTGCAGCCATGGCCAGCGATTGGGGGTCGTGGCTACCTCCCTAGGTGTAGGCCTAGCTACAGTTAACCTTTAACGTGACTATGTAGCTGCGCGTGTAAGGTCAAGAAGCGAGGGGGAGCAATACGGGCGACACTAACACGCACGGCCAGCGCCTCGTCGCTCCTACGAGCAAGGCGTGCAGTGTTTCCGTCCTAACGCACTAGATCTGTAACTTTGGGGTTTTATTACACGCGATGAAAGTGCACAGATCAAAGTGCCTGAGCATAGTCTTACTTTTCTCCTACCGCTTAAATAAACTTCTTAGGCAAGCTTTAAAAATGCGATATTTGACCACTCTCGCGATTTTTTTCTCCATCAATACACTTAGTGTGATAGAAGTAAAAGGATAGCGATACATACAATAGTTTTTTTTTTATCCTTACTGGCAAAACTTGGTATTTCCAAAACATTTATTTGCCGTGACACGCGTTTACGCTCAAACAACGATTTCACAGAAAACGTTTCACTGCATAGGACCCTTAGCTAAGAAGAGAAGGGGAACAGACATCATAGACACCGTAAAAACAGTTTCGACAGGAGAGAATTCGAAATGTTTGCGTGCATTAATAGAAATGCTACAGGAAGGAGAGAGGTTGGAACCATGCTCTGTATTTAATGGCGAAGAAAGACTAGTAGATCCGCGGCGGACAGCTCCTTCTTTAATTTAATTGATAGACGCTGGCTCGGCCACAGTGATGATGCGGGTGGCGCCGGCCCGGTCCAGAACCTTCTTGAAATGACGCAATGCGCCGAGGGGAATGGTTACCAGAAAACTCTTGCTCGTCATCTAGTGTCGTCGAGTCGTCTCCCCGGAAAAGGGTGTGGAGGGAGGGGGGAGGGCTGTTACACCAGCCAGGTTCACTGTCTATCATTCCCCCCGGCAACCAGGCGGCGTTATGGTGACCGGATCAGAGCAGAACGTATTAAAATGGCGCCATTACCCAGCCGAAGGCCATAACCGGTCTCAGTTACTTTAATTCAATATAAATATTTAAAAAAACTGTAGAAACATTAAATTTGTCGCGTTATAACATTTAAAAACAAGTTAAATTTTAAAACTAGAGGCTTAGAATTATTTTGTTAAAAGCTTAAAAGAAAAAGTTATGTTATAATTTTAAAATGTCAAAAGTTAAAAATTCCTCTACCTCCATCCTCGAACCTTCACCCCGCCATCCTCACCGGAGACAAGAGGGGCCGACGGTTGTCATCGTTGTGTGAGGTGTCCGTCGTGTGTTTGATGCCTTTGTCGGTGTTGTGATGGTGTCAGTGTAATTCTGTTTGTGTAGGTGTTGTATAGTGTAAAAGAGCTGTTTCTTCAGTTTATTTGTTCTTGTGTATATCCGTATTATTGATGTCTGTGTGGGCAATTCGACATCAGTATACTGAATATTAATGTTTATATTGATACATGATGTATTATTTGTGAGGGCTCAAGAGGAACATTCAGTAATTCGGTTTCTAAAATTATACTAATAGTAATTATTATTCATACTCGATCTCCTATCTGGACCGGTGGGTTTTCTTCGATTAGTGATTGGATCTCATTAAGGAAAATATTTCTAGGAACCACTGCCAGGCGAACATTACTACACGAATGGATAGGTTAACAATTTTGAAGGATTACTACGGTGGACTTGGAATTTTGGAGGGTCCCGGATCTGGGAAGGCGGCGATTCACGCGGGTGCTCGTCTAATTATACATATAAAAAAAATTTATTCTTTAAATTTTGGGCCAAAAGTTTTTATACTAGTTCTATTACGGCTAAATAAGATATCTCCTCCATTTATCTGATAAAGAGAAAGGTGAGACATGTCGCTTCCCCTGGACCCTGTCATGACTTTGTGGGAGATGTCTGGATACCTGCCGTCTCACCACTGCATCATGGCGGTTGTCTGAAGCCGAGGGAGGGGGGGGAGGCGAGGTGGGTCAGTCCCCACAGCTCCGGTAGCGCGTAACTAGATAACACGGTGCCGGATTGCGCGAATAACACTATGTGACGTACCAAGTTTTGAACAGTTCGAAATATAAATCTCTGGTCAAACAATTTTTTTCAACTTAGAGTTTTATATTCACAAGTATTTCAAAACGTTAGATTTAAATTAGACACTACGCGCATAATTTTAAACGTCGATAAAACAACTTAAAGCTAATTAATGAAAATTTTAAAAAGTAAATTTTTTTGTAGGTTGTCATTAACATATTCCGTTCTGCATTATTTTATTTGAACAAATCTTACTGTCCTTCACGACGTAATTTTGAAAACTGAGCTTCTTCCCTCAGACGTCTTCGTGCAAAGGTGGAAACAACGGCCTGGTCGCAACAGAACCACGATCGGGAAAAAACGCGCAGTTGCGTTTGAGTTTAACTTCGGTGTCCCGTGCGTAGGCAAAGGATGACCCGGAAACATTACTACCGCAGACCCAAGTCCTCCTGCTCTCTCTCTAAAACTTCTCCAAGCCACCATTGGCTGCGGTATTCGTAAGTTAACTGGACGTAGCTACGGAAAATAGAACGCACCCACTTGTGACCCGATTTGAAACGTTCGATCACGAAGATTTCCGTACATTCTAAATTTTCTAATCATAATAGTAATATAAGTATGTTTAAAGGTGTTTTCTTCTAAATATTATTTTAATTTAACTTAAATGTGTTTGTACGAAGGAATCAAGAAACGTAGAATTTGTTTATAGTGTATTAACGGTTTTTTTCACACTTTTTAAATCAAACCTTCGAAAAATCGCCCTAGGTATGACGTGTTCGGTTGTTTCCTAAGTTTGACATATGTATATCACAAGCGTATTCTACTCCTGTTATCATAAAAAAATCTAGTTGAATTGAACATTTACTTATACTTTATTTATAGAATATAACGTTTCATTTATAATTAATATGAATATATCAGGGAGGAAATAGATGTGTCGATAAGGCCCAGTAAGAAATAGTTCTCATGCAAAATATTAAACCGAGTGCGCACGAATATAGTGCAATACTTCTCATGATCGGGCAGCAATTGTTTATTCATCGAATTCTGACGTGATGTGAGGAAATTTTTTTTATTCAACTTGTTTACACGTGATACGGTTCAATTATTTATTTTTATTGTTGGCTATGAATACTTCCACGGCGTGTCTAAATCATAATAATCCGACCACAAAAGGTACACTAAAGTATACGTTCTTGAATTCTATCTTTGTACCGAAAGAACCTGCCAAATTCACGTACCTGTCACTCATAGGATTTTTGTCATCATGAAAACTTAATAGTTGGTTACTTTTCTTTTGTATAACCTATACTTCAATTTTCTCACTAAATACAAAACAATATTGATTGGGTCATTTGTTTTTTATAAATACGTCGAGTGGACTTTCGATTCTGCTTGATTCCGAATTCACCTTATAATCACTTTATCTATAATGATCTGTATAATCGCTACAAAATATTATGAACAAATATTTTCGGCTAACTTTATGGAAATTGGTACAAAGATAGACGTATAGTAATTTCGTATATTAGTTGGAGCTAATCGTTGTTAGAAATATTTTGAAAGGTTCTACCAAAAAAAAAAAAAATGTTATGGTATTCTAAAGAAACGTCTTTCAGCTTTCATTTTTTTAACTTAACAGAAAATCATGCCGGAGTGTTTTATCTGCCACCTGTCTTGAACTTTTACATACACAATGTAAAGACAGTCGCAAGGCGTCCGAAAAATGCACTCTAATAAATTACTTGCAAGTTTACCACATCAGTGTTTCTATAGCGAGGAAGCCTATATGGTAAAGGTATTTTCCATACATCCATGGCAGCGTTCCTACATTTGCTCAGGAAACAGTCAAAATTCCCAACTTCGTAATAGTAACGATGTGCGGTATTATTTCCAAACATTGTATAGCTTAAAAACTTTCAATGCGGTTTAGGAAGTTTACCAGAAATTTTTTTACAGTGTGACACAGCCTATCTACTGACTGCAGAATGCCATTTCGCCTGGTAAAGACAGTTTCGCGTGACAGCGAAAAGTTACAGTACGTGATCTCCAGTTGAGTTGAGGTTACTATTGATCCCGTGGTACCTGGTTATGGTCATTTCCTGAAGTAATGTTTATCAGATGCCACGGTGGCTAGGGCAAGAAGGCCAAGCCTCTCATAAGGGCTACCCTGACACGCGCACCCAGTGCGTCATCGCCACTACGCGCTAGGCTTCAAACTGCCGTTAAGTGTTCTTATCTTGTTTTCATACACCTTTAATCCTATTGATTGAAAGCTTGTAACAAAGTTCACGACAGGCTCATTTTTTGGTTTCGGACAAGTCCGGGTAGCATGTTTTATGACAGACTGAAGACGCCGTTTCCAACGATATAAGGCGGGTACTAAATAATATCTATAGCACGCGTGATGTTTTTAAATTACAATTTAATCCTCATGTGGGGTGCGGTTGTATAGTGGTTAGACTACTCGCCTCCTACGTGGGCCGAAACGGGTTCGATTCCCGGCAGGGGCGCTCCGGGATTTTCGCATGCAGGAACCGCGAGGCCGCTGGTCGGCGGGTTTTTTCGGGGATCGCCCGTTTCCCCCGCTCTTGAAACTCCCGCAGCCCCATACTCACCTCGCTTCACCCTCACCGGCTCTCAAGACCTCAATGTTAAGAGCCGCCCAAAACTCTTCACGCTCCACAACGCGGAGGCGCGCTCTGCAATGACACGCACGTGGATACGGATCGCTGAAGCGGACGCGTTTCACACTCCGTTCCAATCGACAACGAGACGCATGCGGGCGTGGACAATGTACGGATACACGTAATAAAGCTGGGCATGTCCCATCTCTCCCGTGTCCGTGAATCCGTGTAGCCAACAGGAATCGAGTATTTGGTTAGTTGATATTTGTTTCCGTGGCCATTGCGGTACACACGGCAACAAATGCTTCGATTTGCCGAGGGCGATTATAATTTTTGTTTTGATAAATAAGTGAACACTATTCGGCAGTGGTATTTACGCATTTTTGAACACTCTAAAAATATACATCATGAGATGTGTATATTATGAAACCTGTATAAGTAATTTGCAACACCTGTGCGTTTTTTCGTAATTTAGAATGGTTATAATTCATCCCGTATCATCGACTTGTTCCTCTCGCGTTTCCGAGTCCATCAGCTTACGTATAGTCCATTCACGGTTTATTCGGTATTTTGAATCAAACCTTTCAAAAATTTCCACATGTATAACGTGTTTAGTTATTTCCTAAATACGCCCTGTAACACAAGCGTTTTATACTTGTGTTCATAAAAGTTACTTTTTTTTTCTATTAAATTGAAATGATATTCATAATGCTTCATTGATAAATAATCTGAATAAAAATCAGGGAGAAAATAGGTATGTTGGTAGAGCCTAGTGAGAAATAGTTCTTTTGAAAATACTGTTACTCTGAGTGCGCACGAGTGCGTTGTCCCCCTTGCGTAATTCTCCAAGATTGGTTAAGATTAGTTTGCACGAGGCGGAGGAATATCCTGGAAGTAGGACTTTAGCAGGGCTTCAGAAAAGGCTGACGTAACAGTGAATGGGCTATATCCGTGCGTTGTAGAACGGGCCTGAAGTGGCTTAACACGCGTGCATGCGCGGCGGACACGGCTTGTGACTGTGCAAAGACGCTCGTTTCTCTGTCCGTGTATATTCGGAGGTCGGAACGTATAACGGCGGGGATATCTGCTCGGCGGCGGGTACCCGCGAGCGAGGGATGGCGGGGGACCGTCATCTGGCGTCTGTAGAACCGGCCGGGGGGGGGGGGGGAGCGCCGTCAAAGACGAGATACCCTCCCCCCCCCCATCCTCCCCACCCTCCTCCAGCGTCGTTGATTCTCCAGCAGCGCGTGCAAAGCGCCTGGCGCAATGTGGAGCCTCCCGCGCAATATGACTCGACTACGTGCAGAAGGATTTGTGTCGGATAGCGAGGGAACTACACTTGTCTCCAACGAGCTGCGAGCAAACACGCAACAGGCTAACTAATAACACCCGACTTGCGTGTCTCTACCACAGACTAAAGACGAGGTGGACCGATTACACGTCTTCTGCGCATGTAAAGGCTGTTCACGATTAAGTAAGCACTTTAGAAATGTACCGTAGAAAAAAGTCACTACTCCTGCCAGCATTTATTTTAACAGTTGCACTCAGTGACATTCGCTCGGTAAAGTTGGTAACGATGTCTGGAAAGTAGTTCCATATTTTAACGCCGACTAAAAAGTGTTAAGCAACCATTTGTGATAAATTAAAATTGTTTCTGCACTTTCTGTTTTTTTAATGCATCGAAATACAAAGAGAAGCAGATTTGTAAGGTATTTACTTTATTAATAGTTTCGCAGTTTCACTTGACCAACGCATGAATAAAGAGATAAGGCCCATGGCAATTGTAAGTTTATAAAAGTCGGAATAATACACAACGTCCATTCAACTCAATTAGTACATATAATGCAGGGCTTTCAAAAGTGCTCATTTTACCGTGAACAGCCTTTACCAAACAATAAATCGAAATATTACAATAAATAAACAAATAAAGGTACATAGGGTCTTCTCGTCCTGTAAATAAAATTTAAACATTTTACCTCAAAATTTCAATACAATTTAAATTAATACTGAGACAGTCAATATTTCGTCCAAACATTCATACAAGTACACAATTAATAGACTAATGATTATGCTACCTTAGCACGGTTAAAATATCGCTGCCATTAAATATATCACTGGGAAGGTCAAATCTCACATTAATAACCAAGAAGAATTGTTTTTGATGAATAATTTCAACTAAACCCTAAATAAAACTCGAACATCTTGCATCAATTCTTAAATGTGCACACTGAAGTCGCCTTTGCAATAGGATGACATATTAAACACGCCCTTGACGTATCTTAGCCAATTGAAGACTTGCAAGACAAAGTAGCGAATCCACACTGCTGGGTGTAAGATAACACTGGCTACTCTCTGGTGCAGCAGCCAATAAACAAACAGCTGAGGCTCGTGCATAGAAAGGATTGTGGAGTCTAGTCTACAGGTCATTGAACACGCGAAATTTTCCTGTCCCTACATATCACCTACAATACTAAAATGGTGTATGCGCATTTTAGACTAACCTGAACTTATTCTTTATAAAGGCTTTTCACGGTAAACATGGTACTTTTGTAAGCCCTGCTAAAGATCTACTTGTCTGCACATTGTGTATTCTTCCACCATACTTAAAATTAACGTTGCCATGGGCCTAATCACTTTATTCGTGCGCCGTTCAAGTAATGTTGTGAGATTGTAAGAAAAGCAAATATTTTAAATATATAATAAATCCCCTCATTTAAGTGCTATGAAAGGGAAGAAAACAGGAAGAAATAAATCACCTAGTTAATTAGAAACGTTAACAAAAGAACTACTTTTTCTCCGTCGTATACCAACCTTACTGTGCGCACGCCAGTAGGGGTGCCGGTAAAATACATGCAGGTAGGGGTAAGTGACATTTTTCAAAGGTTGGTATTAAAAGTGTTCCTATAAAAGTGAATAAGTGTAGTCATAGTTATAATAACACAATAGGCCCTACTGTTTAAACGGTAAAACATTTCATACTAACCAAATTAACTTAAGATAGTAAATGGAAAAAAAAAAAATCTTTATATGTGAGACTAACCTAACGTAACATACAGCTTAAAGTTTAACCCCGAACTAAGGTTTATTCTACTCAGTTTGAGAAGCTCAATGCTTTTAGTTTGGCAAGTAAAACTTTTCGCCTCTAGGTAAGCGCTAGTTTCGCTTGTGTACCAAATTTTTTTTCTATTTTCTAAGTTGAAAAAACAACATAATAATCATAATCATAAATAAAATATAAAATAACTACTTAACTAAGTGGAATCTTTCTGGTTTATTATTCACGTAACTTAAAATTTTAATTAAAAGTGACCTCCTTGGAACACTAGCGCTTACCCATTGGTGGAAATTTTCTTTATGCCAAACCCTCCCGTAAGAAAACTCATTTTGTTCCTAGCCTCAATGGTATCAACCTTACCCAAAGAAGCCTATGCTAGCAGGTGTATAAATACTATACATATAGTAACACTTGAAACCTACGTCAACGTCCCAAACTGCTTTATTATTTATTTCATAAAGCTCATGCGTGGTAAATACGGTTATGTCGGTCGTGAATTGTTTATTTGAAATATGCTCATGTATGTTTTCGTTCACCTGAAGATACAAAACACTCTTTTCCGTAGTCATTGTAGGCAACAGAGATACAAATAAACAAACAACACCCAGAAAGCATGCATAGAACATGCGCACCAATCTCTCACTCGCAACACGTGCTCGTCCGCTCGCTCTCGTGCGCTCGCACTCTTCTCATATGGAAGAACGCTCTTCGACGTCACTTCCGAGTGAGAGTGCGCGAGGGTAAATATCCTGACTGTTTGGATCAGAGACTTCCTATAGTCGTGATGGATGGTCAAGCCAGCTTGTGTGCATTTTGAACTTCCTCGCCGAGGGGAGGGGGGAGAAAGGGTTCATGGAGGGGGTGAGGGGAAGAAGTGAAGCGATCTGGGCGGCTCTTAACATCGAGGTATTGAGATTCGATGATGGTGAAGCGAGGTGAGTATGAAGCAGCGTCGCAATATGAAAGCAAGGGAAATGGGAGATCCCTGAGGAAACCCACCGACCAGCGGCATCGTCCAGCACGATTCCCACATGAAGAAACCCGAGAGCAACCCCGCCGGGAATCGAACCCGGTTCGTCTTCGTGGGAGGCAAGTAGTCTAACAACTACATCACCGCGGCCCCTGTGAGGGGAGAAGGGCAGAAGTTCTGTGACGGAACGAAACGCAACGAGCGCCCGCGGGAGATCCAAAACACGGTCGCACGTAAATACATGACGTACAGGTCCCCCGAGCCATGAATATTTCATCGTCTTTTCTCTCGGAAACAGGGCCAAGGCCGCGTGGATGCCAACGAGGATACGAAAAAAAAAAAATTCCCTCCACAGCCTCTGCAAAAATAACTAAGGCCCAAAATATTTTCGTGTAAGCGTTGCAAAGGCGTCGGATTACGAACGTCACTGAGTGATGAATAATTCACGAGTTACTCATTTTAGCACCAAACCACTTTGGAATAAATTACCGTTCAGCAATGCGCACGACACCACATTCAAACGCTTGTATAAAATTTCCCGTTCTGATTTATGTGAACACGATCATTAAGTTCCAAGAAGTTTCAAAGTCATTGTAAGACATTAAAATGACGTAAATATGATATTATCACAAATAACAGTTACGGGCGCATTTATTATTCTTTGCAAATATATTACACGAGAGAGTTGTACTCCAAAACACTTAACCTGAGATACACTTTCGTGATTGGATGATTCAAACTCTTAACGCATGTTAGTTACGTGCCTGCGAATCACTGACGAGCTGTACAGGAATGACTTAATACTGATTGGCTCAATAGTGACGCGCAGCCAAGAACCTAAGTAAAGCTACAGGCGTGCATGGAGGATGGATTTTTAAGTCTAGCCTGTGGGTAAATATTTTCGCGACCAACAGGAGGTCTTAGATCTAGAATACAGGCGTAACGTTGCAGAATTTCAATGGTAATATTTACCGTTAGTCAATAATATTATAATTACATAAGATTACAGAGTATTTGCTTATGTTGCCAAGTCCTTTAACATCATTTCCAAATCCAACTTTATTAAAGGAGTTAAAAAAAATACAGTACAATGAAGTAATATGAGTTTATTTGTTTGTATATGTAACGGCCGATCTCGGAAACTACAAGGCTGATACTTATAATTATTTAACTCTCAATATGCTACATTCTTCCAGATGGCCATAGGCTATATTTAATTTAAAAAAATATTCTTTGAGAAATTTTAAAATTTGTAAACCAATTCGGAGAAAAATTATCTATGTACTTGGCTGCTTTCTAAGCATGCTCTGCCAAAATTACAGGCCCGATTCTTATAATTATTTCACTGTTAGAAAGCTACATTCTTCCAGATGGACACAGACTATGTTTAATTCGAAGAAACAGAATTCCTTGAGAAATTTCAAAATTTGTAAACCAATGTGACGGTGTTTGCCAACACATACAGGACGAGGTCCTTGTCTCAACTGCTTCCCGAATGTAGGTGTTTTTGGTTTGAAAACAGCTGAGAGCTCCCTAATGATGTTAAAAAGCGATTTGGGTTGGTTCCAGTGAAAGGTTTGAAAATTATTCGTTACCTTGGTTTTTATATCAAAATATAACTATTTACATAGTTTTTCCCCATAATTTTACAAACAATAAACGTTATATAAAAATATAGTTTTCCCACTGATTACATTTAGTATAAAAAGGTATCAAAACTAATTATGTTTAAAACTTCCCCCAATCTTACATTTTTACAAGATTTCATCTCTCCAGCTATATGCAGGTTACATATAATTATTTTTCTATAAACCATACTCAACTAAAATGGCAGCAAGCACCCCCTCCCCTTTTTAAAATGTTGATGGAGCAGCAGTTCCTGCCCAAGTGAAAACTCTGTGCTGTCTCCCCGAATCTGAGCGAGACAACTGTATTTATATTTTATTTGAAATCATCTAGAACATTACAAAATTATCTTTACTCCGTCGATATCCAGAAGTCCTGGAATGGCACCCTGGTGGTACGTGACTGGCTGGCAGGCATCACGTGGTCAAGGTGAGGCACGAGGGAGGGGAAGGCAGTCATAGATTTCGTGGGCGGCAGGGGCCCCGCGGCGCCCACACTTGCAGACCAGCGGGCCCGCCCAGCAGACGTGAGGCGTGGAGCTCGTCAAACACACCCCCGTCGCAGCGAAGGTAAGCCGTCACAAACGGCCAACATTTTCTCAACTTCATATGGCACCGTCGGTTTTGAATTTCATTCGATGTGCGTGGATAGCCGTCACACCAAGTCGGGAAAAAAATGAGCTAGACTACTGGGGTGATTTCTGATCATTCTCTACGAAAACTACAGGGCCAATTCTTATAATACTTTCACTGTAAGAAAGCTACATTCTTCCAGATGGGGATAGGTTATGTTTAATTTTTAAATATCATTGAGAAATTTCAAAATTTATTAACCAAGTCGGAGAAACATGCACTTGGCAGCTTTCTAAGCATGCTCTACCAAAACCACAGGGCCTATTCTTATAATTCTTTCCCTGTTCGAAAGCTATATTCTTCCATATGGACATAGACTATGTTTAATTCAAAAATATTCCTTGAGAAATTTCAAAATTTATAAACCAAGTCGGAGAAAAATGAGCTACTTGCCTGCTTTCTAAGCATGCTCTAACAAGAATACAGGGCCGATTCTTATAATTCTTTCACTGTTAGAAAGCTACAATCTTCCAAATGGACATAGGATATTTTATTAATTAAAACAAATTCTTCAGAAATTACAAAATTTGTAAACCATGTCCGAAAAAGTTAAGTTACTTGGCTGCTTTCTAAGCATGCTCTACCAAAACCTTTAAATATAAATTGAAACAACGTTACTAAAATGTCGTAAGTAGTCGCAGGTAGTCACGGGTAGTCGCGGGTAGTCACGGGTAGTCGCAGGTAGCCACGGGTAGTCGCAGGTAGTTACGGTAGTCGCAGGTAGTCACGGGTAGTCGCGGGTAGTCGCAGGTAGTCACGGGTAGTCACGGGTAGTCGTATGTAGCCACGGGTAGTCGCAGGTAGTTGCGGTAGTCACAGGTTGTTACGGGTAGTCGCAGGTAGTGGCATGTATTCACGGGTAGTTCAGGTAGTCACGAGTAGTCGCAGGTAGCCACGGGTAGTCACAGGTAGTTGCGGGTAGTCACAGGTAGTTACGGGTAGTTACGGGAAGTCGCAGATAGCCACGGGTTGCCTCTCGTCTCGCCATCGCTGATTGGCGGAGAGATTTGATATGGCCAGACGACAGCCAATTGGAGAACAGATAACATAAGTAAGGCTGAACTTGTAAGTCGGACGTTTTTGTTAACAGAAGTCTTACCACCACCGTCAAAGACAGACGCGTGTGTGAATATATGTTAAAATGAGATAATAAATAATTATATATATGCGCATATTTAAGAATTTCTTCAAGATGTTTGAATTTTAATCATTGGTAATTAAATTCCAAAATTAGATACCTTCATGTTAACAAAAGAATAAAACGTTTGTGATACATGGCATATTTAGGAAACAACCAAATACATAATACATAGGGTGATTTTTCAACAGGTTTGATTCAAAAAGTGTGATAAGACCGCGAACAGACTATACATTCTGTGAAAATGTAAGAATGGACTCACAACCATCCATCGTCTGTCAGTCAGTCATCCGTCTGTACTTTCATCTGTCAGCTGAACCGCGATTCACAACAATCCGTCGTCCGTCAATCCTGTAAAGCAAAATTTCAGTGTGACAACTTAACATCGCGATATATATATTTTTTTTCATTTGAGGTCTACTTTGGTTGTAAATACGTTTTAAAAAGATAAGTATTTTGGGGAAATAATTTCTTCACTTGATATTTATTTACATTTGAAATTCCTGTATTTGTCACCAAACATAAATAACCACAGATCCACCGCCTTGAATTTTATTTCAAAGTGCGTATTCACATCTAAGGAATGTCGTCTGAAGACGGTGGCTCATCCGTCCGTCCGTTTAAAGTTTTATAAGTATTTTTAGAATGGTCGGATAGAAAAAAATTGGGCTTGGCTGTATTGGGGACACGGCCGTGTCTTTTGCGTGAATACGTCTACGTTGACGCGCTCGGACACCTTGATGTTTATTTTGCGTTCCCGGCACCGCTTCACTCGATCATATGGGGTTTTATGGGTATCACTGGATTGCTTTGAGATGCTATTTCCAACCGTGTACGATTTCAGTATTTTGACGTGGCTTTTTGACGAGTATAGGCCAAAATTGTGTTAAGTTATCTTAATTTTTTTTACATTAAACGCTTACAATTCCCCCATAAACACGCCATGTTTTTATACACGCAATCGATTGATCTAGACGAGAGCTGTCAATTGAAACTTAAACGAGCGTCGTAGCTTCTCCTAGTCAAAAGTTATACTACGCGGAAGCTATGAGACGCGTCGAAACGAACTCAAAATTGCCCCCCCCCCCTTTTTTTTTTCCACACTAAACTGGTTGCTTCGCGTATTCACGTCAAAAAAGTTGCCCCACGATTGGTTGAGGATGACGTGACCGCCCGATGGACGGGCATCTGACGGATGCGACAGGCGATTATGAGTACAGCCTAACGTTTTCAGCTGGATGCTTTGAAAACGTCGAGGCAGTTCTGGCGGCGTCATGATGACGTACTTGGCGTGTTAACGAGGCTGTGGTTGCACGTAACTTACTATCGAAGATCGTCCCCCGGGCGACAGAAGCGACATTTCGCCCGCGATCTCCGTGAAAGTTCAACAGCCGAGTGTATGGAAGTTGGACGGGAGGAAGCCCATTGTACGAGCCATCCCCCACGCCCGTGGCTGGCCTGGGAAGACTTCCAGCTTCGCAGCATCTCCCTTTGGTTCACTTGCCGAGATACCGCCGGCTGCTCCGCTGAAGTAATTCTGTCGCTGCTGTGCTCGTTATTAACACATTGAGGTCTGCGCACATTTACTGACACTTAAGAAAAATTAGAAGTGAGTCACCTATACCCACTACTGCAAGAACACAAGTTCTGTTGGTGTCTGTGTTAGAACTCATCATCGTCCTATTGGTCCATATCATACCGGACATTACCTTGTACTTGACGGCGTTCATTATTTGCCGGTCATCAACCAATGGAGAGCCGAGCTGATAATGACCCAATCAAATGCCCTTTATTTTATAAAATGATTTGCAATCAATTATGTCTCTTTGGGTGGCTATAGAAAAAAAGAAATTACATAGTTAACATTATCATTGTTACTACGCTGTCGTGTTTTTGTGAGGTCGTGTTAAACACTAGCCGAACAAAGAATGCACATACGTGCGAGTTTTGCTGTGAACAATACAGAAACTTTCAAATTAGCTTTGCTGGAGCTACACTCAGCATACTCTACAGAGTGTTAATATTGTCTACTCGCGGTTTCTTCACGCTTTTTGAAACTAACCTTTTAAAAACTACTTCATGCATGGCGTGTTTAATTGTTTCCCATTTATGCAATTTAATACAAGCGTTTTATAATTGTTAGAGACCTGAGAATTCGCGAGTTCAATGACCTGTAGGTTAGACTTCACAGTCTTATATACTCTTATACAGATAGGCTATCGACTGTTTATTGGTTGAATCTTGTGGTAGTAAACAACGGTGGTTGGGTGTAGAATTTCTTGCATGTTTGTTATTGGTTTATTTATATCCAGGAAGTGTCAAAAACACGTCGATCAATTACAAACGTAATAAGAACGTACATGTGTGTGAATTCCAACTTGTCTAGAAATGAACCCTCAAAATCTCGAGTCTCGAATAATTGTTTACCATGAAAGTAACTAATTTTTGGATAAATATAACTTTTACACATATTTCATTTTTAAATTATAAGTTTCCATTATCAAATAATATGAATAAAAACAGATAAAATAGAGGTGTTTGGTAATGACTGGTAATAAATAGTTCTTATGCAAAATATAACTAGAACGAGTGCGCTCGAATGCGGAGTGTTGTCCCATCGATGTAATTTTCTAGGCTTGGTTAGGCTTTGTTTGCACGAGGAGGAGGAATATTCTGGATTTGCAAGTAGAACTTTAGCAGGGTTTTTGGAAAAGTTGGAAGTAACGATAGATGACCTATATTTTCACACCCACAATAAATAATGATCCGTGCTGTTTTTATAGAGATTCAATACTTGCTTCATTCACACAGCCTATGAAATATGTGCTAGGTGCTTAAGAGGTAGTGGGAAAACGACTCACAAACCAGAGCTTTAGAAACGTCCACAAATCACATTAACCTACAGAGAATAGACTGAACTCATTGGGTGACGATCCTAGCTGCACACGTCTATTGTCACTTATTTTCTTCCTCTGAAACACGCTTAAGTATTGTACAAGGAATTTAGTATGGTACAGTAAGAAACGTCACCTACATTGTAAATGCTGAAGTGTGTCTGTGTCGGGGAAACGGCTGTACATTAGCAGGTAATGTTTTTTTTTTGTGTATATGGAGATCGTACGAAATTCACGAAAAGGATACTTGGCTTTTATAGCTTAAATCGACAGATCTGGATAGTATATTTCGTTTGGTGGCAAAATCGGCGCGCCAGCACATCGTGGTCACGAGATTTTCGCCCGCGCATAAAATAGCTGCCGGTCGCCGCGGGCCCTCACCCGCCGCGGTACCAACTCAAGGTCACGCTCGTATCGTATTCGTAACACCCGAATGAACTAGACCACGTTTCTTGAATCGTGTTGAGCTGGACTCGCGACCATCCGTCGCATCCGTCAGGGCCGGTTGCGCCAACATCTTTCCCGAGAGCAAATTATCCTAGTTCCAAACAAAGATCCAGTTTGATCCTTGGTTCTACTGTAAAGGTGTTGCACCAACGGAATTTCATGTTTATGGATCTCCGATACTTCGATCTTGGTTCCAAAATGAGAGATCGATATTAAGTGTGAGACAAATCTTCCTATTGGTTCGTAATATATGACGTCATGGAAGTAGTAGTAGTTTTCACTATAGATAGAACTAGATGTGCGATGTTTGATCTGTTTTAAGTGAATTATTGTTGTACGAATTTTACTGAATAATATTCAAGTGCGCAAGAAAATAATCGACCGTAGTTATATCTGTTTGTGTATTTTGGAACTACATTTGTCGACGATGGCTGCTGATCTCGGATCGAGTTTTCGAACCGCCAACTTCGGCCGTTCGAAATGAAGTTAATCTCGATCTCCAGTCCAGTTCTGAACTCGAATGGTGCAGCAGCTTTCTGTCTCGATCTTAGATGCGATCTCGGATTGAGTTTCGAACCACGATGGTGCAACCGGCTCTCAGTCGCCCGTCCGTCAGGCGGTCGCGTGATCTTCAACCAATCACAGGGCAAATTTATTTGTATCCGTCAATGCGCCAAATATGTCTCAAACTTTAACTTTCGACGGACCTACGGATGGGCCACCGCCTTCTGACGACATTCCGTAGATGCGAATACGCACTTTGAAATAAAATGCAAGGCGGTTCGTTCGTGTACATTATTTTTGATCGTAAATTCAGGAATTAAATTATGAATAAATTCTTATCGCGTAAAAAGATTATTTACCCGAAACTTTTCTCTCTTGAAAATATAGGGCCAACCAAAATATACCTCTAACTAAAGAAATATCAAGATGCTATGTTGTCACACTGAAATGTTGCCACACAGTAGGATTGAGAGACGACGGATTGTTGTGAATCGCTTTCAACTGACGGTTAAAAAAACAGACGGATGACTGACTGACGGACGGGCGACTGGCAGATGCGACGGATGGTTGTGAGCCCAGCTTTACTAGTCACGAAATCACAGTGTCGGAATGCATCACCCTGCAAACGCTACACCGTTTCCATCAGGGTACGCCATTCCATGTGTAGATCTGATTTTGAAAACGTATCCACGTCAAAAATTTCTAGAAAACGTCCTAGGCTGCACCGGAAGTATTTAACGCATGCACTGTTTGAAAATAACACCACACATTTGGCTGCAAATATAGCTTTTTTTTTCTAGCGACGCTACAATGCAAAAAATGGGATGTCACTTATTCATTCTACTCTTCTCTATCACATTTAGGAACGTGGCAATGGATGTATGGGACATATATTTGCTATTCGCGCTTTCCCATTACACACGCATACGCTGATTATTCGGAACTGATTCGCATGCAAGCACTTGCGTGAAGATATTTGTGAGCTTCATGTATGTGCGCAACATCTAAGAAACCGCATCAACGAGCTGATGCTGTAAGCTGCACGCCTCACAAACCAGTTGGAAAATAATGTACATGATAACTTGCGAGTGCTGTCGAGATGCCTTGTATACACTGTACCACATAGCAGCGAAAGATGTCCATGACATGGATCGATTGATATGATATTCCCTCTCGGTAGTGGCTCTGAGGATAGTAGTCCCATGGAGGAAGTTGTTTGGTGGGTGGGGGGGAGGCGAAGAACCAGTTGCGTGAACTCAAAAAAGAGAGTGAGGCAGTCGACAGGAGCTACCAGCACTTCAGGGTACGCCGGACGAGGATCCAGCTACAACCTGCAGCATCCACCGCTAGTGCCAGCACTTTCCAGATTTGTAGACATGGTCTAAAGGAGGATGCATGGGGAAATTCTGGAGTTGCTTCATCTTTTCAAGCCGGTAATGAAAGGATTAGTCCTCCTGTAAGGCACAAAAGACCATATAGCGACAGGATGAAGACCCGGTATGAGAGGAGAATGTCGGGCAGGGTATTTCAAGAAGGACAACTGGTTTTGCTGTACAACCCACAGAGATGAAAAGGGCACCCGAACCTTCAGAAATGTCGTGAAAGCCCCTACAGGATTTTGAATAAGATCAATGATGTTGTCTTTCGGAATTGTCGCCAAGGCTCTCGGGTGAAGCCAAAGACTGTCCACATCGACCTACTGGCACTCTACGAAGGTCATAACGTTGCAGAGTCTGTTCGGGACGGGCAGACTTGAGAAGGGGGCAGTGTTACGTGTCGCTAGTCTGCACTACTGACCTAGATCCGCCCCGCGCGAGCGGGCGGAAGAGAAAGACAGAGTAGTGATGATCACGGGGCAGCAAGTCAATGGAATGTTTTGAATGGAGGGAAGCGAACCACGTATGTGTTACAAAAAAGGCGGGCCGACACGATAATCTACTTTGCTTCGGGCACTGCTGACACTGGTTGTATTGATTTCTGCATTTATATGAAGAATGCTCTGGATTACTGACCTCGTTCTCTCAGCGTGACTCGGGGTGCTTTGAATCTTCCAGATGGCCAGGGCGATCGATATAAAAGTGTGACAGACTACCGAACCGAAACTGGAGTGGAGTTGTTGAATGGATGAGTGGCTGAGTTTCGAGCGATAGACAATGAGCAGCGAGAGAAGTGACCAGCGGAAGGGAAATCTGCGACTGCGAGTATCAAGCAATGAAGAGTGCAGCTGTCAGGCTGGACTATTGGACTGGGTGCGTGTGTGAAGGACGATACAAATGATGGCAACAGATAGACATAACACGCGTTAGTGATAAGTATGATTTAATTGACAGTAACCAAACAGAGACATTGAGAAGGACATTAATGAGATTTGAAATAGTCATTCAATATTGGGATCACTGTTAAATAAAAATATTAATAGTGTAGACAGATAATTTAATGCTGTAAATGATAGCTGTGTGTATAAATTGGAAATCAAATATAGTAATCTTGTTTTCATATAGACCTTCATCCCTCGCGAACTCAGATACGCCCCTCAGACGTTGATGATACCCTATCATGAAGGTAACAAAAATGCTAATGAATCTATACCATGTTTGCATAACAAAAATTATGTAATAGCAATTACTAAAAACTATTGTTAATTTATCTGAGTATTTTTTTATTCCGTTTCCATACATCAACACACACGGAATTCTAAACAAAGTGCCACTGTGATCAAACTGTGCTACAGAAGGGAAAAATTTCGCTAAATTAATTTTACAGTAAACGTATTGTTCCCAAAATATTATTTATAATTTTTCGAACAGTATTTATTCCCACATCACTGTTAAAAAGAGATATCCTTCGCTGGGTATATCAAACAATGTCATTCAGAAGGAGAATTTGATACAGGCTTAAGAATGCTATTCTAGCTGGCGTCCTGTATATAATATGCATGCTTGGGAAGTTCGGGCCGCGCGAGAGGTCCCATGATGTGATTTACAACCTGCAGCTTCCAACAACACACACACAACTCGTCGGTTCTCACAAATGTTACGGTTCACGTACATACGTACCTGAACGTTAGCCTTTTGGTATTTATACGCATAGGTGTACAAGTGTAAGCGCGTGTAAGGATGAAGCGGGGAGGGGATGGATTGTGCAAGTGTGTTCAACGTATTAACTCACTTCCAAGCTTTCAAACACAGCCATTGTCTCTGCATTAGTAACTTACTTCTGCACAAATACAACAATAAAGAGTACTTTTTTTTTTTTCGCAACATGCCGCCGTGAATACCTAGCAGATATGCCCTTATTAAGCTGACGTGGAGTCCTGACTTTCACGGGACAGTCCTTCTTAAAGCGTTATCCTTCAAGATGCTGAAGGCCAAATAAAATCATGAAATGTACTTCTTTAGCTAAGTGCCCTGCAAAAAGTCCAAATTTCTGCACTTAAACTACCACAAAAATTCTATATAATTTTGTTTGTCTGTAGAGCTGTAACCAATTGCACAGATAACAACCGCATTGTAACATTATAACTTAGAAGCAGGTTTGAAGTATAATTGGTTTTAAATAACCAATGCTGGAAAATCATAATTGCCATGATATGTATGTATGTACAATCTGCGAAGCATAGATTATTTGACAATACCGCGGCAAGCACTTTAATCGCATCATATTTGGAAGGTAAGACATTCGGCTCAGATGAAGAGCCTTTGCTTTGCATTTAATACTTTAAAACACAACCATAAATTCAGGTATACCGACACTATCGAGAATCATACAAATATGTTTAGAATCAAATAAAAAATATGTGTATTTATAGAAAGATAAATGTTAAAAAATGATCTTCAACCTCAGGAGAAAGTCTGTTTGCGTGCAATTTGGTCTATCTAGGTGCAAAGAGAAAGCGGTTGCAGACGAGTGGAATATGCTTAGTGCCAGGCGAGATTAGAATCAATTAAATAGATCGGAACCAGCACGTTTTTAAAGTGAGTTAAAAATGAGCAAAACCTATTAAAATGTAGAAATTAATTTAGCGGAACTGGTAAAAAAAAACCATTAAATGAAGAAACTAAACGAGATATATTTTTCATATTTTTATTTTCGTATTATCTCCGACTGGAAAATAAATAAGCTATGTATCTAAGTGAAGGCTGTTCACGATAAAGTGAGCACTTTTGAAATCAACCTTAGAGAAAAGTCACTGCCCCTACCTGCGCATATTCTAACGGGCGCACTGAGTGACATGCACCCAGTAAAGTTGGTAACGACAGAGGGGAAAGTAGTTCCATATCTTAACGTCGAATAGAAAGTGATAGGTAACAATTTGTGATAACATAAATTATTTCTCTCGCTTTCTGTTTTTTTTTTTTTTTTTTTAATACATCGAAGTGTAACACTTAGTAAAACTTTTAAAATACTTACTTTTCTAATAATTTTACAGTTTCACTTGACCGACGCATGAAGAAAGCAATGAGGCCCATGGCAATGATAATTATATATAAGGCGGAAGAACACACGACGTGCATACAAATAGATCTTAAGGAGGGTTTTCAAAAGTGATCATTTTACCGTGAACAGCCTACAAGGGAAAGCAACCAAACAGAACGGAAAATGTTTTCATTTTTAACGTGTTTACGAGAAAACTCATAAAAAAATATGTATCCAGAAATAAAAATGCTATTATTTGTGCAGCGATGTGCAAATGTTAAGTTTCGCACGCTTCAAACCAGCGAGTCGTTACGATCGCGTAGGGCGCTTCGCAACCCTTCTCCAAGCAGAAGTGTCCAAGGGATTATCTTAATGCCAGAGATTACAGCTAATGACATCACGGGTGCCCGAGCTCCAGTTCGCAAAGCTCTGGACGGCGAAGAGGATCAATTAGACGGAATGATGAGACTGATCAAGTGCAACGCTCCCCGTAATCCCATTTGGCAGATGAAGCGCCACTCGACTGGACAAATATGAAATCTCCTTAACTTTACTTTCGCGCTTTGAACTTTCCGAACTGGTGTCGCCCAATCGTGCAAACTTGACGGCAGATAAATTCTCCTGCTGCTAGCCTTATAATCAGCCCACTGATCAGTGGCGCGTAATGAGTTTTTTTATACGGTAAGCAATATAATAGCCCCACATATTTGAGTGTTTAAGATAACATTTGCTAGCGCCGGGCTGTGGTTCCATTGTATATTTCTACTAACAAACGCAACTTCCAACTTTGCTTACCCTCCACGTGTATTTGCCGTTTTTATAATACCTAACATTTAGTTATAAAAAGAGAAACGAAATTAATGGAATATTAATTAAAATGAATATTATTTAGAGAGCATATTACATACAAATTATAAGAAAACTCCCGTTTTCCCGAACACTTCCCTCCACTTTCCAAGGAAATGTAGGACTGGAGGACGCAAACAGAACGACTGCTTGCCCTGCCGAAGGAACGTGGTGGCGCGTTGTTGCTTGCGAGTTCGATTCATCGATTCATCGCCAGTCGCTCCCATTTTTAGAAATAAATACTAGATAGCAGAACTATGCGTGTACAGTACTCTTTTTCTTGAATCGGAAACGGGAAACTCAGATTTAAATGTATTTAAATCTAAAGTTAAGGCGAAAACTATAAAGGATCAAACATTTCCAATATGTGTAGGATAAGAATTACTTACCTTGAGTCTACGGAATAAACGCCAATGCAACTTATTACAAATACGGAATACTATTTTGTGAATCATCTTGCGTAGTGAAGACTGTACAAAGATTGGAAATGCCTTCATTGTAAACGTTAATTTTATCCAATATTTCAATAGTCGTTTAGGAATAACTTCAACATCTCGCCACTATCAAGGTTTCTGTATATCAAAGAATTACACTTACTAGTAAAATTGTATTTAAAATACCGGTAAATCATATAATTATATTAAATCTCTGTATTATTTTAAAGATCACATATTAGTGTACATAATCACAATAAAGCATTTGCGCATATCTGTTGAACCGACGCGTATTTGATCTCTCTGTAAAACATTAGTGTTAGTGAGTTTTGTCGCCCCCTTGTCTCCTTTTCCTGGTGAATACGAAGGCATAAATATAAGGCGTCAGGTAAATGAACTGCTGTTTACCTTAGCGAATAAAATAAAAAAATTAATTAATCCAAAACTTGGTTTAAAAAGCTTCTTGATACGTCGAACTATTTCTTTAAATGTTCATACGGATCTGTTCTATTACACTATAACGAATTTGCGTATAAAATTACGTGTCAAATTAGTTTATAGAATTTTTCTTGGTACAAGCGTTTAGTACCAAATAAGCTTGTATATTTATGATGAGAAAGGACTGTGTCTTTTATTAATTATGTCTCATACAGTAAACTTTTTCCAGTAAGTTATAACCATGCATTGATTTTATAATTACTTGATGCGTGAAACAAGTAACGTAGCGAAGTACTTACTAGTACGTGGTTTCACGTTTTAATTACCCAGACACGGCTACAAGAACTAGTAAAATAGAAAATATAAATTCCTATCATTAACATTGAAGACGATGAAAGTTACTTGACATTCAGAACGCCCTGTTTGTTTAAAAGTCTAGATCAGAGACAGGAATAATTCAACAGTAAAGTTCCCTGTTACTGAAAATAAGTTGAACCAATTTAAGGATCACACAGAGTATTTAAATAGAGCCGAACTAGAAAATCCATAACTGAAATCAGAAAAAATAAGATTGAATCATTTTTAAAGTTTTTTGCTAATCATCAAAATATTTAATTATTTATAATCCATGCATTATTACGGACGATAATATGGTACCAGACTGACGAAATACCACAGGTAAGTGTATATAATAACTTGATAATAAGAAACTGTAATTGGAGAACATGCTCAAATCAAATATCGTTAACAAGTTACTATTTTTAATATCGGGACTGTTGTAATTTTCTGTAAGAAAGTATACTATCTGCACAAATATAAATTATATTTCTCAGAATATCAACGTGGTATCGTACTGCAGCCTATTTAAATTAGTTACCAAATAAAGTAAAAAAAGCGGTCAGCCGAAATTAAAATCAGCAATGAATTTCCTCTTGGTGCTCAAGCTATATAAACAATACAACGATTTGTACTGCTGGTAATATTTCAGTTGGGCTACTTTTAGTCACAGAACACAGTTCTCGTTCGAAGTCATTCACTCTTTCATTCCCACATTAATGAATGGTGTTTGGTGTCGCAAATAGGAAATATTTCGGTGTGCGCTGCACTTAAAATAGCAAAGAACTTGTTCAATTGAAACAAAATCCGTGGATCCCTACCGCCGAGCAGATATCCAGCCGTTTACATCCCGACCTCAGAAAGTTCAGAACCACTTTCGTGAGTGGATAATTTGAATTGCTATGCGTCTCATCTGTCTGCCCGCGAATCACGTAGGGTCAGTATTGGGCTTAGTTCTGATTGGCTCACGCATGTAACATACTTTTTCGCACAAAGACAAACGGCCAATAGTCGAACGAAGACTGCACGCGTGTAGATAGGATATCGAAGTATAACCTCCGCGTGGTTCTTTTCGCGAAAAACAGGTGGTTCTACCTATGTGTCCCTAGGATGTACAGCAAAGTATAGGCTGTTCACCGTCAAAGTGAGCAATTTTTAGAAAGCCCTCTCATTTGGAATAATGGTCAAAAAATGTGTTTTATTTTAACCTTAGGCGTTAAATTCCGAGCGCGGTGAAATATATACACACACTGTTTATTACTTACAAAGCAATATTTATTTAGAAATGCGGTTAAAGGATAAAATATGGATGGAAGAAAAAAGTAACTAGGACCTCAAAAGATTTGGGCGGCTCTCAACAGCCAGGCCTTCAGAGTCGATCAGGGGGACCGAGGAAGTACGGATCAGCGCCGGAATGAGAGGGACGGGGTGAAACCGAACATCCCCGAGGAAACCCGCCCACCAGCGGCATCGTCCGGCACGATTCCCACGTGCGAACATCCGAGAATGACCCGGCTAGGGGTTGAACCAAAGTTCGCCTCGGTAGGAGGGGAGCAGGCTAACCGCTCAGCCACCGCGGCCCCGGGAGACTAACAACCAGGTTTCGGACATTCCCTCATTTCGGATGTCCGTGTATTCTCGAAATCACTCCAGGCGAATGTTTGGATGGTTCTTACTATAGGCTGTTCACGGTAAAATTAGCACTTTTGAAAACTCTGCATAAGACCTACTTGTATGCATATTGTGTATTCTTCAGCCTTATGTAAAATCAACATTGCCATGGGCCTCGTCACTTTATCCATGCGTCGATCAAGTGAAGGTGTGAAATTATTATAAAAATAAATACTTTACAAATTTGCTATTTTTTACACTTTACATCCAAAAAAATCGGAAGACTTAAATGATTACCTAACACTTTTTATTCAACGCTAAGATATGGAACTATTTTCTATCTTTTGTTATCAATTTTACTGGGCGCATGTCACTCAGGGCACCCGTAAAAATACATGCATGCAGGAGTAGTGACTTTATCCTAACGTTCATTTCTAAAGTTCTCACTTTATCGTGAACAGTATTATAAACTATGGCCGATCCTTTCCGCCTTACTGCTTCTCTAAGCAACTTGCTCCATCTCTAAGGACCATCGTGTTGGCGAGACTTTAAGCCTTACCTATCAAAGACTAAATGAAACGTACACACTAAATTCGAATCAGTGAAATTCAACTAATCTAATCAGTGAAAATAGCTCCACTTAGAATCAGTGTGAAACCACTGATTGTTTCAGTGAAAAAATTTCACTGAATAAAATAGTGACGTGAAACAATTTTACTGATTCAATAGGGGATGGCCGACTGCACAGTGGCGAATTATATATTGTTTTTCTTGAATGTAGCATTTTTACGACCGTTTACTATTCATATTGTGCCATTTGCCGTCATTTGAAAAAGTGAAAAAAAACTTCAGGTGGCTGGGATGGAATTTGCACACCCTTTCAATATCGGTTTTGAGCCGTTACCACACCATCTACACTATGAAGCCAAGTTAAAGTAATAAGAGGAAAAGATGTCATTTATAATTATTATCGAAATCATGAAGGTTTTAATTACTTTTCGATTTTGGTTTAATTTATACCGTTAGGATTGTTATAACAAATTGCATATACGAGTGCACTCTCTTTATCACACTGCAGTTTAAACCTTCAAACAAAGTGCTGTGATAATTGCATGAAAATTAAATGAAAGACGTAAAAACGGAATGAAGGCTGAATGTTCATATTAACTCGTAAAATGGTTTTTTGAAAGACGAAACACATTTTGGAAAGTGTTTTCCTAGTAGTTTGACTAGTTTATTCGTTGGTTTTTCACTTGATACATATTTTTATGGCCATTTTTAAACGTTGTTTGGCGGCCATTTGTACACGCGGTTTAGCTGATCCACCAGGCAAATATAAACCACTGAAAAACAGTGACAAAAATGACTGACGAATTAGTGGAAAATGTCACTGAATCAATAAGTGAAGGAAAAGTGAACTTCTTTCACTGATTCATCAGTTGAATTCAATGAAGTGACTGCTGAATCAGTTAGATACTGTTAACTGATTGAAACTGAAATTTTCACTGATTCAGATTTAGAGTGTACATTGTTACTTTGAAAACACCTAGTTGTCTTCGACTGGCAATCACCGTGATTTTCACTGATTCAGATTTAGAGTGTACATTGTTACTTTGAAAACACCTAGCTGTCTTCGACTGGCAATCACCGTGATTTCACTGATTCAGATTTAGAGGGTACATTGTTACTTTGAAAACACCTAGCTGTCTTCGACTGGCAATCACCGTGATTTTCAAGCTAAAACTCGCAAGCTAATATCTCCAGCTATCGATTAGAATACCTAAGACATCCTGCTTGGCCGATACGTCAAGCGTTAGTACTACATATAACTGGATACGAACCAATCATTATTATATAGTCAATGCCCAATCGATGTATTAGAGTTTCTCATGCAATCGAGATTCGTGGCGATCCGCAATAATTACACATATGTGGGCATTTTCCGTTCTGTATCCACTACTTGCTGTTTGACAGTACACTGTAAAACGTTGTAATTTTTACTGAGAAATTGCTCTAGTAAAACTACTCGTTGGCAAAAATTCAAGGGTCGTGTTTGTAATATACCTCAATAAATGTCTCTACTACACTGTCCCGTTTCCGCGAGCTTCAGCAAAATCGTGGACACTCAACAAAGTAAAACCGCATTTAGCTGTTTGTGCAAGAAAAAAATACTTTGCAAGTTTTAATATCGTAAAACACTTAAAACATCTCGAGTATTCACAATAAAACTACCATTTCAATAAAACGTGATAGCATTACTCATTATCTGTTTCCTAGCTACACAAAACTCTTAAATCGACTATCAAGGCCTCGTTGTTAGGAGCCGTCCCAATCTATCAACTCAACAACAGAAATTTTTTAATGAAACAAATATTTTTTTCTTAATCTAATAACATCATATTATGTTGTAGGCACTTGAAGCGCTATTTAATATCAAATTAACCGCTAAGTCAAGTTGGTCTTGTGGTTAAGGGTTCTAGTCCCCGTGCTGGCAAAGTATAATTTTTTTTCGTAGGCCTGGATTATATATTAATTTTTATTTTTTTATTTTTTCCCTGTTATTTACTTATCCCATTTGTTTTCCACAAAAAAAAAGTAATTTTAAGTACACCTCTCAATAATCTCGGTTGTAGACTTAATACAAGGCTATCATTTGTAGTATTACAAATAAATATCTTGCAGATTTTACAAGAAACCTCTTTGTAAATTTACAAAGGATGATCTTGGCAACTGGGTTTCCAAGAAATCTTCTTGTAAAAGTTCAAAACAATTTTTATTTGGCGTGTACGAAATGCAGACATAATTTAAATGGAGAATGCAAAATGTCTTCATGAAACAGGAAGACGTTCGTTATTTGTGCACTGCACTGGGATGCCCGAATTCGCATATAAAATATTAACTTTCATCCCAATAGTGCAACACTGGCGAGCTTGTAAACGCTGGGAATAACATATTTTTCGCTCAAAAGTTTTAATATCAAAACATACGAATGCTTGAAAAATGTACACAAAAAATTGTATACGAGATATGAACTAGAAAATTACACTGTCTTCAAACCAATGCTTTTTAATAAACATAGTAAGTTTTTTTTTTTTTAGGTTTCTTCTCCCTACATTACGAAATGCCACAATTGTGATTGTCAGCAAAATTTTGCAATAAACTGTACACGTGAAAAACTATATCCCATGAACATTATATGTATTATAGTGCACAAAACGGAACAGTGTTTCACAACACGTACAGAAGCATTAAAACCTAATGTTTACATCTTATCATCTTCCCCGGATACTCACAATTTGCGTAGGTACATGGAATTACGAACGAGCTGTTTCACAACTAGCAGTTAGTTCGGGACACAAGCAAGCATTCGCCCGGAAGCTAATTAGCTAGATTATAGGGACGGCGAAGATGAAATTACATCTAGGGCGGTTCAGCCACGCCCCTCGCACCTGAGCGCGCCAATCGACGGCTGATTAATTCGACGACGGAGAAGCTGTGATGGTTCACGATGATTTAAGGCGCCCCGCGTGCATACCAGGCGAACGGCGTTGCCGTGTGTCTGAAATACAGGGCCTTAATGCTGTCAGCCACAACGTGCTATATTCGGGACGGAGCACAGGGGTGTTTTTGATTATGATCAACACCGTCCAGTCACAGGGTATAACCCATTCACGGTAACTTCACACTTTTACTGAAGCCCTGCTAAAGTTCTACTTCCAGGATATTCCTCCGCCTCGTGCAAACTAAACTTAACAAGTCTGGAGAATTACACCAGAGGGACAACACCCCGAATTCGTGCTCACTCAATTGTTATAATATTTTGCATGAGAACTATTTCTTACTAGAAGCTACCAACACGCATGTTTTCTCATTGTTTTATTCATATTTACTATAAATTAAATATAATAATTTATAAATTAAATATAGGTAAAGCTTTAATTTAACGAAAATGAATGCACTTTTATGTTAACAGAGACATAAAACGCTTGTGATTCATGGCGTATTTAGAAAATAACTAAACACGTAATACATTGGATGATTCTTCAATGGTTTGATTCAAAAAGTGTAAAGAAACCACGAATAGGTTATACTGAAAGAGAGGAGAGATTTGGGTGGCTCTTAAAGTCGAGGTCTTGAGAGCCGATGGTGGTGAAATGAGGTGGGAATGGAGCAGCGCTGGAATGCAGGGGCGGGCGAAACGGGAGATCCCTAAGAGAAACTGCCGACTAGCGGCACCGTCCAGAGCGATTCCCATATGTGAAAATCCCAGCCGGGAATGGAGCCCGGTTCGCCTAGGTGGGAGACGAGTAGTCTAACCACTACACCACCGCGGCCCCCAGAATACGGAGGTGAAATAACAGCTTATTCAGCGAACTCCATTCGCACGCGCCAACAAAATACTTGTTTGTATAAGGTCAAAGTATATTTAGTTGACCCCAACAAAATATTATGTTGAGTAAACTTAACTTGAGCAACAAAATTAATTTTTTTTTTAATCCAACAAAATACGCGTACAAATAAATAAAACCTCTGTGTCGGGCCAAATGAAATTATGCTGTCAACAGAATAATATTTTAATCAACTATATATATATATATATATATATATATATATATATATATATATATATATATATATATATATATATATATATATATACATATATATATTTGTTTGGTCACTCGTTTGATTGCTTTCGTTCGAAAATGCAACTCGAGAGATTCTTTGTATTTTTTATGATAACTAGGATACTAAAAGTGTTTGTGTGTGCATTTATGGATGCCCAGTAATGGCATAAATAGAGGCCAATTAATAAGACAAGTTCGACAGGAAACTAGAAAGTAAAGGTGTAAAACTTGAAATATTTATTTGCGCACGCTGACCGGCATTTGGAATGTACAGCATATATTTAGAAACATTCCGCTTTAAACAGGTTACTAGGACGTAGCGCTTGAGCGGAAACGTTATGAGTTCGAATCTCGGTAGGGGCTTCAATTTTTTTAATATTAAACGAAACTGTTACATGCACTGTCACGAATTAGCTTTCATGTTACTTCATAACTAAAAGAGGCTATGGGCGTAGTTAAATAATGAGACATGGTTAGGTAGAGAACAACAGTATAAGATGAAGTTAATCGAACATAATGATTATGCAATAACTATTTACGTGACTATTGATCGGGGGAGCTTAAATGGAATACCAACATGCTAAATAATTACAATAAGTTGTGTTTCCGCATGCCACGACTATTATAACCTGATTGGAGAGTCCACATCCTTTTCATGTTGTTGGAGGGTTATTCTAGCAGGCGGTTAATGACGGTCGGACATACCCATCTCTATATATTCTTGGTCGGCTGCCCCGATGACAAAAGACGCCGCTCCCAGTGTTACGTTGGCCTATATCGGGCGCGTTGTTTGGTATTTTCGGCCCCGTTTACACTAAAGGTCCTGTTAAATGATTTAAACAGTGAAATTCTCACTGAAGCAGATTGAGAGAGTGAGAAGAATCTACCACAACATTTCATGGTTGTCAGCCCACTTATACTTAACTCTCGGTTATCTGTATTTGTGGGTTTATTATAGAACTGGATGTCATGTACATAATATCTTGCATTATACTGATTCTGATTGTTGGTGTGTTTTCGCAATATACGGGTAGAAGGCGAATCGATTTTTCTCTCTCAAAATTAGTCGTACAGCGATCTCAGTTTCCGTTTCAAATAGATATGTTGAGTAATTGGATTAATAATCATTACCATTACGGAAAGAAGAAATTGAACGTGTAAGCTATGGTCAGTTTCTTAGAACGCAAGATCCTATACCTACAATGCATAGCCTTTTTTATCGTAATATTAAACTAACAATACCACAAACGTTTCAGAATGTTGTAAATTTGAGGGTGTTATATTGTACGTACATGCCCGCAGAATTACCTCTCCTTCCGTTCCACACATATCTTGTCTGGATTCGTCCCTGATCCATGCCGACCCTACTTATTGAGATATAGTCAACTCAAGGTTACTTCCAACTCTTTTTAAGTTTTACTCAAGTTCTATTTTCAGGGTATTCCTCCGCCCTCATGTAAATATACCTTACCTAAGTCTAGAAAATTACACCAAAGCGACAACTTGGCGCTGTTATGCACACTCGGTTTAGTATATTTTTTTTTGCGAGACAACTATTTCTGATAATTAGGAATAGGAAAATGTCGCGAGTTCAGTGACGTGTAGGCTAAACTCCTCAGTCCTCTGCGTACTGGAGCCTCAGCTGTGTGTTCATTGGCTGTAGCCCTACACCTGGCAGTTAATGGGATTCGCAAGGTGTTCTCTTGCAAGTCTGCTATTGGCTCAGAGGCGTGCAGGGCGGGCCTAATAAACTGTGATCCAATTGCGAAGGTGACTTCATTATATGTGTCTGATGTCTAGCTTGTGCCTAAATGAATTTGCAAAATTTTCCTATTCCTACTTATAATCCATACACGGTTACTTCATACTTTTCTGAAGCCATATTTAAGTTGTACTTCCGGGATATTGCTCCGCCTCGTGCAAGCTAAGCTTAACTAATTACAATGGAGGACAACACACCGAATTCATGCGCTGTATTCATTCTGTATTCTCACTGTATTCATTCATTAAATTTATTATAAATAAAGTAATATAATATATATATAGAATGCAGGTAAAACTTCAATTTAACGAAAAATAAGATACTTGTATATTAACAGAAGTATAAAACGCTTGTGATACATGTAATATTTAGGAAATAACTAAACACATTATACATGGAGTTATTTTTCAGATGTTTTAATCAAAAAGTGTGAAGAAACCACGAATAGACTATATACTACCCACACACCAATTTTCAATTTTTTTCTTTTCATTTTAGATATAACTGGAATATTATAATTTATAAACAAAATATATGTAAAAGTTCAATTAAACCAAAAATAAGAAACTTCCATGTTAAGAGAAGTATGAAAAGTTGTGGTATTACTAGAGACCTGCAAAATCCGCGTTATTATTTGGGGACACGTTTATCTTAAAACACATATAGCTTTGCAACACGTTTGTCATTGGACAATAATTAATTTGACGCCCCCTTGATAACTCTGCGCCAATAAGTGAACACTTCACAATGATGTGCCCCAATCACGTGCAGTTCAGTCAGAAAGGGCGTGACTTCATATCTATGCAGCAGCCAATGGAGAAACGACGCCAACTCGAGTATATATAATGCTGTGAAATTTAGCCTGATGGCAAATAATTGCGTGAATTTTGCAGGTCCCTAGGTATTACACATGTCATATTCAGGAAAGATCAAAACACGTCATGCATCGGGTGATTTTTTTCGAAGGTTCGATTCGAAAAGTGAGTCGATACTGCGAATTGACCATAAATAGGGATAGAGAAATTTCGCGAATTCATTTCGGGACAAGATAGACGTCAAACACATATAGCGAAGTCACCTTCGCAATTGGATCACAGTTTATTCGACCCGCCCTGCACTCCTCTGAGCCAATAGCACGCTTGCGAGGAAACACCTTACGAATCCCAGAACTGCCAAGTGTGGGGCAACAGCCAATGAACACGCAGCTGGAGGCTCCAGTATTCAGAGGATTGAGGAGTCTAACCTACAGGTCATTGAACTCGCGAAATTTCCTCATCTGTAACCATACAACATGACTTTTCCATCGTGACTATTGTACAGATGTGTCAGATTCAATACGCCAAGGGTGAAAGAAACTACACAGGTCCAAGAGATGTGAAATGATTGCCACAGCAAGCATCACAATATGAGTGGACGAGATTTATCGGGGCGAACGCGACTAGAACTGCCATTAGTCGCCAAGTGCGTGCACGCTGATTTCCCCTGCGCGCGGATGTTGATGCATAGTAATTGGATTTCCGGGGATGTAATTTGCCACGTGACAGGCTGTTGCGGCCTCCCGCCGATTCTTTTATGCAAATGCCGTATGATTTTGCATATTCCCAACATGCATAATTTGTTTAAAGGTTAGAGTTATCTACACACGGTGCGAAAACATGATAGCCGTAACTTTGTATAAGGTTTTATTTCTAAATCTGAGATGTTCCTTTGGGATTAGAAAACCTTAAATACGGGAAATAGAAGTGATGAATTCATGACATTATTTTGACCCAGCAATTTAATTTGAACGTCTGTAAATTTGGACAGAATATTGATAAAAGGAGGAAATCACATTACGACTTCAACAGAAATACGTATTTCCCACGATATAAATTATTTCACCTCTTCCATATATATTTCCAACTTTATTTACAAATACCTGCATTTTCATTGTTGCTCTGGGAAGGAAGAAATGTAGTATTTGCTTTTATGGCGTGAAGAAAAAATCTAAACTCACAAAAAGTATTATAAGTAAATTTCGAGTCACTTTTAGGGCTTCCGCGTATGATGTATTCATACAAATTTAGAGTCTAAACCTTCAAGTTCATTGAATGCGTATTAGTGATCAATTCGCAAAACAAATTGCCAAGAACGTAACTTCGTAGGAATTTCAAAAGTGACTACGTTGCAATTAAATACCTGAAAAAAGATTTACCGTTATGTTTACCTGTGTTTACCTCCCAAAAAAGAGCTCTCTGTATGTCTTTCACGGCAAATTTCACAAGACTGTCATTTATATTTATTCACCGGTCACTCAGCTGAAACCAGAAAATCGTACAAAAATACTCCACGCTCTAAACCCGAATCACTGATATCAGCCATTGAAATACTAGCCTCTAAACTCCGGTAAGAAGCTGTCACAGACTTAGCTAATCGGTCGAATGAATGAGAAATCAGGGAGATAGTGTGATTTTCGTTGTCATATCTGAAGATACGACTTAAGACCTGCTTTCTAATTTCACTCGTACACGCGTGATTGAGAAGTAGCATGATGATTTTGTAAACACTAAATTACAGGACAAGTATATGTGTCCATTTTAATCGAATACCGAGTGTTTCAGAGGGAAATGGTCATACGTAAAGAGGCGATAGTATGGACCATTCTGAAGGGAAAAAAAATCAATCAATATTTGCTCTATTCACAAAAAGGTTTTGCATTTTGCAGTTCGTGTAGTCAGATACTGGGTTGGTAACCGTAGCTGGTGTCCACATTCTTCTGCAACGTGCGCATAAGCATTTAACACACGAGCAAGCAATTCCTACCTCCGTTTGCGCTTTCTGCCTGTAGACTTCGTTCTTCTACCAACCCCACGAACAACAATCTAGCGGAGTGAGGTCGGGTGAGCGTGGTGGCCAAGCTACAGCACCGCCGCAACCGATCCAACGACTAGGATAGGGTTCGTCAAGAAGGTGAACCACTGGTCGTGTGGAATGTGCAGGGTCTCCAATGTGTTGCAAGTACATTCCATCCCTTGTAGCCAGTGGAATGTCCTCCAACTACTCAGGCAAAAGATTCTGCAGGAAGTGCAGATACCGTATTCCATTAACCCTTTGAGGAGTATGCGCGTATATACACAGCGATGCGTTTACACGTAAATTTCTTTTCTCTTGAAAATAAAACTAAAACTTTTATAGTTTCACTATTTAAAAGATTAGCAACTGGCCAACCTCTTAATTCGTAAGTATTTAAAATGCTATTTTTAATCATTTCTCAAGTGAACACGAGGGATTGTAAAATGTGTTACATCTGTAGCGACACATTAATTAGTACACAGTCAACGCGCGACATCATTGGCCAATGGCTAGCCAATAATAAACGTGGCAGAGTGCAATATAAGAGCGTGCGGTGCAGCCAGAACCAATAGGATAATGATAAATAGTACTACACAGACCATCACAACTTGTATAGCTATACTGGAAAATATAGGCAGCTCACTTCAATCTTGTCCTCAGTGCCAATAAGTTTCGCCGTCCTCAAAGTGTTAAGACGGTCGTCTGCAATAACTAGACCAATGAGTTTGTTATCAATGATACCACACCTCAAGTTCACTGAGTAGCAACACTGTTAAGTGTCACATAGCTGTAATTGCGAACAGCGCATATATTTATTGATGTTTTTCCTTCGGAATGGTCCATACCTGTATCTAGGACGTTGCATGTGAAGTGACTTTAATGGTCTGTGCTGTATACACGGTAGGAAATACCGTCCAACGAGAACTGTTCCTTACGTGTGGGTAAACATCATTCGCTGTTGAAACTATATTACGAAGCCGCGGTTACCAGTAAGATGAAGCACGGAAAGATATTTATTCGTCCCCTATGTATGACAAAACTTCGTATCGATATCAGTACAGTTCCGAACAAGAAACATGCGCGTGTTGCAACGCCTAAAATTATAGATTTATCGTTTAGGCACTTAAAAATATGAGTAATGATGCGGCAAAAAATGTGTATTGTGAATTTAGAAGCATTGCAAAATTTTAATGTAGCCTTATGACAGGTATCCACCATTCTACTTTGCAAAGCGACCTTTCAATAAAAAACAAATGGCTACTGCAACGATTAGTAACCTGCAGTCGGTTTGAAGTAAAGCCATTTTAACGGGTTGGAACTTATTTGGCTCAATTTTCACTGTTTCACATTTAGAGTGCATCTTAAATAATATAATGGGTGGAATGGTATTAAATTCGTTCTCATAACGTACTAGAGAAGCTTTAGAATTTCAAGCGGATTTTTCGGTACAGTGCGCCATTTACGAGAAAATCTGGTCGAGAGAATCCGCTTACTGCGACCGGAGCTCGTACCTGGCTCATCTCATGATTGATTCACGTGGGTTAAAGAGCTACGCTTTCTCCCTTGCGTCGCATATTTACGTCTCTTTGTCGCGCCCTCTGGCGGATGCTGCAGACTAGGTTTTCACCCGCAGCATGCCCAGAAGGCCACGACATCACTACCAACCCCAACAGGCACAGTTGGACTTAAATTTATCATAAATGGTTATAGTCAGTACGAAAGATAATATAGACTCGTGTAGAGCTAAGTCAATGTCTAAAGACCGTGTCACACAGTCAAATATTCGCCTTCAACTATATTGGACAACAAAATTTGAAGACAAAATACGGCAATCAAATTTTTCCTTCCAACAAGTTTTATCGGATAATGTTGAATGTGTTTGAAAATGTGCCAAACTGCCAAATTTTTTTACTGAGAGAATTTAATTGAAATTATTATTTAAACATAATTTCCATAGTATGATAATACTTATGTTTTTCCATGTAGTCCAATAAAGGATGAAACATAAGTAATGTAATTTATAATCACTTCTTTACTAAATTCGAATATTATTTATCAGAGATTTTTCTGCACATTAAAAATTATTGCCTCTGACTTCGTAATGTTAAGTGCAATAATCACTTCAAATAGTATTCATGCCCTGAAAGCTTCTACATAAATTAATTATCTTCATAACTTACTTCATTTTCAGCAATTGTTCCTTATTTTAAAGTTTCTTGGCATCCATGTTTGTCGTGAACGATTGTGATTGCCTGAGCCTGTCAAGCATCAAAGAAATTTTAGAACCAGTCCAATCTTCAAATTTTTGATGGAAATTGGAGCCATCCAACTTTCTCAGGCAAATATGGCGGCGATTATGACGTTTTGATGACGTCATAACTGAAACCCTTTATTTCACCAAACTTATTGTAAGTAGTTTGTCGGAAAAATTTGACAGTGTGGCAGGGGTTTAAGGGAGAAAACATTGAAATATACATACTTCGTAGAAAAAATATAGTCTCATATATTTTTAACCTTTTTGTACAAGAGTTGCATGGTCCATGAAATATAATTTTAGTGTCAAAAATATTATCTGCACATTAAACATTTACAAACACGTTCTGCACTAGGTCTGGGTAGTGATCCCAGAGACCCCATTTAAAATTCAACGAATATCAAGCATAATCTCTCTTTAAAAGAACTTTATAAAAATATTTAAACTGAGTTCTAAAATTTCGTGCATCGTCACACTTAAAGATGCTGCGTTTCAACTAATCAGTGGCTGAAAGCCATTACTTTAACATCACATACTCAGTTGTTTTATCAGCGGCAAACACCGCTGGAACTGGCGATCCTGGGAGATGCACACATTTTCAGCTCTATTTATTTTTAAAAATCTAAATAAACAAAACCTAGCAATACAAGGAAAGAACTAAAAAATTATAATTAATTTTAAATTTCCGGTCGGACTGGCCAATGAGAATAATTACATAATTAATATAGAGCACACGTCAGCGCTAAAGATCGGGAATCAGGAGAATTGTCAGCGCTGCACGTCGTCTATGTTGGGAACCACACACACATCGTATGACGTCATAAGCACCCCAGCGCTAGTACGGACCACGGTCATTCCAACAAGTAGAAACAGTCGTCAGTTGAAGCCTACTACTAATGGACTCGAAAGAAAGAACAATGAAATATTAGTAAATAGGATTACTAAAATTTTGGGTTACGTAAATCACTAAATCCCTTTAAAAAAATTGTTTTACAATTTTTTTTGTGAAGAAACAGTTCATTTTCAGTTGCTTCTGGTTTAATTTGAATCACTAGTATTCTGACCTCACTGCATAGAAAAATAAGTTGAAAACGCTACCACGCCGTAAGCTGGGGACACGATTTTGTTGTTTCGTGAAACAACATAGAACTGGCTCAGCGGCACTGTATATTACTGCCATCTGGTGCCGTTTTCGCGTTCCCTCCTAAGGGCCGCGATGGCTGAGTGGTTACACAGCTCGCTTCTCACCAAGGCGAACCGAGTTCAATCCGCGGCCGGGCCATTCCCGGATTTTCGCAAGTAGGAATCGTTCTGGACAATGCCGCTGGTCGGCGGGTTTTCTAGGGGATATCCCGTTTTCCCCAACTTTGCATTCCGGCGCCCTTCCATTCTCACCTCATTTCGCCCTCGTCGGCTCTCAAGACCTCACTTACAGCCGCCCAAATATCTCAACTCTCAACTTAACCCTTTCCCTCCTAAAAGGAATTAATACCAGAATGGCGAACGTACTGAGAACGCCCTTTTAAGTGAAACTATAATTTTACACGACTTGAATTCCGAATGCCTCGAAACCTGCGAAACATAAGGTTTAGGAGCAATAGCCCAAGTGGCGATCGGTAATCACAGAACTTCCTGATCAGACCAGAGTTAAGGGGACTACGTACCTGCGCGGCCAAGGTCGAGAAGCGAGGGAGCGATACGGGCGACACTAACACGCACGCCCAGCGCCTCATCGCTCCTACGCGCAAGGCGTGCAGTGTTTCCGTCCTAACGCTTTGCTGTGTAAACTAGATCTGTAACTGTGGGGTTTTATTACACGCGATGTAAGTACACAGATCAAACATAATCGTACTTTTCTCTTACAGCTTAAAGAAACTTCATAGGCGAGCTTGAAAAATGCTATATGTGACCACTTTCACGATTTTTTTTCCTTCATTAATTCACTTAATATGATAAAAGTAAAAAGATAGCGTCATAGACAATAGTTTTTTAAAAATCCTTTCTGGCGAAACTTCGTATTTCCAGAACATTTATTTACCGAGACACGCGTGTACATAGGACCGTTAATGTTTGTCACTCCCGTCATCTTCATACACTGCAGATAGCAACTGCTAGCCCTAGATTAAATCTTTTGCTGCGTGAAAAATTTTCATTATTTTTACCCAAAAATGTAAAAAAAGAAAAATGTAAAATTTTTTTAGAAATAAATAATATTATTTTTAACTTATTTCTAACACAGAAACTATTTACATAGTATATACAGGTTACTAGATGAGTTAGAAAACAATTCCATGCCAGACACATTGCAACTTAGTAAAAAAAATTCCTTTTCGACTTAAGTCGAATGCCGCAAGTAAGCAATATTTTCAGCACTCGAGAATAGTCGAACGTCGCCTCGTATCCCACTTTATCAGAGCTTCACTTCACTTCACTTCACTAACCCGTCATTTCGGCACGCGGGCAGAGGGCGCTGTTGTTGAAAGTAGGGAGGGGGAGGGGTGTTGGAAGTAACCGTGTTTGCATATTTGAAGGTTGGTAGTAGTGTGAGATTGGTGGAGGGGGGAGTGGGAGGAGCCACACGATCGCCCGAGCTTTATGTCGGGGCACTGTTTGTGTCGGCGAGAAGTGAATTAATACTCCCGCTCCCTCGACGCCATGTTGTGCGAGATGTGTCATTAGCAACACCGGGGGGTGGATGTAGTGTACGAGCGCGTGTGTGCGGGCTTGTGCGAGGGTGGGGAAAGGGTCAGGGGGCATGCGACGTGACACGGGTCGGAATGTGGAAGGGGGGGGGGGGTTGGTCTCTTGTAGGTCGATCGCCAGCTACGTCACGCGTGAGGCGTGATACATGTGATACACCGGCTGTTCGCTTCGGCGTTGCCCCACTGGACATCGTGTGCACGACATACTGCCCGAGTCAGACGTGGGCCGCATTCCACTTGGCACTGAAAAGAGCTGACCAGTTACTTTGGGTAGTGAATGGTGTTGTGGCGCCTGGCTTGGAGACTATACCTTCGGCTGAAACTACTGACGTGCATAAGGTCGGGCAGTCTCAGTAAAGCAGACGACGGAACATGGCGGCGGTGTATAACGAGCAAGTTAGTTGTTGAGTGAGTGAAGAGATTTGGGCGGCGCTTGACATCGAGGTCTTCAGAGCCGATGAGGGTGATTGAAGTGAATACGGAGCGGGGGAAACGGGAGATCCCGGAGAGAACCCGCCGACCAACCAACGGCATCGTCCGGCACGATTCCCACTTGTGAAAGTCCGGTGACTCGGCCGGGGATTGAACCCGGTTCGCATTGGTGGGAGGCGAGCTTGCTAGTAGCTCAGCCACCGCTGCCCCAAGTTATGTTGTTATACGCAGAAGTTGCAGGTGGGAAGTATATTTTCACATTCTTTGATCTCATCATCAATAATTGATAAGTCTGAATCAGACGAAAATGAAAAGAAAAAGTATCAATCCCTGTTTACAACATGTTTAAGCCTATCATTGCTTCATCGCGTATAGCAGGCGCCATTCTTCCTGCTGAAAACTGCTGACGAGTTCTCCACCTGGTTCCAGCACTGAACGCTACTGGAGTGCGAATTTTTACTGATGGTGTTCCCTTTGGCATGATACTAGTCAGTGCTTTCAGTATCAAGTAGAATGTAGCCGATAACTGGTATTCGTCTGAGGGAGGGTGTAGGGGTTTGCCGGGGAGATGGGTAACAACTGCGTACGGACCTGCGTACTGAAAAAAAAAAAAAAAAAAAGTTTCGTTGAATAAAACTAATTTGTTTGGCACAGAAAAATTATCTATTTGTAAAGGGGTAACTAAATTTTTTTTGTCGTTCAAAACAGAATATTTTGATGTTAATATTTGATTGCACCACTACGTTAGATCTATTTGATACATCTAAAGATTTGCCTGGCCCTACGTACATTAAATATGTTCGTTTATTACAAAAATAATGTCAAATATGACTGAATTTAAAACCCGTATCATTTAGACATGACCTCTACACCCTAACAATGTCAACTTAAGTGCCTACTGATGAACTCAGGGTGTTTTTAAATACATACATTTCAAATACACAACAACGTATGTAAATAAATATTTCATGTTTTACTGCTTTGATTTGTAGTTTCTTGTTGAACTTGTTTTACTGGGATATTTATACAGTTATTAAGCATCAGCAAATGCACTAAATAACACTATTATTATCCTAATTTTCAAAGAATTTCAAACGAACACTCAAGCTCTATTTTCAAAACGAAGGCATTCAAACGAGTAGCGAAAAAATCTACATACGATTAAGTTAAGTAAATAATTCTTAGATTTTTTTTTTTGGCCTAGCACAGAGATTTTCTTTACTCAAGTGTATATTTGTTTAGAAGAGAAAATTTATTTAATTTTCTTTTTCAAATTTTCTCTGTTCCACAAAATATTTTGTTGAAACTACTAAATAAAAATTCTGCCACGTATAAAAAATATTTTGTTATCTGGACGGAACAAACCTACTCAGTGCATGTAGCATTCGTTCTGGAAACGTTGCACACTAATTATATTCTTTTTTTTAAGCTTCATTCCGACGATGCTATGCCAGAAAAACAATATTCCTACTTGGGACAGCCCATAGACTGAACGCGATGGTGCCGACAGACGTCTTTCTTAGATAAGGAAAACCGAAAGCTAACAAAATTCTCATGCTAGTGTGATAAATTGGCTCCGGTACATGAGGATTATTTTCCTGAATCGAAAAACGTAGGAGTACATCAATAATTACTGCTGCAGACAATTTATAGTAAGTTTGTGGCCGCAGTTGTTTTATTTGTGGACAGACTGTTTTATAACAAAAAAACCAAACACGTAATTTGGGAAATTCGACTGGCATAAAACGGATTGGGAGTAAAGAATAATTGACGTTTCCTTTTTTATTATTGTTTAATTTACCTGGGAAAACATATGACGACCGTGACGATGGACGCAGAATTTTTAAAGAAGGAGCAAGGAGTTTTAAGAGCCATAATAAACAAGACTGTGTTAGATGCTTTAACTGCATACACAGGTAACGATTATGGATTATTTAACTCAAAACTTTTCACTTTGAAAGTCAAGGGCAAGGAATTTACAAAGATCGATGCCAAAATGTTTGATCTACTTGCAGCAAACAAAGACGAGACTGATGAGTCTCTCGCAGGAGAAGCTCAAGATGCACAAAGTTATCAGGGTGATAATTTTTTTTCTGCTGCTCACTCGAAAATAAGATGAGAAAAAATCACATGGTTTCCCCAGGCCACGAAGATGATGCTAGCAGAAATAATATTGGACTACCCAAATTAGAGTTGAAGATATCTGGTGGAGAATTAACACAATGGTTAGTGTGGTGGGCTCAGGTCGAAAATATAAATTCATCTGACCTTGACGATAGTGAAAAGTTTCAGCACTTACTTCAGTCTACCTCAGGGAAGGTCCACGAATCAATGAAGAGTTTCCCACCAACTACGAGTAATTATCCTAAAGCTGTTGCTGCTTTAAAAGAACGGTTTGGTAATGCAGAAATACTTGGAGAAATGTATACAAGAGAATTACTGGCCATGTGGTTAAAAACATCGCGTGAACGTCAAGACATTCAATATGTACACGACAAGATCGAAACCGCTTTAGGTTTTTAGAAAGCTTGAAAATCAACATTAAAGACTTCACGCCAATTTTGACACCGCTGATTGAAAGCACTTTAATTGACGAAACATTAAGCACATTTCGCCGTAGCCTGCCAGTTGGGAATCAAACACCACAGGAACGTTTAGGTGCTCTTGTGGACTTCTTAAAAAAAGAGGCCGAGACTGAACAACGCGTGAAACTGGCTACTCAAGGTTTCGATGACGAAAATTCTAACGTTGCCAAGATCCCGACGGCCCATTCGCTGCATTCGTCGACGAGTACAAAGTGTGTTTTCTGCCACACATCAGGTCACAAGGGCAGCGATTGTCAAAAATTTGTGTCGGCTTCAATTCAGGAAAAACGAGCTACTCTGCTGCGTAAAATAGCATTTTACGTGTGTACCGAGCTGAATAATCTAGCCGGCCGCCGATTGCCCAATTACAAGTAAATGTCCCAATTGTGATCGCGGACATGTTCCAATTACTTACCCGAAGTGACGTTCCTTGCGTAACCAAAATACAGATGGATCTCTCAAGAAAAGGAACGAGTGAAATTTTCGGAAAGATTCGACGCAATCTGTAAATGAAAATAAGCATATGTCGGTGTATGTAGCTCGTACGCCTATGCGACTACGTAAAAGTGCTTTTTCTGATGTTTGTGTGTTTGATTCAGGAATAACATGCCAAATAGAAAAGAGACGATGATTCGTATGGCGATTCAACTTGGCCAAAAAATAATCGGAGTATGACAGTGCTGATTGCTCGCCGTGGAAGTTGTGGCCCTGGAGCGCCGGACCAAGAGCCTGCCCGACCTCCGTGTAGTTGCAGAGGCCACCTTCGAAAAAGAGAATGACGTTCTTCAATTCGAGCTGCTGGAACATGGACTCAACAGGTCGAGGCAGTTGGAGAAACACAACGACGAGCTGCGCACTTGGCAGTCGGACAGCAGGCGCGAGCTGGAAGAAGTTCAACAGGAACTGTTCGCCACAAGGGACAAGTTGGAGCGGCAGGTCCTGGAGAACATCGACCTGATAGACAAGAATGATGGAGGCGGAGAAGGCATGCGACCAGAAGGTGAAGGACAGCCGGTCTCAGCTTGCTGAGGCAGAAATGCAACTGAACTCCGCCAGGGAACAGATATGTTCACTCACTGATTTCGTGAAGGACAATGACGCACGGATCATCAATATCCTGGATGACAATCGAGAGCTGGAAGATAACTGTTACATTCTGCAGTGCGCTGATGTCAGAGCACAGCAATTGGAAAAAGGGCTGCAAGAAATCAGCCGTTCCGAAGAGGAGGTGTTATCATAGCAGGAGAAGCTACGCAACGATCTCATTATGTAAGAGGACCTGGTGAAATCTAAAGATTTAGTGTGGAAAGCCAGCATGCCTCCTTTTATTCATCTAATTTCTTTAAATTGCAAAAAAAAAAAAAAAATCCTTGTACTTTCTATATACTTTTGAAGTAGTCTTGGTGTCATTTTTCAGTGTGAATTATAGTCTGTACTTAAGTTAGTTTTCATTACTTTGTATATTTGTAAACCTGTAAGATTGGACATGTATTTATGGAAAAAAACAATGCGCTGAAAATATATTTCCTTCTAGGTATTTGTGATCATAGATACTAAATAAAAGTTGGAGAGTATGTGGTTCGAATAAAAAATAAAATTTATCATAGCCAGCGACATTGAGGGTTTAATACGATGAGTATCTTTGGCGTATAAAACGAAGTTTGTCTAATAATAAACTGTCCTTTGATAAGCACACTAGCTACTATTGTATATACTGCTTTAGTCTCTCTCTACTTTCATAAAAAGTCTTCTTCTTGAACAGCCCCAGAAAGCGTGGCAGGAGGGACGGTGAAAAACGCTGGGGAAATATCTCCACGCCCAATTAGCTTCTTGTGCTGGTACCCATCTCATCAATTTGCTGCGTGGTATCTGATTTTGTGGGTGGGGAGGGTTGTGAGAGAACTGGCTGATAAACCATCGTCGGCAACTGAGAGACGTATACTTGGCCGCATGCAAGCCTCCTTGCAAGCCACAAACAGATCCTTCAAGTCAGCGACCTGTTGCCAAATAGCGTAGCTAATTGGAAGTTGAACTAAAATTTGTGATACCGATGCGACGTTTAATAATAATCCCCGCCCCTAATTTCGTATATTTTAAAACAACAGCTATAAGCAGGGCTTTCCAACTGCGAACAGCAGTTACTAGCTACATTCTCCTGACATACGTTAGCAAAGATTGCGGCAGGAAATTTTTTTTGGGGGGGAGGGGGAAATGAGGCCAATTTATAAAACTGTTTCCAGATGTACAGTGACAAAAATTCTTGTAACATTATGTACGATTGTTTATTCCCATCTTGCTGTTGACTGTAGGGAGTCAGCCAGAAAGAACGCTGGCAATATAAAGCTGCGCCAGTGTTTTTAATTTTATGAAATGCTTCACACCAAAAAAAAAAATTTAGTAAATGATTTTTAAAATCAGGATTATTTATAAATATATAAGAAATGTATGATGTGTGGCTAGTGGGAGAAGGCACGCTTACTATAGCAGCATCAATTTACATATAAAAGCAACATGGTCTAAGCGGGATTCGAACCTGGAACCCAGTAGCCCAAAGACGTGTCAGGCTGTAATACGAAGTTACAGACTAGCCAACAAGTCAACTGCGTTTGGAATCGGTGCCCAAAAGAATAAAATTTTGCTGTAAACAATCGCAAGTCACAATTAACCGAGATGCAGTCACTGGTATGATTTCAGAGATTCATTCAAAGGATTTCACAGATCCCTCTAGAGAGCATCTTTCTCTGGTTTCCAATTAAAACTTTACTGTTTGGTTTTCTTGAATGCATATCAAGTCTGCTATTTTACACGTCAGGGACTCGAATACGATGACCCACACACTGACAGGCATGAATAATGATCTTCGCTGAAGTCACTGCTGTTTGGTTACGCGAGAAATGCGGTGGTATAAAATTTTAAGAACATTTTGGAATACTTCTTGTTTAATGATTCAAGAAAATTTGCACCTTAATATACTACAGATTGTTCTTCGCACTGAAAATTGCAAACCGCCTTATACAAAAACAAAGAGAGCATCCATTACAACGATGAAAAATCAAGAAAATTAAATAATGGAGCGATTGTTATAAATAAGGACCTGAAAATTTCGCTTCAGTATCCGAGAGCACGCTATGTTTGGTGGTCATGTATATAGTACAGATCACGCGGTTACTCCCTACATTTCTGAAGCCCTGCTGAAGTTTACTTTCAGGCTATTCGTTTACTCATGAAAACAAAGCTTAACCAATCGAGAAAATTACACCACAGTGACAACGCAACACATTCGTGCGCACTCATCAATCTAATAATATATTGCATTTTAAATATTTATTATAGCCCGTTCACGATAAAGTAAACACTTTTGAAGCTGTTTCATCAGACATAATAACCAATAAATACATTTCATTGTGGCCTCGGACTTTTGGTTTTGGGTATGGTGAATGTATACACTGTGTTTATTACTCACATGGCAGAGTTTTCATTGACAAGTGGTGGAAGGATATAAATTGGCTCAAAGAAAAAGTAACTAGGGCTTCAAAAGTGCTCACTTTATTGTGAACGGCCTATACCTACTAGGCATTACCAACACGCGTATTTTCTCTCCGGTTTTATTCATAGCAAATATAAATGAAACGTTAAAATTAAAAGGTTGCGTCAGCCTATCACTGAACAACACCACCAAACAAGGTCTATACTCACAACACGTCATTCGTGGTGTTCGGGAATGAACTCCCAGCAATAGATCCTATAATCCATTCGGGATTACTTCGCACTTTTGTGAGGCCCTGCTTAAGTTCTACTTCCAGGATATTCCTCCGCCTCGTGCAAGCAAAGGTGAGCAAAGTCTATAAAATACCAACGGACAACGCACCGAATTCGTGCGCACTCCGTTGTAATAAAATTATGCTCAATGAGAACTATTTCTTACTAGACGCTACCAACACACATGTTTTCTCACTGTTATTATTTACATTTATGATAAATTAAATTATATAATTTATAAATATAATGTAGTTAAAATTTCAATTTAGCGAAAAATAAGATACGTCGATGTTAACAAGGTGTAAAGTGCTTGTGATACATGGCATATTTAGGTAATAACTAAATACGTCATACATGGGGCGATTTTTCGAAAGTTTGACTTGAAAAAAGTGCGAAGAAACCGTGAATACAGGCCACATAAGTGTCACAGCAGTCTTAGCCTGTCCGGCGAATGGGAACTTCTTGGCATTCAAACTGAGGCACGAACTAAAGAGAGGGACGAACGACGCGCATTTGTTTTCGCCACTCGTACACCTGTCTCTGTCACTTCCGCTCGCTTCGCTCCTGATAACGCTCAGAATAGAAGCTCCTTGGCAAACAGAGTAATCAGGTGACGTCGCAGTCCAATCGCTCCTCCGAACATCAGCGATTAAAAGCACGATCGGTGGCCTCACGCGAAGCCATTACAAAAGAAGACTATTACGCTGCGCATTTGTCACACTATAGAGACTGCATCGCACACGATTTTATTCCAGCTACTGTGTACATTACGTCGTTACTGCGCATGGGGGCTGTGGTAAAAAAAAAAAAAACGCACTTGTGTTCTTCAAGCGTTTCTTATGATGAGGGTTTATGATTGATTACAATGTTATTTCGGGGACAATCGATTACAAGGAAGCCACATTTGTCATCGGGAGCTTATTGCGTTCGTTGTCACATCTAGGGTTATTTCAACATATCTGCGTATGTTTTCCTCGTTGTTAGGTGTCTTTGATTACTTGTTCTCGAGCACTTTTGTCTCTTTTGTTTTATTTGCGATTACAGTTTTATTTACGGATCAGCCTACAAGCATATTTGACTTATTTTCATTCAATTGTTTCTTCGTGTCCGTTTGTGTTGTTCTGTGTTGTATCTTATGGATTTACGTTATATAAGCTCTGCGACGACGTATGACGTTTAATCCGTCGCAGAACACTTATTACCATCTTCACTACATAATATTAGTTCAACTATGGAAACGCTTTATACACAGCATTTCGGCGACAGGTGACGCACACTGACGGATTACATGTAGCCGATGGTATTTTCCCCCTGCCTCGGAGACTACTTTGAAGGATGCTATACAACTCGTACACGTACGATACTTACGCGATCACATGAGTGTATACAGTTCGTACGAGAGCATATCAATTAAACGGCGATTACAAGCAGCCATACCGTATCCATACCCTACATGGTGTCACCTTTAAAACGTACACATGTCGTGCACTTTCAACTATACATAGCAAATTTCCTGTGTTGGATCATTTTCGGAAGATAAACAATAGTTGCCATGACTTCTGAATCAGCCCTCGTCCTGTTGTATAATAGGACGATCTCTGTCTGTCTGTCCCAGTTTAATATTTCTAAGTCCCTTGAAACTCAGCAGAAGTTCTTCAAATTTTGCAGAGCGAATCCTCAGGGTCAAACACAGGTCAAGTTAGAATTCCAGCAAGATAAGATTACGCAACCATGACTTTTGGCCTTAAAAAATCATTTTTTAATTACTTCTCCTTATGAAAGTTTTGTAGTAATGCATAGAGATTATTGCATAGAGATATTAAGGTGATGGAATATCATTTTTGTTTACTCTAAATGTTTCGCTTCAATGTTGAGTTAATTAGGCTAAGTGGCTAGAGCAATTCCAAGTGGGGCCACAAGGGCCCAGTGGATAGTGAAAAATATTTTTTTTACAGTATTTGTATGATGACCAAATTTCTTAACATTTTAAATAGTCTAGGCACGTGACCATACTAAAACACGATCACGGGCTAAACCCCTAGTATAACTATATATATATAATATGTGATGACTTCTGAATCAGCTCTCACATTATTATATACACATACATACACATCCATTTGTAACATTTCAAAAACATTAAACTGCATACTTTACACAACAATATGAGCGCGCATGTTTCCGAAAAAAATGAGTTCAGCTGAGTTGAAAGGTTTAGGTAACTCTTAACAACGAGGTATTACGAGCCGATGAGGGTGCAATGAGGTGAGAATGGAGCAGCGCCAGAATGCAAAGATGTGGGAAACGGGCTATCCCCGAGAAAACCCGCCGACCAGCGGCATCGTCCGGCGCGATTCTCACACGCGAAAATCCGGGGGCGACCCCGTCGGGAACGAAGCCCGGTTCGCCTTTGTGGAAGGCGAGTAGTCTAACCACTACACCACCGCGGTCCCCGAGACGCCTGAGATGTGTGTGTATGTTCTGTATGGGCAGTGCGTCTGTTAATCCCTTTTAAGTCATGTGCTTAAACACGCTAAAAAGTATGATTTGAAACCAGTACAAATCAGTTCCCAGCGTGCAGTTTAAGAAGGTAGAATTAAGCCCTCCAGCTTTTTTCTACGCAGAGAGCAATAAGGGCGACATTGTCACGCGCATCAAGTGCGCCATCGCCGCTAAGCGCAAGGCTCTGAACTGGCATGCATTGTTCTCGTCGCACTGCGTGTACCTATCAGGACTTTAAGCGGTGACCCTATCATTTTATTGGGGAAAGCATTTAGGAAGGTGCAATGCGGGGACCTTGAGTAGCTTTGTATGTCTCTGACACGTTTATTGTAAGATACCGCGCTTTGTAAAATCCCTAATTAGTAATTTTGGAGTATTCTGAAATTGTGTTTCTAATGAGCGTGACATCTTGAAAGACGAAACAGCTATCGCCTGGAGCATGTCTTCCTTTATCATGCCATTAACCCTTTGAGGACGGCAAAACTTAAATGGCACTGAAGACCAGGTTAAAGATAGTTGCCTATATCCTCCACTATACAGCAGTTTATGTTGTGTTGGGTTTTGCATTCCCACTTACCATCGTACTATTGGTCCCGGCTACACCGCTCACGCTGTCTACTTTGCAACGTTTATCATTGGCTGGTCGTTGGCCAATGAATTCGCGCCTTAACTGTGCGCTTATTAATGTGTCGCGACAGATGTAGCAGGTTTTACAGTATATTGTGTTCATCTGAAAAATTACTAAAAAGAGCCATGTTATCCTTATGAACTGAAATGTTGACTAGTTATGATTTCTTACTTAGATTCCGATCAAATCCAGTGATACAGTGAAACTATATTTCTCTTCAAGAGCCAAGAAATATTCATACAGACGTGGGCCCATGTATATACGTACATACTTATCAAGGGGTTAATTTGGACACACGTTTAATACTTCCTTAGCAAAACGTGCATTTCAAACACACTGCCGCACAGTTCAGACACAAGGTAGCCGGGGACCTTGAAACACACGAAATGACTGTTGTAAGTGAACATTTGAGCCACGTACTTCCCGTTATCTATTTTCTCTATGAGTAGCGTGGCTGGAATGCACTACCTTCACGATACATCCTTCGCGCTGGAAAATCGGGTCACCACTTCAATGTATGAAGAAAAACTTGGATCGCGGATGTCTATACACCGCAGAGTCGTAAAGGCGAACGTGCGTTCGATCATCAAGAACATTCCAACTTATCACTTCTCGCTCATGTTTACGCACTGACTAAAGATCAAGTCAGAACGGATCTCGCTGGCTGCGCACAACCAGTCTCCGTGTCCCAGCACTGAATTGCTTTTCTGCCAACACGACTAACGAAACCAGCGTGGATTGGATTTGAAGTTAGCGCAATGTTTAGTAAACAAGTGCTTTGAGGTGTTTGTATACGTCCTCTAACCATTTTGTAATGCAGTTAGATTAAAGTCAAATGGGTGAAAGTATTTTATTCGTATAAAGTAGCTTGTTTTTTTAAATTAGGATATAAACAAACGCGTTCATCACGGTTGATCATGTTACTTAGACAGTTGTGTTCCTTTGGGATAGGCAATGTTGAAAACGCGCAGAAGACGAATATGCAGTCTACCTCATCTTTAGTCTATGTTCTTACACCTACCTTCCTTTTTCCAGAAGGGCCTCGAGACAGAAATAACTGATTGTTACCCAATTTTCTCTAACATATTTTGATGGAAGATATATTTCTTTAACATAGTTGCAGTCGTTCTGACAGCAAAAACATGAAAACTTAAATTGCATTTGTTTATACAGACTGATGAAAAAACTAAATTTAACTATTTGCACTCTCTGAAGGCTGCCCACATCAGCAAATAGCACATAGCGGCAACACTTAGAGAAACGTTTATTTTAGACAGGAAAATATTTGTTTGCATTTGGCCAACAAACTTCGCTCTCTAATCTTTGTGTTTCCGTTTGGTTGTGTATAATTAGGTCTAAGCACATTGGAGACTGAAAAAAAAAAAAAGTGTTTCTTTCTGAGGAAGTAACAACCTAATAAATGCAATAACTTATTGGTCATTACAGCAATGAGAACCGGGTTCACACCCCGGCCGGGTCACTCCGGATTTTCGCAAGTAGGAATCGTGACGGACGATGCCACTGATTGGCGAGTTTTCTCGGGGACCTTCCGTTTCCCCGACCCTTGCATTCGGGTGTCGCTCCATTCCCACCTCATATCACCCTCATCGGCTCTCAATACTTCGCTGCAGTTTCACTAAATATTCTCTAAACTATTACCTTTTCTAACACGGTTTTTGCTTTGGACTCCTGGAATTAAAGCCACCTGCTAATCGTTTCCGGATTCCGCTTGTTGATTCTTTTTTTACCTGTTTGTGTATGAACACCTCCAAATCATGCAACATATATTTTACAGCGCGTGCTGCTTTCAAACTGAACATAACATGTATTTACATATTAATATTGTACACTTACCCGTGCTTTACGTGGCATTCGAACCGAGCTCTCAGAATGGAAACATGACGTACTAACGAACTACGCTGCGAAATAGGGCATGTACCACAATTGCCAACGTTCTCGATGAAGTACGCTATGGCTCTACGAGCGGAAAGTACACACTCTAACACTGAATTAGTCATTTCAGTCATTATAATTATTTTACTGAATCTTTAGCTAGTGATTTATCTACTGGCGAATCAATGCAACGCACTGTTTTACTGTCAGGCCAGTGCTATTTGCTAATAATCAGTAGAAACCACAGCTTTAATTAGTGAATATCAGGAAGGAAAGTTAACAGTTGAATTTTAATCATTCAAATGGAGCAGTTTGAACAGATCTGAAGTCAAGTTCACTGATTTGTAGCAATTTCCACTGTTTCGATTTTAGAGCGCAAGAAGTTGTCTAATTGTTGGGTGCACACGCTTGCTTGTAAATATTTGTTGCTTACGTTAACTCTGATCTTTATGTTAGAATACAGAGTTAAAATTTAAAATAAGGTTCGATTAACACAACGCTGTGTTGTTTAATTCGCGGCAAATAGTGATCAACGTTTTTATGAGCCGAGAATGTTTTGTACCCTCGGAATGTTTACCTCACTTTTTGGATAGGTCGTGGGTTCAATACTGAGCAGTTTTATGTGAAAATAGCTACACTGTAAAAAAATTTCTGGTAAACTTCCTAAACTCTAATGGAAGTTTTTAAACTATACACTGTATGGTAATAATACCACACTTCAAGCTGCAGAAATAGGAATGTTTATCAGCGCTACTATACAAAGTTGGGAATTTATCTCCGTCTTTGGCTGTTTCCTGAACAAATGTAGGGACGCTACAATGAATGTATAGGAGGAAAAATTACAATTCCCGCTTTCTCGCTAAGCGTATACACTGGTATGGTAGATCTCCGAATAATTTCTTAGAGTGTACCCTTAAATTTTTATCCGTGCATTGAAGGTAAATGTTGGCACAGTTCCGTAATGCATTCGGTCGCAGGGTCCACAACCTTGTACAGTACGTGTTGCACAGAAACGTTTAATTTAGGTCAGTGTTGTACACTAGCGGGCTCAGTGCTCAGTGAGCTTCCGTGTGGGTACCTGATTCCTAGAGACCTGAATAATTCGCGAGTTCAATGACCTGCAGGTTAGACTCTACAGTCTTATGAACAAATATGCTCATATCACCTGTACATTGGTTGTCTGCTGCCACAGTGGAAGTCGACGATTTGGCTAACCTTCTCCAGGAGGTGTCAAAACACCACGTGGACCAATGGTTAAAGTTATATAAAGGCTGTTCACGATAAAGTGAGCACTTTTTAAATCAACCTAAGAAAAAATCCACTGCTACTAACGTCATATAGTTTAACGGGCGCACAGAGTGACAGGCGCCTAGTAAAGTTGGTAATGGTGGAGGGAAAGTAGTTCCATATCTTAACGTAAAATAGAAAGTGTTAGGTAGCCATTTATAACTTAAATTATTTCTTTTGCTTCCTGTTATTTTTAATACATCGAAGTTTTGTAAAGTATTTACTTTTCTAATAATTTCACAGTTTCACCTGACCGATGCATGAATAAAGTGATGAAGCCATGGCAATGTTAATTTTACATAAGGCGGAAAGATACGCAACGGACATACAAGTATATCTTACGCAGGACTTTCAAAGGTGCTGACTTTATTGTGAACAGCCTTTAAACACAAGTGTTTTGAAGTTTAGCTTGTCCCAAAATATATCCGCGGATTCTTCAGGTCTCTACAGATTAGTAAACCGTGCTTCCCGCTCTTTTGCATGCCTGGTTCATATCACTGTAGTAAAAAAAACATACAGTTCACTGGTAGTGATAACGAAACTCACCTTCTGTCAGCTTAAGTACAGGGCACTGTAAAAGAAATTTCTGGTAAACTTCCTAAACTGTAATGGAAGTTGTTAAACTATATAGTGTATGGAAATACTACTACGTATCAGGTTGAAGTTATGGGAATATATAGTATCGCTACTATACCGAGTTGGCAACTTCCCTAAACATTTGTCTGTTTCCTGAGAAACTGTTACCATGCATGTTACCATGAATGTAAAAGCTGTCCACGATAAAATGAGCACTTTCGAAATCAACCTTACAAAAAAGTCACTGCTCCTACCTGCATATATTATAACGGGGGCACTGAGAGACATGCGCCCAGTAAAGTGGCAGATGTTTTACAGGGTTTTGAGGAAATTTTACATTGCTTAAACATTATATTAACAGTAATTCGATAGTAAAATACCAAACAATGAGAAAACAATTTATGCCACATTACTGGAGTAAATGAATAAAGTTTTATCTAAAGAAGGTGTTTGAAAGAAATGTCGTTAATATAATGAAACACGTGTGTTTGAATTAGCTGAAGTGTTTACCAGGAAATTCCGAGACTCAATTTCTTTTAAGTGCGACACATCGATTGCCTATGAACAGCCTTAATTTGAATGTTGTAGAAATTTGATGTTTATGGTAAATATTGAAGTGAAACTGTAGACTAACCACATTATTAAATCTCGAACAAATATTTTTAGCCGATCAGGTGACATTATAAAATTATTTAGAGGTATCGTCAAACACTGCACTCCAGTATCATTTTGAAATTTCTTTGATACAATATACAAAAGCACAGTTCAGTTTATCACCGTTCCGAAAATTAGTTCCCCACTTCTTTATACTGTTGCCGGATCGGTACCTGATACGTCATCACAAAACCATTAAAAAAAACCACTAATTGTTTTCTTCTTGGGTAAAAGTTTCCTTATTTAAGAGGTTCATATATTATCTGTTTTGACATTGTAGTTTGAACTTTATGTACTAGATACGTTGGTATATGTATTTCTGTATTGTATTTTGCGTAAATGTTCTGACCTTGTTTATAGGTAGAGACCTGGGAATTTCGCGGATTAATTCAGCAACAAGCTAGACTTCGCAATGATTTGCATACTACAGCCTCAGTTAGTTGTTCATTGGCTGATGCTCCAGTTTTACTCTAGGCCAGGTATCTCGAGATTCGGTCCTTGTTTTCTTACAGGATAGTTATTGGCTCCGATTCGTCCAAGGCGTGTCTTACAAACTGCAGTCCAATTGGAAAATAAAGTCAAATGAACATTTGTGTAAATTCTAGATTGCACTCAACTGAATCCGCGAAATCTCCTGGTCTCTATTTACAGGTAACGTGATCTGCAGCTACTACACAGTTTAACTTTGAATTTCTCATTTATTGCGCTATAAAATTCCACATCAGTTCGTATTGATTAGAAATTTTATGCTAGTAAATTTTATGAGCACAGAAAATTATGTTGGACACTTGGACAGCCTTAAAATGGGGAAACCAGAGGTTCTTCCCTCGAGTTCTGAATTACTCGCTGCCAAGAAATTACCTCGCCCACAGTCCGGGACGAGCAGATTCGCGGAATTAACTCCCACCTGAACACAGCAGTTCCGGATGGGCGCCCAGCACCGCGAACAAAGCACAACGTCTGGGTGACGAGGCGGGACAGATATTCAGGATCCCTCGACAGGCGTGGCCCCACCCACTCAACCAGAGACCCTGGCTCCGTTTGTCCTCACAGAGGCAGCAGCTGACGTTAAACACACCGCACTCCCGTACCCCTTTCTAGGTAGTCCACCGTGCAGTGTACCCCTTTCAGCATAGTCCACCCACAACGCTCCCCCTACCTAGATAGTCCAGCCCGCAACGGGCCCCTTTCAGGGTAGTCTACCTCACCGACGACCACGCATTTATGGAAGGTCCATTCACCGATGTATCCCGGCTTCGCGATTTAACGGTCATTAAAGGCTATAAAATACGAGGGTTAAAAACTCAGACGAGCGATACATGCCGGGCTACTCTTAGAGACGTCGTTAAAATAGACGCGTGGACCAGAAACTTAATTTAAACGCGTGGTTCAGAACGCCTTTAAACGCACATGAGGTGACCTGACGGTGGCGAAAAGGACGTCACAGAGATACGTAGCCCGTCTGTATCTCGTTTAACCATTCGAGTACTGCCGAAGTAATATATTTGGTCGCCGAAACTTGTGTTGTATAGTTCATTTATGTGTACTTCCAGATTTCCTGGAGCCCTGCAAAAGTTCAACTTTCAGGCCATTCATCCGCCTCATGCCAACACAGCTTTATTAAGTCTAGAAAATAGCACCAAAGGGACATTGCCCTGTATTCGTGCGCACTCCGTTAAAAAAATGTTTTGCATGAGAAATAGTTCTTACAAGGCATCCTGTTTAATTCATATGAATTATTAATTAAATACAGGGCGATTCGCAATTATACAAAAAACTTCGGGAGGTGATTCTTGATGAAAAAGTAAAAGGAAAACATATATCACATTCTATTGAGGGAGGCATTAGCCCTTAAAAAACGAGGTTTTAAGCTGTGTTTGTGCAAAATATCGGCTATCGAAGAAAAATACAATGACAACTCTCGGAACATTATTGTATGTTATCGGGACCTTCAACGAAAGAGCCGATATTTTGCACAAATGCGGCTTAAAATATCGTTTTTTTAAGGGCTCATACCATCCTTAATATTTGGTTTAGGTATAAAGTGTCACATATGTTTTCCTTTTACTTTTTCATGAAGAATCACCTCCCGAAGTTTGTCGGTCTAACTGAGAATCATTCTGTATAATTTATGCATAAAACGTAAGTAAAAGTTCAACTTAATAAAAAGTAACGTACTATTACGTTAACACAAGTAAAAAACGCTTGTGATATATGGCATGTCTAAGAGAAAAAAAACCCAAACACGTCATACATGGGGTGATTTTTAAAAGGGATTTTATTCGAAATGTGTGGCGAAACAGCGCATAGACGCTATCGATACTGCCGCAACATTAAGACGACATCCGCAGTATTTGAAGACACTATAGACGAAATATTAAATCTCCAGTGGTATTTGTTAAGGTTCTCTGCACCGCCATATTACGTCAGCAACTCTGAAAGTGTAAATTATCCGTACTGTTATGAACAGAACTTCCTCGTGTGAACCGGTCCTAATGCCTTCCATAAATCAGGACTCAAGGAATTGCGACAATTTATTGCAGCAACCACCTGGCGATGCCGCTTGCGAAACCCCCCTCCACCAGCCAGCGATCGGGGACATGGAAGCCTAAACGACGCACCGATATAGGCCACTGTAAGGCAGGGCCCGGCGTCTTTCCACGTCCTACCAGCAGCCAGGGAAGATCACAGCATGGGTGTATCCAACCGCCGTCAACCGATCAGCTATAAACAGCCTCCGGCGTCAAGAATAAGGTGGGGACTGTCCGTAGTAGGTAGTCAATTAAAATGGCCTGGTAACATAGTTGTAACACAATTTAATATCAGTTAACAGTGCTCCTCCGAGCGTATAATCCTTCAACATCGTGTCAATTGTAAGTGTCCTGTTATTACACATGTTTCACAGACTAAAATAAACACACTCCAAACAATAGAAGCTCTGCTATTATACTTATCATCTAAGCTACGCCTCTAGCCCCTCTTTGTTGAATATGGCCATGAACAGGATTAATTGTAAATTATTGTGCGCAGGAAAGAACATTTTGATCGGGACACTTCCAACCCGGCACATTATATAAGAGCCGGCCATTAATGAACCTTGTGCATAATATTATAGGCTGCTCACGATAAAGAGAGCACTTTTGAAATCAACCTTTGAAAAAAAAATTCACTGCCCCCCCCCCCCCCCCCCAGCAATGATTCACATGCGCCCAATAAAGTTAGAAACGATGGATGGGAAGTAGTTCCGTATCTTAATGTCAAATAAATAGTGTTAAGTAATCATTTCTGATAACTTAATTTATTTATTTCGCTTTCCGTTTTTTTTAAAGCGTCTAAGTTTAAAAATAAGCAGATTTGTCTTTAAAAATGTTTCTAATAATTTCATAATGTTACTTGTCCGACGCATGAATTGCGTAATGAGTAGGGCCACTATTTTTCGCGAAAAAGTCTGAGCACACAGTAGACTTCAATACTATATACACACCTCGGCTGTTGTCATACCTACATTGGCTGATGGTGTCGTTTCCGCATTTGACCGAACCACTCAGGATTTCGTAACTCCGGCACTGGACCTTCGTGATTCGTGCGCAAACCGTTAACACGGACCACGACATATGCTTCAGTCAATCAGAAAAGCTGAACGACCCCACAGTACTTTGAACTGTATCATGTCCCGAAATCTTCTCGTGAAATATCACTGCCACTAGTAATGAGGCCCATGGCAATGTTAATCTTACATAAGCCGGAATAATAAACAACGTGCATGCAAGCATATCTTAAGAAGGGCTTTCAAAAGCGCTCGTTTTACCTTGGATAGCCTGTAAGCGTGTCCGATGTTATGTGAACCAACACGGAGGTTGTAAATGGTCGTGAAGTCATGAAGTCGTGAATATTGGTGCCTTATTTATATCTTATCTTAATTATCAGCGAATATGTACCGCACGACGATGTCTGCTTACATTTACTAGCATTCGAGACCCGTTAGAAATGAGGCACCTGTACTCATCTCTACAGATGAGCCCGTCGTGTTGGTACTTATAATCCCACTAACCACTGTCCTACCACAGGATAATTACGGGGCCTGCCTAGTAAGAATTTTAACGCCTCAAGTTTGCGCTTGGATCTAAGGAAGCATTTCAACGGCGATGGAAAACAGCTTAAAAAATTTTCGTGCGTGTTCTGTTTCCTCAGAATTTTAAACGCTAACTGTAGGATTATGATGTAGCAATCTGTTCAGAAAACATAAACTGTTCTTGCCATAGTATAAAATTCGGTACTCACTCTCGCACGCTCTTTGGCAGCCATGTTGTTTTCAAGTCTAACATCAAACATTCAGACATATTTTTGGTTTCCAAGGCAATGTTGGAAATATTTTATCGACTTTTCAATTGTAAAATGTGTAATACCAACAACATTTCGTCTGATATGAAACATAACAAATTTTGATGTTATTATGTTCAAATTCCGTTTAGGTTAATTGTGTGCTTTGCCCATAGCAGCTAAGTTTTTGATCATGCAAAAAATGTAACAAAGTAAAATAAGTTACTATTTATTGTAACACTGTACATTTACTTAAGGAAAGTGAAAGGCCAGCAATATTTATTTATTTTTCTATTTATTACCTTTTATGTCAGAGAAATGATTCCCAAGACTTACAGAGGACACAAGTGTCAATTCGCTAGAGTGAGCGGCGAGTGAGAGTGAGCACACTTTCAAGTTGAGGTACGACCTATCCCCAATTCTTACTTACCTTAAGCAGACTCTCAGATTCTCTTCGGTACAAATTTATACACGCCAGTTCGTTGTTTTCTTACTGATATCTGCAGCAATTATGTCATGAACATTCTCGAACTGGACCTGCTTAATCGAAAGTAGTTCTTAAACTGCTCTTCTGTCAGGTCCTTCACCGACGTATGATATTCACCAAATGTTTCACGCTGTGTAACATACGGGCTTAGCCATATTATTTTCCTTTTTACCAGTGCCACATAGTGTACCCATTGGTCGTCATTAAAGAAGTAAGTAGAAGAGAGAAAATTGATTTGGTACTCAAAAAAATTTCTTGTGTGTTATTTGCTAACTGGCATCACTCAGACATAGTAAGGTTTTTCAGAATTTATTTATTACTGAAGCACTGTATAAAATTTTAAGGTCTAAGGAGATGGAGGCCGTGTGAGTAAGTAGAAGTGTTTTTTTTTTTTAAACTTCTTTCCTTCCTTATAAAAGATTTACAGTACTCGTTATAATGTTCTGTACTGTAGTGAGTTCTGGAGCTCCCTGGAGACTTACGGAGTTCCTGTAGTTTCCTAGTTTTCACAGATTCCATTCTAAGCGGATATCCTAATCAGAAGATATGAGTGGCTTTGGTTTGTTTATGTGTGTAGAGGCTGTTCACGGTAAAGTGAGCACTTTTGAGGCCCTAGTTACTTTTTTATTTCAGCCATATTTTATCATTTAACAATTTTTTTTAAATAAATTGTGCTATGCAAGTAATCAACTCAGTGTGTAGATTACACCGAACTCGGAAGTTGACGTCTAAGGCTCAAACAAACTGTACTTATTGACTATTATTCCAAATGCGAAGCCTTTCAAAAGTGATCGCTTTACCGTGAATAGCCTATATATGTGTTAGTTCCTTATACAATTTTACACCGTTCGAAGTGTCTTAACTTAATTTGCTAGATATACCCTTCGGTGCCCAACTCTAAACTCTAAAATACTGTGTAGGACAAAATTAACTCCATCCCACCTCCCCTCCAATTGGGCCCTAAACCCTTAAAACCCTTTCGTGAATCTCCGAACCCATTTCGAGTCCGAAACCCCTAGAACTGTGTCGTGCATCTCTTATTTCCATACTATACCCGGACAACGCTAGATAGTTCTATTAGTCAGATACATTTTTAAGAATTTTCGCAGTAGATTTAATTGAAAAATATTTAAAGTCCTGAAAAGCATACATTTGTTTGTTTTCTACATGTCATGTACTTTAAATTATTATACAATATAAATTCTCAGCTATAGAAATTTACATATATTTACTTTGTAGATTTTTAACCACGGGGTTTCTACTTTAAATAACTTGTCCTAATGTGGCAAGAAACTGTAATTCTTTTAGAAAATATTAGCCTAAATATTTTTGTAGTATATAGGTCTACGGAACAAAAATCTGGGTTTCAGACTCACTGTCTTTTGCATGCAATTATATTTAATTCCGATGAGTTATATACCTACGTAAGTTATACATACGATGTTAAGTCGCAGGTAGTAAGATTGGCACAAAATGTTGTCATAATTGCGATTCATCTGATTCTTTTGGTATTGAAATATGTGAGAGGTATACTTGCGAGGAAAGATTATTCAAAAGAGATGTGGGTTGACAAGACAGGATAGGACAATATACAGAACTGATGCAGAAATCTGCCTGCTAACCAAATTACCCCGCATATGATACACTGAACCATGAGACATAATTGACATATAAGCACGTATGATATTGCACTTGCCATAATAGAATTACATTATACTGCACTGTCTATATTCTCATAAGGGAAAACTTTCCCTTGCTCCAAACTACAACACACATGATGAACATTGCCAAAATTTTCACACTGCAGGAGGATGAACCAAATAACATACAACTTTACTCACACTGCAGGAGGATGAACCAAATAACATACAACTTTACTAATAAAAGTCATCCGTAGGTTAAATGATCCTTTCGATATGAAATAATTACGTTGTCTCAAAGAATAAACTTTAACCTTAAATTGTAGCAAAATATTCAGCATCTTAGTAAAAATTATATTCACCCTTATGTCTGTTACGAAATAAGAACTATACCCAAGGTATCTGGTAGCTAATGAAATAAGGTCTTTAAAGAGATAATAAAAAAAACTAAACATTCTTCAGTGAAATAAGGCCGTTCAGAAAATGCCCCTAACCTCACACACAATTAAGTGAATTATTCGTTAATCAGATTTAAAACTATAGCTTTACCCGGCTAGATAAATATTACTTAGATCGGTAGATCAGGATTCTTAAAGCTCAAGTTATTCGTGGTAAAACTGGGGAGGTGTAAAAAGACCGTTCAGGGTATACTTGCACTTTATAACTCCACCGCTGGACAATTAACAAGAGACTTAAAAGTTGATGAAAATACCTTCCGTATTTCAGCTTTTACTATGCTCCACTTGCTCATTAGCCCTCTTCTTCGAGTTTTCGCTCATTCAGTCGACTATTAAAAACATTTTGAGCAATCATTCACTTGCCGATGCACTAATCACACACTTAGAATGTCCGATTACAAACGGAGTATCAGTATCCCTGGCTGAGTACATGGTGACCCTTTGAAAAACAATATGGAGACAAGGTCCATTCATTATCATATAATTTTCAGTGATTATTTAATATTTGAATTACCTTGCGAAATTTATGGATTAAATATAAGGCACATTCATTAAAGATACCTCAGGTGTGACGTCATAAGTCACTACCAACTTAGATAAACAAAAACATTACGATTACAACTTCAACACATTAAAATAAATAAATAAAATACCTGCTGCATAAATAGTAACGAACAAGTGAAAGAAAAAATAAGTTACTGAATACTTAATTAACAAAAAGTCTCACTTCATAAATATTACATAGAATCCTCAATTAAATAAACAAATGTGTGAAAATTACATGAAATATTACGTGTTAATAGATATTCAAACTATATGCGCAAACACGATACATCACAGTATTATTTGTATAACTTCAACATCAATCAACTAACACAACATACAGCAAATATAATGTTTCCCATTAATTTTTAAACACCATCAGTGGATGTTGTAGATCAATTGCGAAACGTTTCAGAGTTTATATGATTTACTGCATGACATAACATATTGCATCATAAGTCTGATTTTCTGTATTCAGAGTGTTTTTTTTTTTACAGAAATGCGTAAATATTTTTTGGCTATTTTTTAAATTAACGCTTCCTTGTAATAACTCCTTACTTACTCTGAAAACAAATGCGAGGGTGGGATTTCTAACTAGAATTAACCTTGAGACTGGGATGTCTCATTATTAGGGACCTGAAAAATTCGCGTTATTATTTGGCATCAAGCTAAACTTCGCATTACTGTATGTATTAGAGCAGGCATCGTTTCTTCATTGGCTTCTGCATAGATGTGAAGAAAGCACCCTTTCTGACTGAACTGCGTGTGATTGGGGCCCGCAATTGTGAAGTGTTCATTTAATGGCACAGAGCTACGCATGACGTATCAAATAAAGTCTGGTCCAATGACAAACGTAATGCAGAGGTACACGTGTTTTAAGTTAAACGTGTCCCCAAATAATAACGCGAATTTTTCAGGTCTACTCATTATGCACAGAAAAATACCAGCCCGCCTACACGTTCCTAGCTGACTGCGTTTGCCTCGACATCGCCCTGGTGTGTCAAACGTCAGCCCGCCGGCTTGCTAATTTGCACGACACAAAATCAACGTTTCACTGCAAAATTATTATGAAAGACTTTTTTAATACTTATAAGCTAACTGTTACTGTGTACACGACCTAGGAGGGTGAAATCGGCGAACGGTAACAAATACGCGAAGTTCGCTTGCAGATCCCGACACGGACATCCGACTAGCATAACTGCTGGGAACAGACTGGGGAACATGGGAGCCATCCGTAGTTCGTAATGTTCGCGCCTAGAGCGCTAGCGTCGTCAAGCCTACAGGAAGCGCGCGCCGTAATTATAAATAGAATAGCTGGCGTTCCATGCACAAATTCTGAGAATTACTCGACCTGCAACTCGTTCCTATTGGCTAAGGTAATATTGTAACCCCCTCTCGTGGTTCAACATTAGTTTTGATTTAGTATTCAAGTCCCCGCAGCAACTTGTGTCAGCAGAGGTTGATGGCTGCTGGGGACGAGACCAATTCTGAGATAAGTAATCGTATATTCAAAATGTAGGGCTCATAAAGTCAGTAATGTAGAATCGGACAATTGCTGTCCAATATTACTTGTAAAAGTAATTTTGTTTTCTCGGATATTGAAACCAAACCAAACAAAATAATAATAATTGTTAAAAATGTTGAATATTAAAATCACTTAGCTGCCCGTGACAAAAATTATTACAGTAATGACAAGAGCATTCATAAATTATGCAGAATGTTGTATAATAAAAAACATTTTGCAGAGAAAATGTAAAAATTAAGGGTGTTGTGGAGTTTCCCTGGTTTTGCAGCCTGTAATTTTAAAGAAGTTTGGAAAATATGAGTGATTGAGAAAAAATGGTTTGTCATTAAAACAAGTTACAATATATTTTATAAAATCAAGGTCAATTCCTTTTGAAAAATGTTACTGAGAATTTAATTCCTAAAATGGGTCATGGAGTGATAGAGTTTGAAAATGCCCGAATTTTAAGGTTTCTGCTCAGAATTTTATTTAAAAAATATCAGCCTTTTAATGAATATATGTTGCGAATCAGTGTCTTTTTGTGACAGATCTCCGCTAAATGTCTTTTTTTTTTTTAAGAAATTGCTCTAACGTCGAGCATAATGATTGTAGCGTTGATCATAAAATATAGTCCACATTTTCAAAGAAATTGTGTGCGTGTGTGTGTGTTTTGTAGTTTTGTAACCAATTTGTGCTTCAATATGGAGGGGTTTTGATGTACGACAATTTGGTCGTGGTTACTTGGGGAAAGAGGCCTTGCGTCGCCCTACAGTGTAGGACAAAGGAAGGGCCTCAACCTAAAGATAAATCTGAAAACAAGAAACACATTAAGGGATTATCCGAAATTCGAACCCGTAACGCCACGTATCACGTAGCCTGACATTACATGCGATTAAGCCTCAAAGATAAGCTTTTTTTTTTAATTATTTGGATAAAAGTGTTCACTGCCTAAGTTTGATAACTAACTCAGAATTACATATACGGCTATGAAATATATATATATATATATATATATATATATATATATATATATATATATATATATATATATATACAACTACGATTAGCGTAGTATCATATATCGGTTACGTAACTCTCGAAAGAAAATAATTCCTGAAATATACTTCGATAACGATTAATCGACATCACATTCCGATGTTCCAGTACGAGGTGTGATTGAATTCACTGATTACTTCATGTGGATAACACGGCGTATCTCTAAAATCAAATATCGCTCTTCATTAAACAATCAAGGGGAAAAATAACATGACAAATGCACGAATGAATAACAATTGCACACATCTGATTTGGAACTGTAAATACAACAAAAGGCACACAATGCTCCGCCGGAACACAAGAGGCAAATAAAAACAATGTAAATAACAGAGGGCGACTGGAAAATACGACGAAGGAAAAAAACGGAGTGAAATAATACAGCATCCGATGTAAAGTGGTTTAAGCCACAAACACGTACAGAGTTGGCGGTCTCCTATTTCCATTAAAACTAAATTAATATTAGATTTCAGTTGAGTCTATTTCAAAGAGATAATAAACGTAATTTGTTTACAATTTTTTTACAATAACAATTTGATACATGTCTAATTAATTAGGACCTGCGTTATCTGCCTTCACGCTAGATATCTCATTTTAAAAAATCTATCACAGCCCAGCATATACATGCAGTGGAGTAGAACAGTTCAGTTAGTATAATGATTTTTATTTTAAAACTCGCTGTAAATGAAAGAGTAAACTCAAGTGGTTTTTGGATATTTAAATAGGGCGCCTCTTGTTTTAAATTCAATCTGGCTGAAGCTCAACAAACAAAACGGGTTTGTGAAATGTACTCATGTAGAAATAATTGGATGAAAGCAAAAGTATACTGAATTAAACTGTGACGAAAGGGTAACAGCCCTGAATAAACACTTCTACCACATTAAGTTTCAATTATTTTTAACATCAATTAACCGAATACTGGATGATAACATAAATTCAAAGATTACTTATTGCGTGACCATCAAGTACGATTACTAGGGGAATTTGGAGAGATAATACACAAGATATAAATAGGAGCAGGCCTGCCCTCTAGATGCCAATCCTGGCTTACAAAAATAAATAAAATTCCTAATATGGGAGCAATATTTCAGAAAACACGTGTGCACAGTGCAGTATAAATTTGTGACTGTGTCCTCTATTTATTCTGCAGCAATAAGAACTCATTTACTCTCTCGACAGGGTACGGTGTGATAGGGCCATCATATCCTAAGTTGTTTCCCGTATGTTCAAATACGTTCAATGATGAAAGCGGTAGGTCAGGTGTATTGGCAAAGTCCATTCGGTCATCAAATAATAACGCAGATTTTGAAGCTCCATACTCATTAATGATGAGTCTAGTTTCTGCGGCTTCCTTTAAAATTATTATTGGGGAATTGTCGATAGGAAACGACAAGTCCTGGTAGCTTTTAAGCGCGTACTTGCATGTGTTAGGCTGTTCAAGGTTCACTGAGCACTTTCGAAAGCCCTGCTTACTTATCTATGTACTTTATATTATTCCGCCATAAATAAAATTTACTTTGTCGAGAGCCCGACAATTTCATGCATGCGCCATACACAGAAAACATTTGTGCAGGTTTCACAAACAGTTATATATCGAAGCTAGTTACCAAGATTATTTCCGTGACACTGCAAGTGTAACTTTACAATATATTGTTTTAAGAAACATACACACCGCTTTATGCATCTAAATGCTAAAAATAAATTTGAAGTTTATGGCATTTTTTTTAATTCAGCATTAGTTTTATGCATTGGACGGTAACGTATAGTGAATTTCGATCTAATTTTTGTAGTGTCACAAAATAATCTTAACTTAGTTTCAAAAGAATTGCTTGTAAAAACGAAACAAAATTCTACAGCTTGCAAGTGAACCTGTGATATCGAAATTTATAAAGAACGAAATAAGTTGCTAATATAAAAAAAATCCATACCTTTGTTTACGTAAAATAAAGAGAAACTGAATGAAATGGATTATGTAGCCACAAATAAAATGATCCTCTTTTTTACGGAGTGAAATCATGGAATGATTTTTCTTACACCGCTACCATATGGTTGGATACTGGGAAATCTGTCAAAGATAGCTTTCGAATCCGCGAGACAGTTATGACTGTAATGCACACATTGTTCTAAACCCTAATAAGTGGCTTAAGTCAGTGAGAAAAGACCACTTAAAGTCACACAATAAGCTGAAACAGAGACGTTCCAGTCTACGGGACTGGAAACCAAATTCCTCAGAGTATTGTGATTCACTGAATGTAAGCGGAAATACCTATCAACTAAGAGAACTTCAGCCTCTAATGCCCGGTTGCACTGTCATGGTTGATAACTCGATCCGAGATCGGATCTAAGATCGACATAGTAGAATGTTGCACCATTCGAGTTCAGTAGTGGGCTGGAGATTGAGATGAAGTTCATTTCAAACCGCCGAAATTGGCGTTTCAAAATCTCGATCCGAGATTAGCAGCCATCGCCGACAAATGTAGTTCGAAAATACGCCAAGAGATAGAAAAACGATCGATTGTTTTCTTGGGAAATTGAAATAAAAAAACATTATAAGCACTTGAATATTATTCAGTAAAATTTGTAACGCAAATAATTCACTTTAAACCGATAAAACATCGCACATCTAGTTCTATCTATAGTGAAAAATACGCCTGCTTACATGACGTTATATATTACGAACCAATAGCAAAATTTCTCTCACACTTAATCTCGATCTCTCACTTTGGAACTAAGATCGACGAATTGGAAATCCAGAATCACGAAATTTCGTTGGTGTAACACTTTTACATCGGAACCAAGATCAAACTTGATCCTGGTTCGGACCCAGGATCATTCCATCTCGGATCGGGGAAGATGTTGGTGCAACCGGGCATAAGTAAGGTGCGACCGACTTCCAGCAAAGGACTTTTTCAGCAGTTTCACTTAAGGACGCTCCCTCTCTGGGGATGTTTTCCTCTTGCAGTATCTGAAGCAGGGGGTGATAAGGGTGACGCTGATACGCACACCTCGTGTCCCATCGCCACTACCTACCCGCACGAAACGCTAAACTGGTAGCCAATGTTCTCGTCGTTCTGTTGTAACTACGGGATTTTAAGTGATAACCCTATCGTTTTACTAGTGTGAAGTTTGTAGCAAAGTTCAATGCAAATTCGTAAATCAGATTAGAAATTTTCCGATCTGTATATTTCGAAATGTAGCGGTGTGAAAAGACAGTTCTCAGTTGCGGTTGAGAGCTCGGGAAATAATACTTCTAACATGCATGACGCCTTGAATGTACTGTTTGTCCCTTCTCTGAAGTGCATTTTATTTTGTGGATCAGTGCATAATGTTGCGAGCAGCAACAGGCATGCTAGCCTGATTGCGGTAGCACAAACATATTGCAAAGCAGTGGAGCTAAGCCTTGAGCGCTTGTAAACAAACCCGGCCAAGCAGGCGATCTTTGTGGCCGTGAAACTGCGCCAGCAAGACGACCAGAGATGGCGGCGTGCCGTCCGCCGACATGCGTCTAGTCTTCAGCCCGCGGCGTCATGGACAAGGTCAAGTCTGGCCATAATAAACTAGTCAGAGTGGCCTTTTATATAAACACTAGCGGACCCGACAGACGTTGTCCTGTACATATGTCTTAAATCTCACCCCCTCTCTCTCCCCCTCTCTCTCCCCTTCTCTCTCCCCCTCTCTCTCCCCCTCTCTCTCCCCCTCTCTTTACCGAATTGTGAATCTAAACCATTCTCGAATCCACTTGAACACTCACAAAAAATTTCATCAAAATCGGTCCAGCCGTTTAGGAGGAGTTCAGTGACATACACACGCACAGAAGAATTATATATATGAAGATGTAGTTTAATAACTAATCACATTAATATCTAACACAATTTAACCAAGTAAGGTTAACGAGAGCTCCTCCAATTTAACGAGTAACTAACATTCTGTACCGAGTAGTAAAACGTATCGTAACGAGATGTGATTTGATAGTGAATCCAATAAAGGGACGAGAAAGACCTTTGAGTACTCCTAACCCCAACATGTACGTTTAATATAAAATATAATTACCCACATTAAAGCCACACACTTTTAAAAACGTAACAATACGAAACATGATTAAGTTCAATGCAGTTCAAGCTCCAAGCCCCATAATTCTATTAGAAATTTCATAGCATATTTCAATGTATTTCGCTGCGATATGAAGTAATGGTGCGAAAAAAAATAGTGTGACAATTCAGCAAGATGACTTTTATAGAAAGAAAGAACTAGAAGCATTTTGATTTAATATATTTTTCTTCCAAATCTCCTAATTGAACCAAAGTAATACGCTATGATACAGCTAAAAATAATTGCTCACATCATTAAACTTGCATGAAGAATATTTCTTCTAAATCTGTTATTAAGTTTATCTTTTTCTTCAATTTTAACTTTTGAGAAAAAATTATATGGAAGAATAGCTAATAGGATAAATTGTACAGCAGATGAATCAAGTGGTGGATTTCAAACAAATCGAAATAAGTCACTGGTATGACTTCAGTCGACACTTTAGTTGAATTCTAACGTCAAGTTTAAATAGCTATTCGAGATTTATACAAATTAAGATTTTAAATTAAATTTCTCATATTTACGCTAAAAACATGATAAATGTTATATTCATAACGGCATATTATTTTTTATCAAGTCATCATTAGTATCATGTCTCCAAAACATTAAATATTACCAAAATATAAAAAGAAAAAAAATAGTTTCCTGAACAGCGTTGACTGGGCCGTTTCCAGTATTAAACTTTTGGATTGTGTCAAGGTAGCACACTTACACGCCGTTAAAGGCTGTTCACTGTAAAGTGAGCACTTTTGAAATCAGCTTTTGAAAAAAAATTCACTGCTCCTACCTGCATACATTTTGACGAGCGCTCTGAGTGATATGCGCCCAGTAAAGTTGGTAACGACGGAGGATAAATAGTTCCATACCTAAACGTCGTATAAAAAGTGTTATAACCATTTGTGGTAACTTAAATTATTTATTTCGCTTTCCGGTTATTTTTAATGCATGGAAGTATAAAAATGAGCAGATTTGTAAAATAATTACTGTTCTATCTAATAATTTCAGTTTTACTTGAGCGACGCATGAATCAAGTTACGAGGCCCCTGGAAATGTTGATTTTACATAAGGCGGAATAATACATAATGAATATACAAGCAGATCCTAAGCACCGCTTTCAAAGGAGCTCAGTTTACCGTGACTAGCCTATACTTAGCTCGTTCTGGACCTGAGTTGCCCAACAATACACACCGTCACCCTGCTACAATGCCTAGTTTACTTTTACAACGGGCAATAAAAGGAGCACTGCTGTTCCATATTCGAACAGACCCCCCCCCCCCCCAACCCATTTTTTTCACCCTTTTTTTCCTGTCGGAAAAAAATTGCAGCGAGCGCGGTTTATTTTTATGCCGCGTGTTTGCAGATTTTATCAACGACAAATATTCGCCGCCGCGGTTGGATAATTGCGCGCTTTACTACGGGGCAGTGTTTGGTGGCACCGCAGGATGTGCCTCGACATTTGGCGGATGACAAACAATTCACACTCGTATTCTCTCGCCGCTGTGCATGCTATAAACAGACCGGATTTTCAAAAAAATAAAATAAAATTAAATTAAAATGGATTTCTGAAGCCAACAAGGGTTCCTCAGTAGCCCTACGTTACAGACAATAAATGTTCCCTGGTAGTAAAGGCTGTTCACGATAAAGTGAACACTTTTGAAATGAACCTTAGAAAAACGTCACTGCCCCTTCATGCGTATATTTCAACGGTCGCACTGAGTGACTTGCGCCCAGTAAAGTTGGTAACCGAGGATGGAAAGTAGATCCATATCTCATTGTTTGGAAATCGGTCTTAGGTAACCATTTGTGATAACTTAAATTATTTCTTTCACTTTGTAAAATATTTACTCTTCTAATAATTCCACTGTTTCACTTGACCGACATATGACTTAACTGATGAGGCCCGTGGCAATGTTAATGTTACACAAGCCGGAATAATACACAAAAGTGCATACAATCATATCTTAAGCAGGGCTTTCGAAAGTGCTCATTTTACCGTGAACAGCTTATAGATATGATGTAAGATAGCTGGAACACCGACTCACCCAAATTTTCAAACCTCACTGTTAGCATACATTTTACAAAATTTTAATACATTGTTGATTTGTTGCATGCTTGTTATTAGTGAATCTGAGTCTCGCTCGCAGACTCCCAGATCATGTCTTACGAACTGAGATCCAGTTGCAGAAGAATCCTAAAAGTATACATGTTTAAACATATATTGAGCTCAATTAAATTAAGCGATATTATCTGGATCCTAGTACTGAACATATGACCAAGCCGCACACGTATCTCCGCGAAAAAGGAATATTTATTGGTTAAATACTGCCACAAGACATGAATTCACTTAGAATAATTTTTAACACAATAAATATCACTGGTTTTTTTACAATAATTATTTATTCCCCTTCTCTAGATTCTTCATGTCACCCTGAATAGTAAAAGGGATGATAATTCCATCACCGAACTTCGGGAGGATATGACTACATCCATTATTAGTGATGAAATGCCATTTGGCTGTTTAGTTACGAAATTTAGTGACTTAATTTCCAACCCTTCAAGTTTAGGATATGCTTCGGCTAACCACATAGGGATACGAAATGTTCACCATTTCCGCAGTAAATTAGAAAAAATAGTTGTTCTGATTCTGACGAAGGCATAGATTATTGAGGTGCCCTTCGAGTTAATTATATTAGGGTTCATGGACGTTTATCAAGTTGAATAAATGTTTGTAAACAACAGAGTAAGGTCTAGCGTTGTCCTCAAATATAATGAAGATGGAGGGCTAATAATACTATTTTTTTTTCTGCTGAAACAGTATTTTTTTTAACAGTTAATAGAAATTTTGGTTGAAGGGGAAAAAAGGTTCTCTATTTGCGGCGCAACCAAATTAATTTCTGGCTACTTAATAAACGATCAAAATTTACGAATATTGCATATGCTACAAGAAACCACCCGTGAATGTTATCACTTTAATAAAATATTAATAGCACCAATGCTACTTGTAATTGTTAAGACATATATATAGCAGACTTCTCTTTCCGGTTATTTGATTTGAACCCTTATCGTATAAACATCACTTCATAATCCCGTACATATATAGGTTAATATACATTATTGTTGCAGAAATGAACAGTGTCATTCTACGAGACTGGGATTAGAGACCTAAGATTTGATTACAATGATCTTACAAGAAGTGAATATGAATGTCTATCTGTGGCTACCTAATGGTTTAACACACCAAGTCAAGAAGACAGCCTCATACATGCCTTGACATACAGGGGTGAATATACCCTGTATCAGCAACATCGGTATCGTTTACTGTTGACAAAATTTAGTTTGATTTCATTACGTGTTTGAATCAAATTGAGCTGTATGAAAACAGCAATAAAATTAAATCAATCATGCAGCAACTTGCAATGACACTGTCATGACACAAACGTGCATATATCAGTGTCAGACATGGCAAACGCCAAGATAACATTCTTCTTTTTCTCTATCACGGAAAGTCGAGAATCTAAAAGCGGCATTGTTAATATTTTATGCTCATAAAATTGAAAAATAACTCAAGACGAAAACAACACAATTCTCTGTTTGTGGAAGTAAAACTCACTTTGAAAAATAAAAGAATAATTACGCCTGAAATTATGTCGCGACAAACTGAACAAAATAGAGCACTTAAAATATGATGAAACAAAACCGCGAAACTGCCTAAAATACTGGTTGGCGTAAGAGGGCTGGAGGGTTTTTTTTTTTTTTTTTTTTACTGGGTAAATTTGTTTCTGTTCTGCGCGCTATTCTGTTTATTATATTATTCAGTTTAATATCACTTCCCGTTTTGCTGTGTACGTCCATAAAAGGCAATGAAAATTTATTTTCCTCTCTTTCAACCAATTTCTGACTACTGCAGCCCGAGTAATGCCTTTTTTTTTTTTGCTAGGAAAAATTGTTTAACGAATATTATTTATAACATTTTAGCAGCAGTTCTTCGATCAATGTTGTTCTACTCTCAGAAAGAGAGTTGAAAATATAATTATAATAATGAAACATTTATAAAATTTTCAGCTGAAAATAAGTAGTTTAAGCTTCAGCTCGTGATTCTTTTAAGGGTTATTTATGTGGGGTAAATAATTCAATAAAAAAATACAAAATAACTAAAACCGACATTCGTTATTCCACAGATACCCCATTACAGAAGACATAAAATACGACATTTAAAAACACGAAAATGGAAAATTAGTCAAGTGTCACTGTGTCTTCCAGTTTATGTGCATAAATCTGTCCTAACGTATTTGCCTTTTTCGTTGAACCTTCCAAAAAAAATTTTTTGTGTGTGTAAAGGTATGATTATTGCTCTGTGCCTTTACTTCATTACTTTACGTTTGTCTGGCTCGTTTAATTTGGAATTACTGGCTTATGCCGTCTGCAGAACTTTTGTGTCTACTTATGTGCTAACGATAGCAAATATTTGCTTATTTGCGATGTTCATGATTTTTATGAGATATTCTAAGTTAATCTAAAATAATAATTTTTCGTTCAATTAATTTCAGCATGTTGCTTCTTCACGAGTATTAAAATACCCGCGAAGGTATTTTGAACAATGGATAAGGTAAGAAGAGTACTCAAATTTTTTGTAGCCTTTACAACATGGGTTACATTTTTATTATTCATTCAGCCCTGAAAAGTATGAATTACAATCCCAAATTACAACAAAGGCTTACTCACAAATATTTTTATCGCAAGCCAAAAATCGCTTCAAAATACAATAAGAATGCCGTAATGCAAAGAATTGATAAGAAGACGGTATAAAATTTGCCGAAACGGCTAAACTTACAGGTGCTCCAATGTATTTTAATCATTAAAGTGAAGGTGTTAAAACTATTTTTTTTTCAGACCACTTGGTCTATATACATAATCGAGGACAAATTACTCAATTATTTTGACATTTTTTTCATAATGAAGTTGTTATGTCATTTCGAGTTTCGGTATATTTTAATACTAGGTGAAATCTTTATTTTATTTTGAACGAGTCTGCCCGTAAAACCCCGTAAGTATCTAACAATGTATTGTGATATGATAATACTTGTGGCATAAAGTGATTATTAAGGGTGATATTCACACGCAAAAATAGAAAGGGTAGTAAGCTTTTAATTTTTAAAAATATCGGAAACTATTAGAAACAAAAGGAAGCAATCTCACACAATGTATCAGCAAACGAAGATCATCAACCCCATAAAACCCCATAAAACTGTAAAACCATTCCTAGTTAGAAACAAAATAGGGGTTGTTACACTCACATGGTAGCAAATTTTGTAGCACTAGATATTTTCCAAATTTACAGGACTAATTTTTTTTGACCCTGAAAAAATGTACAAGAAAATTCGCCTTGTTATTCAACCCCCTTTGTTTACGAGTAAAGCGCCTCCACAAATAAGGGTGGCAGGGATGCCCCTCAGTTTGCCTACCTCTAAGGTCTAGCATGACCACGCGTATTTGCAACAGCTGCTTTTTCACAAATGAAGCTGCCAACAAGACGTATACAGAGACTGGTGACCTTTGATCGCTTATACTTTATGCGAATTTGTAATCTTTCACCAAAATTATTAGTTTTCCATCTTCGAGGCAAATGACATTTTTAGAAATCACTTTAGGCCACAAGTTGTACATATCTCTTCTGACTGTTTTTTTTCCTATGTGGGAACACATCTAACTAGTTATGAAACACTTACAAAAACACACTGTACAACGGTCGACCCCTCACCACTACCACTCATTGCTTTTGAAATGCAGTAATCAGAAGTTGGCAACACAGTATCACGAATGCGCAAGAAGGAAAGGCAAGAAAATGTCACAGCAACCAATGGCAAAGGTCAAAACAGTCGACTAAAGGCTGTTCACGATCAATTGAGCACTTTCGAAATCAACCTTAGAAAAAAGTTACTGCCTCTACCTGCATATATTTTTAACGGGCTCCCTGGGTGACATGCGCCCAGTAAAGTTGGTAACGATGGATGGGAAAGTAGTTCCGTATCTTAACGTCGAATAATAAGTTTTAGGTAAACATTTTTGCTAACTTAAATCATTTCTTTTGCTTTCTGGATTTTTTAAACATCGAAGTATAAAAACGAGCAGATTTCTAAAATATTTACTTTTCTAATAATTTCACAGTTTCACTTGACTAACGCATGAATAAAGTGACGAGGCACATGACAATGTTAATCTTACATAAGACGCAAAAACACACAACGGTGCATACAAGTAGATCTTGAGCAGGGCTTTCAAAAGTGCTCATTTTATCGTTAATAGCCTATAGCAACGCTTGAAGGCGACGTATCAATTTCTCCTTCCTTCTCCCGCAATGCTGATTACGGGTGGAATGAGATTGAGGAGGGGAAAAAGGGGAGGGGGGATTGATCGAAGTCCGCATCTGCTGTGGACCAACAGGGCTAGTCTTTGATGATGTCGTAGTTCACTTGCCACTGGATCAGCGGTTTCAAATTAGCCAATGTTGCAGATGAAGTCAGCCTCGAGCTGATGGGGGATGCGAAGTAGCCAACATACGCTGAAGTGATAGGCTGCAGAAGCACACGCCATTCATATATAGTCCATTCACGATAACTTCGAAATGTTCTGTAGCCCTGCTCTAGTCCTGTCTCGAGGATATTCCTCTACCTCTTGCAACCGAGTCTAGAAAATTACACCAAAGGGACAACACACAGCATTCATGTGCATACGGTGTAATAATATTTGCCAATAGAATTATTTCTTTCTAGGGATTACCAGCACACCTATTTCTCCCTGTTTTAGTTCACACTAATTTTAAATGTAATATTATAGTTATAGGCTGTTCACGGTATAATAGGCACTTTTGAAAGCCCTAATTAATATCTACTTACATGCACGTTTTATATACTTCCGTCATATGTGAGATTAACATTGTCTAACAGTCTATACCAACATTACTGGACGCATGTCACTCAGTGCGTTCGTTAAAAATATATAGTGGTAGAAGCAGTGGCTTTTTCTCAGGTCGATTTCAAAAGTGCTTACTTTATCGTGAACAGCCTTTGAAATATAATGCGCAGATAAAAGTCAAATACAGCCAAAAATAAGGCATTTTTTATATTAACAAGTACGAAACGTTGTGGAATATCACATATTTAGGAAGCAACCACCCACGCCATATATGGAGTGATTTTTCAGAGGTTTTGGTTCAAAGAGTGGGAAGAAACAGCGAACAGACTATAATGACTTCGGTGCGAGCCGAACCACCCTACCGCGTCAGGACGCAACTTCGCTGTCCTGCATCTAGAAGGCTCGTGTATGTCGGAAATTCTTCCGTGACAGGTTGGACCTAACACTTCAAAACCCCCTACCCGTATGTTATCTTCACGTTTGAACTGCATTAGTTTCGGGCACGCCTTGGACAACTCTACAGTCAGCAAAATAAATAAATAAATATAACCGTACGACGTGCCGCCAAGTCGAATTAAAAAAAATAAGCTTCTCATCATAGGAGTGTGATCACATGAGTTTATCATTCCTGAATATAGCAGAGTGCAACCAGATTTTTACGCTAGAAACATTATAAAAAACAAACCGTCCCTCCTCCCTCTTTGCAAATAAATGGTTTTTAATCAATAGCACGTTAAACGTAAAAGCATTCACTTGTTTTAACTGAAATAATGCCACAAGTGTAATAAGTTTCTAGCTTTGACTTGGCGTCTTAAAATAATTAGAGTTAATAAAATTGCTTTTGTCTTTCTTGTATTTTTACAAAGTTTTGTAAATCTACCAAGAATTTGTCAGCTAAATAACAAAAAAAAATTGTTTGCAGTTTAGTTGCAAGTAAAATCAGAGAGGTCCACAACAGACAGTTCTGTGGCTATTACTTTAAACGTTAGCAATATTTCTACTACGCCAACAGCCCGATTGACCGCCATCCTTATAGTTACGGTGTATATGATTTGTGGCTTAGGAAATGCGGTTCTTGCAACCATATTGTCTTCTCAGTGTCAGTTCATGCGATGAAAGATTCATAAACTGATTATTCAATATAGCATATTAGTAATCTCACTTTTCTGATTTTTACTTTCTCGCCGACGTCCTGTTCCTGCAGTAAACGCTGACAGAAGTTCTGCAGTGCGCTCCCACGAAATATAGTCGTAAGGCGTTTCATTGAGGACCGCCAGCGCGGAGGCCATAAGAAAAACTATAAATGTCACAACGTCCTACCAACAAAGTACGGTGACAATGTGACCTACTTCCATGCGAAGTTGTTTTGCACATGTATGTACTTCACTACCGTAAACAGCGTGGAGAATGGACTGTGTGATATATGTTATCTTCGGTTGTGTTTTAGCAGCAGCTGTTATCTAAACTGTCTCCTGCTATTAAAGAGGTAAAAAGACTCATTTGGAATTTCAAGTTATTCAAGATATTATTTATTCCTGTTTGGTTGCTTTTTCATTATGAAGATAAGAAAGTTTATCAGAATGTAAATATAAATTAAATCCAATCGTTACAAGTTGCTTTGTTTTAAGAACCCAAGTCGTTACTGAGATAGAGTTAGAACTGTATTTGATTTAAGAGGCGTCCCTTATAAATTTATAAGAGAATATATAATGAAAGACCAGTGAGACATTTATTACCATTTAAAATATTACTATAAAAATAATTTAATTGGACAGAAAAGTATATTTTGCTGCTCAGCAGGGTGGTGATAGGTTGCGGTTTTATATTCGTATCATCACAGTAGAAAGAATATAATGGCTCTTTTACTGTGATAGTAATGGCTTGAATCTTTGAAATGTGATTTATAGAGTGGGGAAGGAGGTTTGGTCCTACATAATCGGTAGTGTGTATGAACATACAGCGGTAAGCGCGAGTAATCATAGCATTGTTGTTTATGAATACATGTATCATACAGCACGCAATACAAATAATAGATAATACGTAAATGACGAGACAATAAAAGACAGAAGCAATAACAACGAACATACGTGTTGAGTGAAAACAAATTAATGGAATTATTACAGAATATTTTGTATACTCCTATTTATTTACATCCCCTTATCAACGCAGTTTCAAATCACCTATTCCTATTTTTCTAACAAGTAAACTCCAAGACACTTTTCCATTATTTTCCTGTGGAATTAGAGATGACTAGTTGAACGGCTTTTAATCGAACAAATAGTGTGTGTGTGTGTGTGTGTGTGTGTGTATATGTATATATATATATATATATATATATATATATATATATATATATATATATATATATATATATATATATATATATATATATATACATACATACATATATATATATATATATATATATATAATATATATATACATATACACACACACACACACACACACTATTTGTTCGATTAAATATATATATATATATATATATATATATATATATATGTCTTGAGACTGATAACATTCATCTTTTGAATTTTCAATTCGGTACCGAAAACAGCATATCTGAAAAAAGAATTAGGGGTGTATTAATACCATAATTCATTCTACTCGTCACGTCCCAAGAGCAACAAATTTTGTTCGAAAAAATAAACAATCCTGTCGGAGTAAATGCTATGGAGTTTCGTTCAATGACGTAGCAAAAGTAAATATTTGAAAAATATTTCGATAGCGAGAGGAGCGGGAAACACGAAAATAATTTGGTTTATTGGTATGATTGTCAAGTTTGTGAAGTACTGACATTTGTGTTATTTTCTGGTTCTATCGTTACAATGAAAATAGTTAAATATTAAATGTATCCAGCTCCAAGATAATTTTAATTTTTTTGTAGGCTGTGCAAATTTTCAATTCAGTCATGTCTGCATCATTGTAAGCACATAGAAATTCAAGTATTTATGTTTAACACTAAGTACTTGAGCGTACAATTCATGGAGATCCTACTTAAATTAAAGTTATACTACAGGCCATAATCCAATCTTATCAGCTTATGTGTCATAATTGTCTCCTTTGTATTGCATGTTTCACTTGTAAATTTCCTACTGCTTCATTAATACAGCGAAAGACTTCAGAGTTCCATGGTCCTGAAGTTCTCAGTTAGTTTGGCGAAACAACCCAGGATAAATTTTGTTCGAAAATGGCCAGTAAATGCAGAAGCGCATAAAGATATATTACTACTCAGTCTGACGAATTGTTTCGGTGTTCCCGTAGACCAGGGATTATAGTATGAAAAACTTTGAAATGATGACGGTGACATTATAATTACGTGTTATAGCACAAATACGGTCTAAGCATAGTAACCTGTTATGAAGCAAAAGCTCTGATTTATTTACTGGACATAAACTCGAGCATGTTCGTTTTAGTTCTCCTTTCATAAAGACAATCCAGTAACTCAGTACCCATTCTGAGTATATCAGCACTAAAAGCAAGGGAAATAAAATGTCCTAAATTCATCGGAGAGAAAGCTTTACTTCAAATACACATGCATTCCGTTAATTTTTTTCATTTGGATCGCAGTTCGTACAACGCTCAGGTCACGATACTTATCAATATTTGCCAGTCTCTAGTTAATAATTATTTATAATTCATTAACATTTAAATACGGACTAGTTAAGCGAATGCCTACACTGTACACAGAATATTTCCAACTATGCATTTCAGCTCAAAACAGGTACCAGTATTGCTTTTTATTTGCCTGAGAATAAATTCTATTTAGCTGATAACGCTATAAATGTGACTCGAGTAACTTTGTAAGTTTCTGCACTCTAGAAATTTTTTTGTGTACTTTTACAAGATAAATTTTTGGAAACCCAGTTGCCAAGAACTTTCTTTGTTTAACTACAAACAGTTTCCTTGTAGAATCTGCAACACATATTATTGTAATATTACAAATGATAGCCTTGTATTACAAACTACAGTATTGAAAAGTGTACATAAAATTACTATTTTTATTATGTGATCTAGACCAACTTAACTTTCGTACTTCGCACTTATTTTTCTGTTAAATATAATCCCAAGTACTTAAAAGTTGTCAGGGAAATTATTTGATTAATAAGAATACATATACTGGTAGTGTATTGTAATTTAAGAGTTCCCATGTAACTAGCAAACATTAACAGTTAGGTAACGTTCGATTGAAATTGTCGTTTTATTATGATTAGTTGAGTTCTTTAAGTGTTTTACGTTAATCAAACTCGCAATATATTTCTTATTGCACACAACTACACTTTGTATCAACCATAGTTTTTACACAAACGGCTATATACGATTTTAAGTCGTTAGTTGGGTGTCCGCCATTTTTGCTGAAGCTCGTGGATACAGGTTTATGTAGTACAAACACTTCTTGAGTTCTGCTCCAAACACGGCTCTTGTAGTTTTAAAAACGAGTAGTTTTGGAAGAAAAATCTTCGTACTCTTATAAGCATTTTTAACATTACGAACAATTTCTCAGTAAATATTACACCATTTTTACAGTGTAGTACCGTGTGTACGTTGTTAAGTATTACTAACTGTTACGGGTGCCTAGTACTGCTTTATTGATATACTAGCTGATCTCGGCGAACGTTGTTCCACCTCTTTCACGCTCTATTATGCCTTCTCAATGCGTCCTTTCTATTACATCTGGTACGTCGACCGATGTTTGACCGTGGTATCGCTGGGATTTTTCTCTTTTAGATCAACAATCATTTCCCGCAAGTGTGAGCAAAATTGGCCCATAAATATAGAAGTTAGACTCCATGGCCACCTATCTGAACCTAAACTACCACATCCAATGCACAATAAAACCATTTCTCTTAGATCAACAAACATTTCGTGCAAGTATGAGCTAAATAGGCTCATAAATATAGAAGTAAGACACCAGTGCTACCTATCGGAATGAAATATAACTAAAAACCTTACTCGCCATCTCAATAACATATGGTGTAAATATGGTCTCCATATATCAACAAACATTTACTGCAAGTATATGCAAAATCGGCCCATAAATATAGAAGTTAGACTCCAGCGCCACTTATCGAACCTAAACTACCCAATGCTAAGCACAATAAAACAATTTCTTTTAGATCAACAAACATTTCCTGCAAGTATGAGCAAAATTGGGCCACAAATATAGATGTTAGACTCCAGCGCCACCTATCGGAATGAAACGTAACTATAAAACTTACTCGCTACCTTAATAACGTATGGTGTGAATATGGTCCGAATAGGTCCAGCGGTTAGTCAGTGATGATGCGGTTTAGTCACGCACATTGGATTTCATACATAAACATAAAGGTAGAAGGAAGAAGCCTACACGGAGCGGAAGCCACAACTACCACATAAACGATAATTTTCCGGTTACAGTGGCGGAGAATGTTTCACAAAGACTTGGCGCTTGTTCTTTCCCGAAATAAAGACGTTACGTGTTTTGTATTTACGTAGCTCAGTCCCGCACGTCGTCGTTACGGATAGCGTTTCCTGCATGTTAACATCTTCGTGAAATAACTTCCGTCAGTGGAAAAATTTTGACGGCACGGTAACGCTAGTGCTATTCACTTACGGAAACGCGCAAACTTAATCACAGTTGGTGCCTGTTGAACGGGCGCCCGGCGGAAACACTCGAGGCCACATTTCACGATGGTATTTATGTTTCAATATCTGAAAGAGATTTATATGAGGATCACACGTATGTAAATATTTGTAGACAAATGATTATCGTTTTCAAAATACAGCACCGGAAAGTTGAAAATTTCTACGCTTTGCTGACTAAACCGCATGCCATGTGATATATATGATACTTATGCACAACATATTAATTAAGTACCGAGGATATTTAACCATCGGCGCTGGAGTAATGGTATCCTGAATCAATTTTATTAAAGGTATTGATTTTATCGCTGGAGATAGGAAAATTTTGCGAGTTCAATGGCCTGTAAGCTAGACTCCACAGTCCTGTGTTCACTAGGACATCAGATGTTTGTCCATTGGCTGCTGCCTCAGTGTTACCAGACTCCTGCCAGTAAGGGATTCGCTACTTCTTTCCTTACAAGTCTGCTATTGGCACAGAGTTGTCCAGGGCATGTATATAAACTCTGATCCAATTGCAAAGGTGAATTTACTGTATATGTTTTTGATGTCTGTCTTGTCCCGAAATGAATTCGCGAAATATGCCTATCATTAGCTATCGCCAATACGTTGTTATTCGTTTGAAAGATAATAAGCGTATTTATATTTATCAGGCATTACCAACAAACTAACTTTCTCTCTGTTTTAATTCGTTTTAGATTTAAATTAACCAAACCAAACACGTCATACATGGCGTATTTTTTCAAAGCTTTGATTCAAAAAGCCCGGTTTCTTCACAATTTGTTAGTCAACCCTTTGAAAAACACCTCATTATGGCGTATTTAGGTTGATTCCTTAAGTGTCATGTTTCACAGGCGTGTTATACTTATGATAACACTAAATTACCTTATTGTTGATTACACTGAAGTTTTGCTAATATTTTATGTACAGATTATAACATTTAATTCCAAACAAATATGAATTAAGACTGGGGGAAAATAAATGTGTTGGTAATGGCTAGTAAGAAATAGTTCTTTTGTAAAATATTATCACACCGAGCGCGCACGAATGCGGTGCGTTGGCCCTCCGGTGCAGTTTCCTAAGCTTCGTTTGCACGAGGCGTAGGAATATCCTAGCATTTGAACTGGGCCTGCCTACCAAGCCGGCAGTCGTCAACTTCAAGGGGAGAATCAGTGTTAAACTAAATTCCGTCTCACTTCGTCAATTTTAAAGATAACTATTTCAAACAAAAATCACGTTGACGCGATTTTCTCAGAGAATATTGTTACATAAAATTGTTTTTGGGAAAAATATTATTTATCCATTTATGTTATATGTGAATTTCAATATTTGCATTTAATATAAAACATAAAAAACAAAAAAAAAATTGACAAAATATTTTACGTAGCATCGTTTCTTAAGAAATTACACGTAGAATAATCTTTGTTTGAAACATATATTTTAAAATTGGCGCAATGAGAATGAATTTCGTTTAACATTGATTCCCCTATTGACGTTCGCGGCTGCCGGCTTGGTAGGCAGGCCCGTTAAGGAGGGCTTCAGAAAAATTCTAATTATAGGTTGTTCACTGTAAAGTGAGCACTTTTGAGGTCCTAGTTACTTTCTTCCTTTCGGATATTTTCTATCCTTCAACCACATTTAAAAAAATAAATATTGTCATGTAAGAAATATGCGCAGTAAGCAAATTCCACCGCACTCGGAAGTTTACGTCTAATGATTCGATATAATATTTTTATTGACTATTATTCCAACTGAAAGAGCTTTCGATAGTTCTCACTTTATCGTGAATAGCCTATAACCGTGAATGTACTGGGTGAGTCCTTCAAAAGAGGCCCCGTGGTACATGTGTGTAACGGAGAGAGGGAGTGAGGAAGTACAGTCCAGTGTGACAACAAAATACCTAGAGTAGGTGCTGGAAGTGGCCGCCATTGACCTCCGAGGCAGGTGTGCAGACGACACCAAAAGCTGTGAAAGGCACGGGCGAGGACATGCTGCGGGATGGCATCGATACGGGGGCCTCTTTTAAAGGACTCGCCCTGTACTACGCTGATGTCGTACCACAAACTCGATCAAACTTGTTGCCTGCAGAACTGACGTGCTCCGGAGACGCTCGTAGCTGGCTGTTATGCGCCCTTCGACGACGTGCTTCGTGATGCTAGGTGACGATTCTACGCAAATTCATCCCAGAGAAATCCATCGCGCGATTGCCACTCGGGCCATAGAACAGCGGTGGCATGACAAGCGGACGAAAAGTAGATGGGGCGTGGCTGTGTTGGGGACACGGCCGCTTGTTTTGCGCGAATACGTCTACGTTGACGCGCTCGGACGCCTTGATGTTCGTTTTACGTTCCCGGCACCGCTTCACTCGATCATATTGGGTTTTATGGATATCACTGAATTGCTTTTGAGATGCTCTTTCCAACCGTATACAATTTCAGTTTTTCGAAATGGCTTTTTGACGAGTATAGGCCGACATTGTGTTAAGTTTTCTTAATTTTTTACATTAAACGCATACAATTTCACCATAACTACGCCACACAAATGTTTTTATACACGCAATTTATTGATCTTGACGAGAGCTGTAGATTGAAACTTAAACGAGCGTCGTAGCTTCTCGTAGCCAAAAGTTACACTACGCGGAAGTTATGAGACGCGGCGAAACGAACTCAAAATTAACCCCCGCTTCCACCCCCCTTCCCACTTGCGCCAATGTCCTCACTCAACGTAATATATTCATTGATCCTTTGGTAATCGAGTAGTGTAATTGGATTTTGAATGTAGATGATAGATTCGGAGCTGCAATGCGAAACTCTATCCCCCGATTTTGTTATGATCGGATTTTCTGAAAAGCCTCGCACTATGGTTGCAAATTCAAAAACCTACTCACGTCAAAAACTACTCATCAACACGTAGACTAATTTCCGCAACGCTTGGCCGTGGGGGCTGAGCGGTTAGACCGCTTGCCTCCAAACAAGGCGAACCGGGTTCGATCCTAAGACGGGTCGCTCACGGTTTTACGCAAGTGGGAATCGTGCCGGACGATGCCTCTGGTCGGTGGATTTTCTCGGGGATCTCCCGTTTTCCCCCGCCCTTCCATTAGGGCGCTGTTCCAATCTCAACTCATATCACCCTCATCGGCTCTCAAGACCACGCTGTTTTGAGCCACCCAAATATCTCAAACCCAACTCTTTTCGAAGCAGCATTGAGACTATCCAACCAAAATGCAGTAAGGAATTATTGGGGTTTCGCGATAGTTGTCATTCACACCATCACAAAATAGGCAAGTGAACAGGCCTGGAATAGCGTTGCGGTTTCTTTGGTATAAGCGTGCCCATTCTCGTATTGGTTGCGCGGGGTTCTGGAATTGTACCTTATGTCTGATTGGCTGTTCGTCCTTTGGAGAACGGTACTGCGCCATATCGTTGGCCAGTTACCCCATTTTGCTGGCGTGTGAGGACTTTGGCTCTCAGTATATATGACTTCTTTGTTTCTATGTTCTGCTCCGACTTATATAAGCTGTTAGAAATCAACTGAACACTTTCGAATGTCCCACTTAGCCTAATGTAGTTATATTTTATGCTCTTTTCTTTCACCCATCCACCATCCTATGTAAAATGTACATTGCCAAGACGCCAATCACTTTATTCATTCGTCTATCGAGAAAAACTGTGAAGCTATTAGGGAGACCACTTTTACCAATATAAACATTCTTACTATTATTTGCATTAAAAAGAGAAAATAAATAAAATATTTCATAACACAAATAAGAACATGCAACTTAAGATAAAATGTAAACGCTTTTATTTATTCTTCGTTTATCAGTACCGTGGCGATGAAGTGCAAGGGCCCTTTCACGCGATCAAATATTTATTGAATTCAATTACTTTAAATCAATTTATTGAACTAAAAAAATCACTTCATTCGCCGTTCAATGAACTGCATCCTATATGCTTTCAAGTATCCACATGAAAGTTTATCACAAACGTTTTAGTGAAACCAGTTTAAAAAATACCAAAACTAAGTTTTTTTAAGTCTGTACTACTCATGCACGACACGAAAATAATTTATTTAACCAAAAAAAATGTTCTTATTTATTGTACATTTTATATTTAAAAAAATATTCATCCTTATTTTGTAAACGTTTTAAACGTGTGCACACAAATCTGTTATTATGAGATTACTTACATTAATACTATCAGAAAATCTGTGATAAGGGATTGAAATTTTAGATTCTATAATATATAGAACATGCTCGAAACGAAGATCTTGAAGGAAAACGAGACGTACAAGAAATTAAAAGAGGAAATGTCCGCGATTATGATGATTCTATGACGTCCTATAGCATTAAATGAATTGAATTCAATAAAAAAATTAAAGTAATTTGAAGAAAAATTTGATCGTGCGAAAGGTTCTTAAGCTGTAGAAAGCAGTGAATTTTTTTTCAAATGCGGTTTTAGGCTTAGTAGACCCCTACGCGGGGCGAAATAGAGCGAGGAGAGATTTGGGCAGCTCTTGAATTGGAGGTCTTGAGAGCCGATGAGGGTGAAGCATGGCGAGTATGGAGCAGCGCCGGATTTCAAGGGCGGGGGGGGGGGACGGGAGATCCCAGAGGAAACCTTCCTGCCAGAGGCATCGTCCGGCACGATCCCCATGTGCGATAAATCCGGGAGCGACCTCCGAACATTTTTTATGCACGCGTTGACTCTACTCCCTCACCTCACAATACTACTTACCCGCGCCGTTACGGCTGTGTATCGGAAAGAGTGTTTGTGTGTGTGTGAGAGAGAGAGAGAGAGAGAGAGAGGTTGAGATTGCAAGGCCAGCACAGAGACCCAGGAAGGTGTAACGAACCGTACATCACAGGAGGAAGACAAATAACTGGGCCGGGGGAACTCGGGCTTGTTTAACCGACCCTCCGCCTCGCTGTCACGACGATCTGGCTGTTGATTGAAGACCTATGTTCCCACTAGTCCAGGGTAGTCGTTGAGGGGGGGGGGAGGATGCAGTTTAGTAATGGGAGGCGGGCCTACCGCTGAACAGCTCCGATATTCCGATACTATATCGAGCGGCGTGCCCTTCCCCCCCCCCCCCAATCGTCAAATAACCAACACCCCACCAATTTATCATAGCTCTCTCTCTCTCTCTCTCTCTCTCTCTCTCTCTCTCTCTCTCTCTCTCTCTCTAACTCCTTCCCTCGCTAACCAATCTCCTTCGCACGCGACCGGGATAGCATCTCCGGGCCCGGACGACGGTTTCAATTTGTCCGGCACAATACCCACCCCCCCCCCCCCCGACAACCATGCTGTGGTGGAGAGGGTAGTGGAGGGAGCTTCATCGGCGCTCGCCGCGACCTCTGGGAAATATCCGAAGAACTATTTTCAGGTGGACAGCAGCATCGGCGACGGAAAGAGAAAGAGAAAAATCCAACGTCGGTGGAGGGGAAAAACGACGAGTTAGTTGGAGCTGCGCGTCCAAGGGTCAAGAAGGGAGGGAGCAGTACGGGCGACACTGACACGCACGCCTAGTGCCTCATCGCCCCTACGCGCATGGCGTGCAGTGTTGCCGTCGTGGCGCTGTACTGTGTAAATTAGATCTGTAACAGTGGGGTTTTATTACACGCTATGAAAGATCACAGATTAAACTACGCCCGTGTCTTTGTACTTCTCTCTTGACGTTTTAGGAAACTGCACAGACGAGCTTTAAATATGGGATATTTGACCTTTTTCACTAATTTATTTCTCCGAGAATATACTAAATATGACAAAAGTAAAATAATAGGGACATAGATAATTGTTGTTTTTTCTTTTCTGGCAAAAAGTCGTATTTGCAGAACATTTATTTATCGAGATACGCGTATTCGCGCAAACAATTATTTCAGAAAAAAAACGTGCAGATCCGAATAACTCTTAACGCTCGCATTATTTTTTTTTCTTTCCCCCACTCACGCTCCTCTGTGGGGGGGGGGGGGGAGGAAACATCTGTAGTTTCGCTCGCGAGTATAAGATTTTTCACTATCAAGAAGCTGGAAATCGTGCATGTTTTTTTTTTTTTTTTTACGAATTAATAAAATAATATTTAATCAAGATGCTTGCACAATGCTTTTGCAGGATTCTCTTAAGCCCCTGTCACACTGTCAGATTTTCGCCATCAACTATATTAGACAATAAAATTTGAGCATAAAATACGGTCACCAAATTTTTCCTTTCAGCAAATGTTATCAAATATTCTCGAATGTGTCTGAAAATATGTCGCACTGCAAATTTTTTTACTTAAATAATCTAATTTGAAATATTATTTAAAAATTATTTTCATAGTGAGGTATTGCTTTTGGTTTCCATGCGATCCATTACACGAAGAAATGTAAGGAATGTAGTAATTTTTTTCGCTTTTTTACTAAATCCAAATTTTCTTTATCAGATATGTTTCCTGCACAATGAAATGTAATGCCTCCGAGTTCGGAATATTATGTACAATATTCACTAAAATAACATTCATTCCCAGACAACTTCTACATAAATTAATTATCTTCATAACCTACTTCATATCGAACAATTGTTCGCTATTTTAAAGTTTCTTGACGTCTATATTTGTCGTGCACGATTCTGAATGGCTGAGACCATCAAATAACAAATAAATTTTAGAACCGGTCGAATTTTCACATGTTTAATGGAAAATGAAGTCATCCTACTTTATCAGACAAATATGGCGGCGTTTATGACGTTTCGATGACGTCATTGCTGTCCAACTTTATTTGACCAAACTTATTGGAAGCAGTTTGGCGGAATAATTTGACAGTGTGACAAGTTCTTTACCCGCGACGTCTCGTGTAATGGAGATTGTCAAATAAATAAATATTACTCTTTTCTGATCTCGATCGTCCTTATAATTGGCAAGGAGAGTTTCGGGCCGCTACGGAGCCACAGTTCATCATTAACCATTCCACACGCCATTTTGCTGAACTGATATCTAAAATGTTTCATGTCGCCATTAAACTTCCTTTTGTATTTTCTCCATAATAAAGATAAATTTGAAACGGAATAGAAAAGGTGTATCTCGCCAATGACCAGTAAAAAAAATGTTTCCTCTGTAAAATCTTATTAAATTAATTTTATTTTTCGTTTAATAACGTTTCCTATTGCCGTATGCAGGTGGCCATGAATGTAATGTTGAAATTGAATTCAATGTTATGTACATAAATATTATTTAGGATTGTATGTTCAGCGTACAACACAGTGTGCTGCTTCACAAAGATCTGCGTAAGATTAACTTATATGCACGTTGTGCATTCTTCCGCCCTATGTAACATTAACATTGCCCTAGGCCTCCATGCGTTAGTGAAGTGAAACTGTAACTATTATAAAAGTAAATATTTTACAAATCTGATCATTTTTACTCTTATAAGCATTAAAAAATAAATAAAGCGAAAGAAATGATTTAAGTTATACAAATGGTTACCTAACACTTTTTTTTCGACGTTCAGATGTGGAACTAATTTACCTACATCGTTACCAACTTTACTAGGTGCATGTAATTTAGAGCGCCCGTTAACATATATACGGGTAGGAGCAGTGACTTTTTTCTAAGGTTGATTTCAGAAGTTCTTACTTTATCGTGAACAGCTTTAACTATAGTTCGCGTGCCCTATCTTGGCAGATAAGCTCCATAACGCAGAAGTGAGTAGTTGAACACGAGACCACTTTAGTAAAGTAAACTCCAAATGAGAAAATAGTGCGCAGAAGCCCAAAACACGTCGCGCGAGTCGGGAGAGTCCATTGCCGCTGCACGGGAAGGTGGGAATGTTTAGTTCAGCGACAGCGGCCGAGAGCGGTTGGGCGAGAACTGTTCCATATGTGCATTAACCCTTTCAGACCCACTTTAATTAATTAACGGATTCAGGCATTGCAAAAAAAAATTTATGATGCGTGAGGTACTTAAGTTGACAAAACACTTGTTTCATTCGGACTGCCAATAAGCTGTAGACTATATGTTCGACTCTAGTAAAACTAACCAATTTATGAACAAGACCAGTGAGCCGGTTTGCGAATCATTTACCCACAGGTAAGATCGTTGGTCATTGAGTTTCGCAGTGTACAGTATAGACCAATAATTACTTACACATACGTAATGTACACAAACGTGTACACCGGGTCTGAATGGGTTATTACCTTGTTGCGGGCGCGGGGCTCGGTACCACAACTTGATGTCGGAGCGCTGTCCAGCGAGGGGAGCTAGGGAGCAGCGAGAGTGGCAGAAGACATTCCTGTATGTCGACCAGCTGCAAGGTATATAAGGCCGCTGGGGCATGATGACACCCCCCCCCCCCATCTCTCTGACCCACTCTGTCGGTACCACTTCGAGGGCACATCGACGCCGGAGGTCGGCGCGAGCAACTTGAAGGGAACACAGCAGAGCGAGCCGAGATACTGACGTCTTGGAGAGACGTGAACGTGATCAGCCAATTACACCACGACTACGCGACATCATAAGGCGGAGGAGCTCCGGCCCGGTGTCGTTAATTACCAGTGGTAAGGAGATATTTGGTTCTGGGTGCAGGATAAATCCGGAAACAACCCCACGTTCAGCGAACCCTAGAGGGCCCCTGTTAAAGAGCCTTAATACTTGATAACGTAATTATAGCTTGGAAGAGTCGAGTTTTTATTCAGTGTTCTTTGTTAAGATATTTCAGATCTATTAATTATTAAGTATTGTTTGTAAAGTATCTCATATCATTTTGTATGAGAAAAAGCAATAAAGGCATTAGTAGTTTTTTGTGATTTTCTTGTGTCATTGTACTATATTGAGTTATACCCCCAGAGTAGACTAAATTAAAGAGGATTAGCCTCAGTGACTTATCTTGTTCATATTTTTGTGTTTTATAGACCAGCGTCACAGTAGTCATTGCAGAGCTAACGTTACAACTTGAAGAAAAAACGTAAGTCGCGCAGCGCAGTATTTAACAGCGCGGTAGTGGAGAGCGATGTTAGCAGTTTGGTGTGTACAGTGCCAGCAGTCACGTGATTTCCCTTCCTCCAGCGGCGAGAGTCCGGGAGAGCCATGCTACAGAATTGAGTTAAGATTATTTTCTCATATGGACTTTACTAAAGGCTGTTCACGATAAAGTAAGCACTTTTGAAATCAACCTTAGAAAAATGTCGCTGCTCCTACCTGCATACATTTTAACGGGCGCACTGAGTGACATGCATCCAGTACAGTTGGTATCGATGGAGGGAAATTAGTTCCATGGCTTAGCGTCGAATTAAATGTGTTAGGCAAACATTTGTGATGACATAAGTTATGTCTTTCGCTTTTTTTTTAACGGATCTAATTAATTTAAAGAAATAGCCAGATTTGTAAAGAAAAAAACTTTCCTAAGAATTTCGAAGTTTCACTTGAACGACTCATGGATAAAGTGATGAGGCCCATGCAGTGTTAATTTTGCATAAGGTGGAATAATACACAACGCGCATACAAGTAGATCCTAAGCAGGGCTGTCAAAAGTTCTCAGTTTACCAATAGCATCCTATATACAAATCCAGTTACGTAATTGGATGATTTTAACTATCTCGCGTCTTACGTACCTGCTAGCGAATAACGGACGTTCAGTACCCGACGTATCTTTATTCCGATTGGCCCGGTCTGATGACAGAAAGTATTTTCGAAAAGACACGCAGCAAATAACCACAGGAAAGTTGCAGGTGAGCACGTTTACTTTTTATTTACAAGCGACGAAAGTGTGCATACTTAATGAGAAGCTCGACAGTACAACTTAAGCAGGGGTTCACGACAATTGAAACTAATGACGAACAGACTATATAGCAGATATCCTCCACGAATTTATATGTAACTACGGCCAAGTGGATCCAGAGCCCGTTATCCCTCGTAATAATTACTTGAGAAAAGGAGTCACGTGATGCCTGTTTATTCGGCAAATTGTCCTGCAGTATAAAGGTTTTTCAACAGCTAAACAAGCCCTAAATTACAATATTTTTTAGATGTTTTAATAAACATAATATATTGTTACACGCGGACGCCTGACGGGCGTATCTGTGTTCGTGAAGAATGGAGGTCTTAATAAAGATAAAAATAGAAGAACTAAATTTGATTTATACTTTATTCACACAGCTATTACTTACAACATTGAATTTTCTGTCTCCACTTTCACTCTTTCTATTTAACAGTGAGCACAATATTTAATGTATACTTCAACTGTAATGAACGTCCTTCTTAATGTCTCTGTTTGGTTACAGTGAATTAACTCATGCTCATCATGAAGACATGTTCAGTCTATCTGTTGCCATAATTTGTAATGTCTTTCACTCACGCATATAGTCCAATAGTCCAGCCTGCCAGCCACACTCTTTACAGCTTGATACTCGCAGCGCAGACTTCCCTTCTGCTGGACACTTCTCCCGCTGATCATCTTACATATCTCGGAACTCAGCCAATCATTTATTCATCAACTCCAACGCAACTCCCAGGCCCGGAGGCCTGCCGCAATGATTACAGAGTTAGCCGTGATCATCTCGAAGGTTCGACGCAACCCGAGTTACGCTGGGAGAATGTCAGTAATCCAGAGCATTCACCAGATAGACGCAGAGATCAACACTGCCGAGGTCAGCGGCGTTGCGCCGAAAAATATATTGTCGTGTCGGATGGCTTTCTGTAAATGATACGTGATTCGCCCGACTGCCGCTATCACATAACTTCTATACTTCACTTCCACTCGCTCGTGCGGGAGGCGAAGCAGGGAGCACGTAACAATATCTAGCGTAGCCTATATATCGTTTCTCAGCCGATGTGTGTGTATACTCGAATGAGCTGGAGAAAATAGTTCCGAAGGGCAGGGGAAGAGGCTGAATAAACTAGCTAGTCGCGATCGTTACCGTGTACGGAAAACCAAAAATATGTACAGTGCCCTTGCGAGCTGCGCAGTAGGTAGCCATACACACTGCTTTGCTGCTAGAGTCACTGTAAAACGACGTGGATCGAATTCGACGTTATACAGCTGCTTATGTTAGTTTACGCTATGTTCACGGTTAACACTTTGAGGACGACGCACGAGTGTAGCTCTTGCAAAACCATTTTCATGATTTTTTTTTTGTTTCTAAACCAAACTCGAGTGGATGTAGATCCTTTGTTCCACTTGTACGTAACCAAAGCCTACGAGAACATTTTAGCAGAGCAATGATGATTTCCCGAACTAAAAAACAATACTTTCTTAACATGACTCAAAAAGACACGTTTGATTGCAAACCCCTTTACTCAGTGAAGGACACTTGATTGGGGCAAAATCAACTTGCCATCCCATTGGCCGACGACCGGCCAATAAGAAACGTTGTTGTGTACAGTAGACGTGCTCGACGTCACATGAACCAGTAGGATGGCAGTGAATGGAAAAACACGGAAATCAATAAAACGTTTATTCCTAAATTGCTGGCGACATGTGATTCACTTCTAGTCTTGAATGCTAGTAAAAGTGTGCAAACTTCAAAGTGTTAATTGACCACTTAAGAAATCAATCTTTGAAAAATGTCAATGCTCCTATCTGCATCTGTTTTAACGTGTGAACTGACTGGTTTGCGCCCAGTAACGTTGGTAACAAAGGAGGGCGAGTATCTCAATGTCTTAACATCGAATTAAAAGTGTTGGGTAAAATATAGTCACTACTGAAATTATTTACTTTGCTTTCTGTTTTAATGCAGATAAGTTTAAGAAATAGCAAATTTGCAAAATATGTTCTTTTCTAATAATTTTACAGTTTCATTCGACCGACCCATTAATGGAGTGATCAGGTCTACGGCAATGTTCATTCCACGTAACGCAGAAGGATTCACAATACGCATACAGATCGTAAGCGCGCAGAAGACGAGAATCGGTCCGTCTCATCTTTAGCCTACGGCCATAGCTGAGCGGACGAAAGAAAAGGGAAATATTATCCACAGTAATGAAGAAATGGTTAGCAAAAATTCCAACTATTTTCTGAGAGTTTGCGGGAGTTGGTTATCAATACATACTTTTTTTTTTTATGTACATAATTCTGACACACAATTTAAACGGAACACTTTTCTGAAGCTTATTTCAAAAGTCACCGATGTAAAAGATCCCATTGTTTTCCCAACTCTTTCAAAGTTAGTTGACCATTATGACTTTTAAAATAGCTACCGATTGTAATGACGCTAATTATTTATTACCAAGTTTTTTTCATGCTGTATTAATTTAATTTTGATTACTCGGATAAAGTTGATATATTTTTGTGAATACAAATAACAACTAATTACACGAGCTGAGTGAGACATAATTTGTGTGTGTTCAACTTCCTAAATGAAACTAAATTAAAAGGTATTTCCATTCTGTCATATAATTCATTGAAATGAATGATATTTGTAATAAATAGTAGAGGCAGATAATTAATTAAGAATTTTGAGGAAAGGGGTGTGACGTGGTTACACAAGATGGTGAAAACCATTCAGTTTTAAACAATTTATTTGGGGCAATCCTGTTTACAACATTTGCACTTTTCAATAACACGTAATTTAGAAATACACAATTTAAAAGAAAACACTTTAAAATGTAACTAGGGCACAACAAAATTGGCCGTTCAAAGCCGAGCGCACAATAAAATATTTAAATGATTTTAAAATGATCTTTCTTTATGAAAGGCCGTTAACTCTTCCAAGGCTTGTACTTCAAAGCTCAATACTTTTTTCTGATTGATATTCAAGGCAGGAAACATTTCAATTTAATGCCTTTTGACTAGAGGCAAAAACATTTAAAAAACCTAGTATAAAACGCTCAACTCCTATCGGGGCGCACAAGACCAATTAAAGCCCGACAAAATAAAATCTAACACAGACAAACAATTAAAAACAAGTATTAAAATGTTGCATTAAAGCATTACGTAGCACCAAATCAACTATCGTAAATGGACACAGGTGGGTTACCAAAGGAAAATCAACCAAACCGTGCAAGTCGATGCGGTCCATTTTTACCTCGCCTTCAACTTTTCAGGCAACTTGCAAAAAACATTACGTTACCGACAACCTTTACATTAGCAATGCACACAAAACATATACGGGTAGCACATAGCAAATAAGTTAAACCAAACCAAATTAACTAAATACCACTTCCAAACGAAATTTAGAATATTAACTGCATGCGCACCGTAAAACGTCCATATGCGAGATCCAGCAAACCTGTTACTTTATATCTTAGAGACCTGAAGAATTCGCGGATTCATTTTGGGACAAGCTAGAATTCAAAACACGTGTGTTTATATAACTTTAGCCATTGGTCCTCGCGGTGTTTGAAACCTCCTGGAGAAGGCTGGCCCAATTGACGCCTTTCAGTGTGGCAGCAGACAACCCATGTGCATTTGATATCGGCATATTTGTATGTACAATACTGTGGAGTCTAGCCTACCGGCCATTGAACTCGCGAATTTTTCAGATCTCTATTTTTATCATAACTGCAGTCGAACCCACCTGGTATTTGGTGCCGAAACATGATGAAAACCTAACATGCCAGCTATCCCAGCTGTGTAATTCGTAGCCCAACCAAATTTAACAGGGCCCCATAACGGACCAAGAGCAGAACACCAAGCAGGTGTTTACACTGAGCTGACCAGAGTAGAAGTGGACGGGCCTCGCGCTTATGCCAAGACTCTCCAGTTGAAAAATTACGAAAACCAATCACAAATCACTTCGTCGCGCATGCGTGGGAAGGTAGGGGAAACCAAAGAAGTAGGCGGGGAAAAAAGAAAGGGGAAGGCCGCGGGCTACCAAGGCGATCTGAAGGTGGAGCGGCCATTCAGCAAAGCGTTAAACTTCTTGGCGGCCTCTATACGCACAGTCCTGGCGCACTCGATCTGCGCAGGGGAACCGTAAGTACGACACAGTTACAATTTTATAACAGTGGCTAACACCTAGATTATATAAAGATATAGGTTTCTGGTATGAACCTTAATCCACAGCTCCGCCTTAAACCTGTCTCATTTGGCACTATAAGGTGAAGAGTCAATTAGTTTATACATAGGCTGCGTGACGTGGAACATGGTCCAATAACATGTCAAAACTTAAGCCTGGTGCATATATTTAAGAATTAATATCAGCAGATGATTCATGCAATAAAACAGTAAAATAACGAATTTTTCCTGGATAAACTACAAACTCTCGAAGTAAATAATGTATTTTGGAAGAATAATACGTTATTCGACGGCGTTTACCCCGGTGAATGCATGGACAACTTCATAAAAACTAATCAGAAATTTATAGCAATCTTGATAGGCTTATATGTCGAACCTACCGTTTTCCTAATTTTCGTTCCTGTGTGCTTATTAATTCTAATTGCGTCTTCATTTCTTGTTTATTTGTTACAGCGATACTGAATTAACTAAATATCTGTTCAAAAATTCAAAACTATTCTAAAAACTTGTTCATGCAAAAGTTCAATAGAATGGATTGATTTGTGGAATTATTCATTGACAGGAAATATGGTTACATTTATTTAACTGCTGCATTTTTAATTAATAAAGAGAATGCTGCATAAGAGTCCATGTTCTCAAACGGTTTAATAACTGTAAAAGAACAGATAATACTGCAAATCCCGTTATCTTGAAACGCTTATTGATTTAAAGTATGTACAGGAATGGAGATTCACGAATATGAAATATGATCACACATAATGTGAAGCCGAGATATAAGGTCGACTATCTTATACTCTGATGGGGTTGCAGCAGTTTTATACGCGGGCTGTTTTACGGAACTATTAACCCTTTGAGGAATATGTACGTATATATACGGGGATACGTTTACATATGAATTTATTTTCTCTTGAATATAAAACTAACACTTTATAGTTTTTCTATTTCGCTGAAGGTTTTCGGAATCTAGGAAAAAATTGCAACAGGCCAACCTTTTAATTCGTAAGTTCATAAAAATGCTCTTTTGAATAATTTCTCAAACGAACACGAAGGGTTGTAAAACGTGATACATCTGTAGTGACACATTAATTGGTACACAGTCAACGCGCGGCATCATTGGCCAACGGCTAATCAATAATAAACATCGCAGAGTACAATATAAGCGTGTGCGGTGTAGCCAGAACCAATAGGACAGTGGTAAGTAGAACTACACAGACCAACACAACTTGTATAGCTTTAATGGAGAATAAAGGTAGTTCTATTCAATCTAGTCCTCAGTGACAATAACTTTTTGCCGTCCTCAAAGGGTTAAACGTGTAATCGACATGTTTACCTTCGAGAACAAGATACCGTGAATGCTGTGAATATTATTCTACAGCTTTCCAAAAAGACTTTTCCACGATGTATCTAAAATCATAGCAGCCGTTTACGCGCGTAACTACGATAGGAGCCTAATTGAATTTGCCACAAGCTTTACGCCCATAAAATTATAGAGCCGCCGCTCGAAGTTCCATATAGGCGCGTGCAAACGACGAGAACACAGCTTGCCAGTTCAGAGCCTTAGGTCCATACCTAAGGCTAACGCTCATGTCAACGTAGACTTTATCTCTTGCTTGCTTCTGAGACTCGAACGAAAAAAATTCCTCCAGATTGGCGATCGGCCGAACTCATGTTTACAGAGATAAAAATAAAATTAATGGGGCGGGCTGTGTTGTCTACAAGGCCGTAGGTATTTTACGGGACTACGTGTATAGGGAAAGCCACAAGTATTTCGCGGATTGAGTTGGCAGCAAGCTAGGCTGGACAGCCCTATATACACTCGAGACATTATCGTTTGCTCATTGGTTGCTGTGATCAAGCGAGGTCTCTGTACAGGACTGTCAGACACTCACTCACACTACTGCTTCCTGCTTATGACTGGCTCACCGTTAAACGGGGCGTGTCTAAAAGATGTGTCGTCCAATCACAACAGTAGGAGAAAAGAACAAGATTTTGGTGTCTACCTCTCCTCCAAATGAATTCTCAAAATACTCGCTGTTCTATCTATCGGTGGTGAGAGAAAAAGAATAATGATAGACTGTGTGGGTTTGTTTAAATCGATTTATTTGTTATTATCAAGCAACGGGATTGCAGTGGGCGTGTACAAACGATGGAGTGTTAGGCGATGGTACTAGAGGTACGATATGAAACGTAAGGTCTCAGCAGTGACGTGGCTGACGAATGTGAGATCCATGCAAGTACGTCATTGGTGACTCGTATCCCTGAGTCGTGTCTGGCTGAAACGTCACTAATATATTTGCAGGAGACGTGTGTATTGACTTCTTCCTTCTTTTGGCATTTGATTATCTAAGTTGTTGCAATATATCGTGGCTCTTTTTGCGTTTGCGCTGATTGTGTCCTCGTTGTTTAGACTTAGTCTCGTCACGTGATGTGGCGTGTGATGATGACGCAATCGCCACGTCTGCGTTTCGCTGCTGCGTAGAATTGTCAATTTCGTCTTAATATAACTCCGAAATGTATTGCGTTAGCTGTATCATCCTTCCATTATTAAAAATGTATTGTCGATCACTATTCATGTTGATAATATCATTACTGTCCTATTCGCCTAACTCATAATTATTATTTTTTGTTTGTAATCTGCAAAGAAAATTATTATTGGTTAGGAAGCCACTATGCGTGTTTATTATTTATGAATCGTGGTTATGTTATTAGTTATTCTTTTTTATCGTGCACAAACTGACACCATAATTTCTCCGATCGGATGAGCCGTCCGGTCGCTACAGCGGTCTTAAGCAAACTAAACCGCTCGAGATCAGAGAGATGTTCGCAGCGCGGCTCCCACCGCGACCTGATGACGTCAGAACGATACGTTCGTATGCGTAGCATGAAGCCAGAGGACCGACCTGTACAATCGTAGATTTACATTTAACGTACGGCTCATTCTCAACGAGTAATTGCCACGGACCCGAGGGCAACTTTCCGTGGCGCTCACTTTCTGGACATAAGGGTCAGAGTTGTACGACGTTGTCACGTCAATATCATGTTACTTAATCAAGTAAGCGTCACGGCGGGAGAAAAGAGGCTGCGCTCACAGTAATGGACGGCACGTCGGCCTGAAAATAAACAAATTTTGTTGAGCGCTGGAATTAAATCAACTACGCGCGAGCTGAGAAAAAAGGTTATGTTGAATCAAACAAGATTTGTTTGGTGCAACCAAATTATTCGTTTGTATGGGGGCAATGAAATATTTTGTCGCTGAAACAAACTTATTTTGTTGTTCTCATTGGGTTGCCCCAAACTGTGAGATTTGGTCGGTGCAAACTAAAGATTTGTTTGGCTGCGCGTAACAGTTTGGGCCGATATAAAAATATTTTACAAGGTCGACCGAGTTTCGAATCTAGATTGCATGCGTCCGCGCGCTACGCCTTAGCAATCTCAGTTAATGTGACGACTGACGACGCTGGAAAACTTTTTAATAGATATACTACAAATATTGGGCAACGTGTGCAGACAAATAGGTCAAGTTTTACAACTTTACTTGTCAGTTCCTTGTTGCATTGTTTTATTAATATGTTTATACGATTGTTGAAGCACCAATAGTTTCACTAACAAACGCAGTTACTATGCTAATTGTCACAGAAAATATAAACAAACTCTCGAGCTGTATTTTCGAACGAAGACAGTCAAATGAGTGGCCAAACAAATATATGCATTTGATTCAACAAAAATTGTAGTTGACAGTCTATTTTTTTTTTTTTTGCCCATCACAGAGATTTTGTTTATTCAAACATATATTTCGTTAGACGAACAATAGTAATTTTGTTGCATTTCAAATTTCGTTTGCTCAACCATATATTTTGTTAGGACAACTAAATATATATTTGGCCCAATACAAACAAATATTTTGTTCCATTTTCTCTCAGTGTAAGTTGAAACTTTACAGTCCGCAACAAACAACTGCTGCCAGATAATGCTTAATTTAAATCCCGAGAAATACATTTCCTCTTTGAAAAACTATAAACGTGAAAGTGACTAACTAACTAACAAATTTGAATATTCATGTTAATGACAGCATAAAGGCACCCAACAAAGCGACGGGTAAAAGTCATGTTAATTTCCATACACACAGCGGGAAAAGCTCACAGACACAATTCATGAACTGCGCATTTCTGTCTTCTGTGATCAAGCCGGCGATCACGAGCAAACGCGAAGCTGTGCGATGACGAATGTTTTACCGAATCGCAAATGGCGATGACGTTTCTTTGTGCGATTACCCGTCCATCACGTAAACACGCTCGTAACAGTTTAATGACACCACTCTCCGCCCGACTAAGTTTATCCTATATCCACGAACTGAATCAATGTGGCTGACACGGGATTATAACCATGGTAAATATTCCTCTACATAAAATTTAAAAGTATGTAAAAAGTTTTTGTAAACTGAACGAAATTTAAATACAAATTCCAAATTATAGAATAATTCAAATATAAGTTATAATATATATATAATATACATTTTAAAGTACATAACAATATGGTAGTTTTTATTTTGTTTTGGCATGTTATTTACGCCCAGATTGGTGGAATATACACACAGTATTTATTACTTACATGCCAATATTTATTCAGAAAGGTGGTTAAAAGATAAGAAATGGCTGAAAGGAGAAAGTAATTAGGGACTCGAAATGCTCACTTTGCCGTGAACAACCTACATTCAAAACTACCTCACATTTCACAATCGTTTTATTCTTCTGTTAACATAAAAGTATATTATTTGCTGTTAGATTAATCTTTCACTAAAATCTGTCAATTACAATATTTCAATATTTTTTATTAATACTAATAAAACAGAGAGAAAATAGGTGTGTTGGTAATGTCTAGTAAAAATTTGTTCGAATGCAAAATGTACTTAAACTTGGTGAGCACGAATGAAGTGCGTTGTCCTTTCGGTGTAATTTTCTAGACTCGGTTAATCTTTGTTTGCATGAGGCGGAGGAATAGCCTGAAATAATACCTTTGAAGGTGCTTGGGAAAAATTACAAGTGACGATGACTGGACTAAGCCGGAAGAATTACACGACGTGGATACAAATAAATCTTAACCAGGCTCATTTTACCGTGAACAGCTTATAACTAGTTGTCAAAAGTAATTTTTCGTAACGCCACAAATTAATTACAGTAAATTTCATGAAACCTTATTGTGCAATGTGTAAAACCTATTTTGAATTTCAACAAACAAATGTCGTAGACTTCAAGTTTGTTACAAACATTGTGTTGGGTGAAAATTTAGAGTGTTTTCTAAAATAGTGCGTGCTATACATAAACAATATCTCATCTGTACAGTTAGAAGAAATATTTGCCAACTAATTTCCAAGGAATTGTTTTCAACATGTAGCAATACAGAAATTTTTTACTCTGTACAATTTCTCTTGTTTCAAGACGACAGATTTCAGGAAACAAATCCAATACTACACTCTAAGAAATTATACATAGAATTGACATATCAAAGTATACGAATAGTGAGAAAGTACGAATGGTAAACTATTTTCCACCAGATCCATGGTAGAGCTCCTACAGTCGCTCATGAAACAATAAAATGCGTAGGGAAATTCTTAACCTTGTATAGTAACGACGCTCAAAATTCCCATATTTGCAGTCTGACATGTGGTATTATTTCTATAGTATGTATAAGTTAAAATCTTCCATTACAGTTTAGGAAGTTTATCAGAAAATTTTCTTACAGTGTATATGGACTTAAATATTCTTATATAGATACGCAATTCACAATTAACAGCTAACTTCAGAATGCCCTGCTTAGTATCATTTTCAGGTTATTTTGTACCTTTCCACCAAATTTTAAAAATAACTTTAATTGTGTGTTGGATCATTTTATTCATGCATCAACATTTCGGGAACTGAGATTGTTACAAATTTTTTCAATTGTTTACACTTGTAGGTTCAAAACAACCTTAAAAAAAAAAAGGTAAAAAAAAAAAATGTAGGTTCTACAAATGTAAAATGTTAAAGTTTAATACAACTTGGAGGGGAATGGTGTACCAAAGCCGTATATTTACCTTAATTTTGGCCGAAAGTTGTTTTTTAGAGAGTTTTTAAACATTTTGGGCACGAAAACACATCAAGTATAATATCTAACACCTTCATACATTGATAGTTATTCACTACCATTACTACTATCGGAGCACTGACAGAAGATAAGAAAGAATGTCGTATTTCTCATCTTCCATCAGTGCTCACAGAATAATGAAGGTATTGAATATTTAACAATGCAAGAAGACGTAAAAAAATTAATATTTACGTCTTGTACCAAAAATTTCGATAAACCCTCCGAAAAACAAGTTATAACGAAACTCGGGTAAACATACTGCTTTCGTGCACCATTGACCTTAATATGTGGTGGAACAAGTTTTTACAATCACGCTGCCTACTTTAGTGGGGACATGCAGGTTAGTTTGTCTGTTTTAATACTTACGGTTAGCGGCATGGACTTATTACAAATGTCAATTTCAAAACTGCTTATTTTTAACACCGAACCAACTTTGATAATGACAATTCGTATAAGAGTGAAGCGCCATAAGGTTCGGAGGGAAAATTAACACGTAACGAGAGACGGATTCCCATAATGTAACCCGTAGTTGGCCGACATCCGAATAAAAAAAAGATTTCATGAGATGAGACTCTAAAATTAATAGACCAACGACGGAATGCAACGGGAACAACCCGAGAAAAAAATGCACAGCTGGGAATCGAACATCTAACTTCGTAGTTAAAAAAAAAAAAAAAACACACCTCGAGCGGGGAGTGAACCCAGGGCGAGGCAACACTCACCGAGTGACGGGCTTTCCAAGCCGAGACCCGTAGGTGCCCGTCATCCCCGGACATAACATGAAATGAGACCCTAGGATGGAGCGGCGCTGGAATGCAAGGGCAGGGCGAACGGCAGTGCCCCGAGAAATCCCGCCGGCGAGCGGGCCTCGTCCAGAACGATCCCCACATGCGAAGATCCGGGGAGCCGAACCCGCCGAGAGCCGAACCCGGATCGCCCTGTTTGGAGGCGAACGCCCCAACCACTGCGCCACAGCTGCCCCATAATTTCGTGGTGATAAGACACTTAACCGCGCTCGAACGCCATGACCCAGGCGATCGACCAGACGTCACATTGACCTGTCAACGTAATGCCTGTCACTTAGGCGTGGAGTGGTTGCATGGGCTTTGTACCAAACACCAATACCCAACACGCTAATGAAGGTTTCAGCAGCTTGCTAATGCCTGTCACTTAGGCGTGGAGTGGTTGCATGGGCATTGTACCAAACACCAATACCCAACACGCTAATGGAGGTTTCAGCAGCTTGCTGATGCAATACTTCCCTCGCTTCCTGAGGACGTTCGATCCGTTCTCGCGAAATCCCAGGTACGCGCAGTAAATTATTTACACACGTGAATTGTTCCATTTGTTTTTGTCACAAGTCGAGAGTTAACTCCAGCAAGTCGTGTATGGGTAATCCGAACAAAACAGACTTCATCACGATTTCTCTACTCTCGCTTTAAGCTTGGAGACCGTTAGAATCTTGGTTAACGTAGTACCTACATGTGTTCTGTATACTGCAAAAGAGACTAAAATGATGTGAGACTGTACAAGCGTGTATATTTCGTTAATAAATTACAATTTGATTAGCAAGATAGCTTAAATACACGCGAGACATAAGAACAAACGAACATTATTTATTAATAACGAAATTTTTAAACACCTTAATTAATTCTTGATAATTTCTCTATATAAAGGATGTTATTCGACTCCGAATAAATATTCTTCTAATTTTAATTTATACACGAGATCATATGACGAAGACAGATTTGTTTTGCATACCGAAAGTAATATCTCTTTAATAAAATGTTATGACAGTTTTCTAATGACTGTTTCCTCTTAAGCATTAGCCAGCATTTTATAAAGACACGGATATTTTTTTTTTCAAGATATAAATAATTTGTTTAAGTTTGTACTGTGACCTAAGTGTGAAGTATGCTTTTATACACATTTATTCATATTATACCTTAATGCCTACATGGTACAAATTTTTCCGTAAAAAATAATGAGTTTGGGATATAGTGCGAATATAAAACTAATCATAAATGGAACATAGTAAGAACATACATGCAGACACTAAACGATAGGTTCACGAAGTTATTTCCTGAATTCACACATCGTAAAGTCTATAAAATAGTAGGAATTGATGTTCTATCACTACCTAAATCATAATATGATTCGGAGTGTAGTAGGTTTTCGTTTATATAAAAACTAGGGGACCCAGTCCGTGACCTTTTTTTTTTGTATTGTCACGGGGCTAGAACAGTTACCATATTAAAAAATACAAAGAATGAAAAAAATATTGCATAGATGTATGTAGGTAATAATGAAATTATGTGAAATTAACTCAAAATTGAAGCGACTCCGGTCCCATTTAATATTTCTCTATCCAGTTGGCCACTGCAGCCCAATTTAATGTAGTTCTATCCACTGAGCCACTGCGGCTCCACTTGGAATCGCTGTATCCACTGAGTCACTGCGGCTCCACTTGGAATCGCTGTATCCACTGAGCCACTGTGGCCCCACTTAATTAACTCAACATTAAAGCGAGACATTTAAAGTAAACAAAAATGATATTCCATTACGTTCATATCTCTATGCATTAATACAAAACTTTTCAAAGGGAAAAAGTAACGAAAAAATTAGTTTTAGGGTAAAAGTTAATGATTGCGTAATCTGATCTTACTGAAATTCGAACTCGACCTGTATTTTACCCTGAGTATACGCTCTGCAAAATTTGAAGAACTTTTTTTGAGTTTCAAGGGACTTAGAGGTATTAAAGACGTAGACAGACAGTGATCGTCTACTTATATAGTAGGATAATTGGTTTTAAGTGTTTTATAATTTACATATACTGTCTGTGTCACTGCACAATATTACAGAAAGGTTACTCTGAATAACTCTCCTAGTCTACAAGGCTCGATTGTTAGAGCAATTATACAAGAAAAACATTTTTATCTCGAAGTACTATATAAAAAGGTACATTCAGTGATTACGTTGATAGGACAAATTCATATAACAACAATTACTATTTACTTGCATCACAATACGAAAGTCCATTAAATACACTGTAACTTAATAACAAGAAACAGCGATCGCATAGGTATTATAGGAAACATAAATGTCTCGACTAAAGTGATTCCTGACATACGCATTTGGAAGTGACCATGATCGCTAGTACAGTATATTTCAAACACTACAGAAAGTATTTAAGACGGAATACTGGATTTGTAGATAACGCGTAATAAACAAGGACCCGCTACTTCCGCGAAATATGCCTAAGCAAACAAATTATTTCATTCAGGCGTAACAGCAGGGTGGCAGCCCTTATTTCGAAACGGAAGCGCGATTTGTTGTAGAGTACATCAAAAATCACTTTTAAGAGTAATGTAACACGAAAACCCATATATTTATATAATTTTTGCCACAACTGGTTTTGCAGAGGAGTTTTCAAGATTTATGGCTCGACAAGACAAGACGTAAATAACAATTTTTAACACCTTTCTACATTGTTACAAATTCGCTGCGTGCGTTGCGGAGCACTGACTGAAGATAAGAGAAAAAAAAAATTTCTTCTATCAATACTCCAAGAATAACGAAGGCAGTGAATATGTAACAACGTAAAATTTCTTTGGGAATTATTATTTGCGTCTTGTCGAGCTAAGAATTTCGATAAACCCTTCGGAAAATGACTTATATCGAACATCGGGTAAAGACTGTTCACGATATAGTAAGCACTTTTTAAATCAACTCTAGAAAAAATGTTACTTCTCATACTTGCATATATTTTAACGGGCGTATTGAGTGACATGCGCCCAATAAAGTTGGTAACGATTAATGGAAAGTAGTTCCGTATCTTAACATCGAAAAAAAAACCTGTGTCGCGTAACTATTTGTGATTACTTAAATTATTTCTTTCACGTTTCTTTATTTTAATTTACAGAAGTGTAAAAGTGAGAAGATTTGCTAAATATTTACTTTTTCAATAATTTCAAATTTTCACTTGACGGAAGCACGATTTAAGTATTGAGGCCCACGGCCAAGTCAAGTTTACATAAGGCTGAAGAAGACACAATTTGCATACAAGTATATCTTAAGCAGGGCTTTCAAACGTGCTAATTTTACCGTGAACAGCCTATAAATACACTGCTTTCATGCACCATTCCCCTTAACTTAGCACCTTTGAAAGCTATACTTAGGATCTGCTCTTTCTCCTCGTTTTTAGCCTTTGTGCTAAACGAAGACTATAGCTTATTCGCGGTTTTTAGCCCTTTTTGAATCTCTAACTTTAGAAATTTGTCCATGTATCACAAGCGTTTTATGCATTTGTTAACATAAAAATACCGTAGCTTTTTGTTAAATTTATCTTTGACTTATATTTCATCAATAAATTATAATATTTCAATCATAATTAATATGGATACAAACGAGGAGAAAACAGATGTGTTGGTAATTCCTAGTAGGAAAAAGTTGTAATGAGACATATTATTAAAGGCTATTCGCGATAAAGTGAGCACTTTTGAAATCAACCTTAGAAAAATGTCACTGCTCCTACCTTCACATATTTCTCGAGCACACTGAGGGACATGCGTCCTGTAAAGTTGGTAACGATGGAGGGAATGTAGTTCCACTATCTTAACGTCAAATGAAAAGTGTTTGGTAACCATTTGTTATAACTTAAATTATTTCTTTCACTTCCTGTTATTTTTAATACATCGAAGTGTAAAAATGAGCAGATTTGTAAAATGTTTATTTGTCTAATAATTTCGCAGTTTCACTTGACTGGCGCATGAATATAGTGGTGAGGCCCATGGCAACATAAATTTATCATAAGGTGGAATAATACACTACTTACTTGCAAGTAGATCCTGAGCATGGCTTTCTAAGTGCGAACGATTGCAGCGCGTTTTCTCTTTGGTGTAGTTTTTCTAGAGTTGGCTAGGACTTGTTTGCATGTGGCGGATGAACAACATGATAGTAGAACTTAAGCAGGGCTTCAGAAAAGTTGGAAGCACCCAGGAATAGACTACGACAACCATGAACCGACTAACATTATTCATGCGTGAACGAAGTGAAATTATGGAATTTTTATTAAAGTAGGCGTGTGTAATAATGTGCGAATTCGTTCTCTTACATATATAAAGCAAGAAATGGCGTCAGTAAGTAAGACTTTACGTATAGCACTGTGGATATAACGTCAACTCTAATAAATACTTTTACTGAATCGCTACCAAGTTAACTATGATCCTTATGACAGTGTTTATTGTAGCATATTTACATACATAGTTCAAAACAAAGTCGCCCCGCCGCGTGTGTCTGTGTATTCGGCTAAGGCTTCCAAACTACTTAATGGATTTTAATGCGGTTTCCACCATCATTTAGAGGATTTATTCGGACAAGTTTAGTTTATATAATACATTAATATTTAATGTAAGGATAGTAGAGAAATGTCAACTTTTCTAATCAAGTCGGAAAAAGCCGCTTTTCGGGCGCTTACATGGCTTACGCTGACTAAGCCATACAAGACATGACAAATTAATGTACTACAGAATCGTAGATATAAAAACTGTCTACAAAAATCTCGGACAACATATGTTTATCTTTTAAGTAAGACCCAGAGAAACCATTTTTGTATTTTAAAATTTGATTTAAAATGGGGTTCACTTACGAAGACTTTGTAAACAACACAGTGTTAATCCTATAGTTACCTTAAGCATTTAGTGTGTAAACTGGCTGTAAACATAAACAGCGCCATATTTGTAAATCACACCCGAGCGAGGCTGGGGCGGGTCGCTAGTGTAGTTATAAGCAGTGTTCTCTTGCCTATGTTGATTTCAAAAGTGACAACTTAAGCGTTTAGAACATTGATTTTCACAGTGGGGGGGGGGGGGCGCCCCCAAGGGAGGCGCGTCGACATGTTAAAGGGGGCGCAAACTCGATATTGCCAGTGATTTACGTTGTGCAATTTCTTATCTTTAACTAAGAATTGGGAATATTGTTAAAAATATGCAAGCTCATCCGCCTCATAGATTGATTTGTTCACCGCCATTTGTGTTCAATAATCATTGTAATTTAATTATTCAATAATACCTTTGAGACTTTTATTCGTTTTTGTTTTGCCCTTATAATAATGAAGTTGCGACACGGAGGGCGTAGTAATTTTTTCTGCAGAAGGGAGGCGTGATAAGCTAAAGTTTGGGAACCCCTGCTTTAGAAGGAAACTGTAGATTTTTCTAAACGAAGTTGGTTTCCAGGAATTACTCGTTAGTGTTTGACGGAGAAGGGAATGTCTTCAAAATAAGAGGGCAATCGCGAACATAGTGAATACAGTATCTCCTTCCCAGCTGGGAGACACGGGTTCAACTCCCTGCGAAATGCTCCCAATATATATATATTTTTTTTTTTGCGTTTTGTGGCCGGATTTCTCGGGGTGCTCCCTCCCCTTAAGTTCTGCATTCAGCTTTGACCCATCCCTATCTCACCTATTTCCATAAATACCAGAGACCTAGTTGTAAAGAAGCGTTTAAATCTCTGAACTCAAACTGGAAATGGGTATAGTCTTGTAACGGCATTTCCATACTTTTTTTAAAATAAAACTTGTGAAAAATCACTTCATTTATTGTTTCGTGGATAAATATATCACGAGTGTCACCAATCTTATACTTCTGTTAACAGTAGTGTGCCTTTCTTTTTTTGTTATCTACTTTTCTGTCTTCAAATTCTTTATTTATTTCCTAGTCAATATCAATTCACAGCAGAGAGAAATGTGGTATTTCGGTAGGTAAGAAATAGTCAGTATGTATAAAATTGTTAAATTGAGTTTCTAAAAGTTATTCGTGAAGTATACGCATCTCACTCCCACATTTAGGTTTTCAAGAATGCACTCTTGAAAATACATTTAATTGTAATGGATAAAAAAATTTACTTTTTATTGTAATTTCTGCGCAACAATACAAATCGTTGGCTTGTCGCGTTTTTCTTTTCTCCCTTCAGATATGCAGGACTTCACAAAAGTTAGAAGTAACTTCAATGACTATATATAATTTGCATTAATTTTGAGATAAATAATAGTCTCAGGATCTGCTACAAATCAACATATTTCACAGACGATGAACGGAAATATTTAGCAATATACATAAAGAAGCACGGGCAGTCAGGGCAAATATTTTTATGCCAAATAAATCAAAGTGATACTGCCATTATCACTTAGCAAATTTCCCGTAGAGCTAGTGATCATATTATGGAAAGTTAATTTTATTTGCAATTTCCGTAATTATGCTATCGATGTACGGGAGCTTATGCCGGGTATGGTATCCACGTTATGCACTACCTACTGATTAAAACCACTTGTGTTAATTACGATTTGCCATTACGAAATTGGCTGTGTTCCACCATTGTTCCGAACTAACTGCGCACGAAACTGTATACATCAACTAACATTCTTTCATGGTATTTCACAAGAGTGTAGGTAGTTTAAAGTTCAGAGGTAAGGGTAGGTTTTTAATACAAGGGATGTACTAATGCTCAGCACATGATTATAGCCGAAAATTCTAAGAAATAATTTGGAAAGAGGCAAGTGTTATTTGTGAAAATGCCTACATATTTATACAAACCACTACATATGACTGATGTCTGACAAACATGTAAATCAGACCCCGGATTTTTATTCGTTTCGTGCGTTTTCGGAAATGGATAAGTCAGAATCCTAGATGATTTCATATCAAGTAACACATTTTAGAACGTGTAAATTTTTATTAAGAAACGTAATTATTTCAGTTGGAGGAAAAATAATTGTTATTTAAAATTAGCTCACTAAAGGTTCTATTCGAAATTAATGCTTATCTCGAGATAAACTGGATATATTTTAATGATTAGTACAGTGTTTACCAGGTAACTGAGATAGTTATTTTACAAAATTATGATAAAAAGGGGGGGGGGGTAATTATTTCATTCTAAGGAAAATTGTAATAAAATTTTAATTCCACAAAAATTACTGTATAGCTAAACGCGATTATTTCACTGTACATTTAGACGCAAATACAGCAGCCCTTAAGTTACACCAAGAACTCAAAACTACACCCGTTATTTTCCCTAAAATTTGGAGATCTCCGTGAGAGACAACATAAATTTTCCCAAATCGACTAGAAAACTATAGGGCTAGATTAAAATCAGCAGAATATTTACCAATGCCAAAATAATAATACTACACATTAAAAAAGTTATTACAAAGTAGTTATTCTTAAATTAATTTCAATTTTTCATAACTTCTCAACACATTTGATTAAGAAATTATTTTACGGTTTGATGAGCCCTGGCTTCCAGGTCACTGTAAGACGTGAATTTCCCTACCATTTGTGGCGTATGTTTTGGTTTACTATTGTAAGTGTCCTTCATTCTTCATTCCTTCTACTCATGCAGTTCGTTTAACGGCGTAAAAGTGATAATTAATACAGAGTTAATGTTTGCATAACTGCAATTTGACTATATCACGTTTATACCGAATGCGATGCTACGTTTATTGAAAATAGCATAGAAAATTAAATAGCGTTTACTTTACTATTATTGGTGTTAAATATCGTCTCATATTTCCCGCAGTTTACCGAGTGGGCCTCTTAGCCGACTTTAGCAACACCAAGACTACTTTCAAGAAACCTTCAATATACTAATGTTAATTTAGCAATTTTAAATGCCCTTCATATTATCCGATTTTCTACCCGTTTTATTTTTTAAAAAGTAGGAAAAACTACATTGCCTTATACCCAATCAGTTTAATCATGTGTCAGTCCATGGAGCGAGTGAAATTCTTTGGAACGCAAATGTGTTACTAATAGGCAATTCCTTACCGTTATACGCTTAGTACAAGCATTAAATTTAATTAAATACATTAGGAGTTCATAATCATTTAAACATCTCACTCCATAATACATGAAATTGCTTTTCCTAAAACATTACCAACTTATATGTGAGTATGTCACTACGTTTTTTTTTAAATTGAAATATGTGCAGTCGGGGTAGTGATATTTTATGGAGACATGTTTCAAAAGTGCTGTTTTAATTTACCTCGGACCAGCTTTGCTTCACTCGCCAGAACAGCAAAGATTTTCGCCAAACGTTAGTCCCTTTAAATTCTCATCGAGCCGGCATTGCGAGCAAATACTACAAGCGAGGGACATGTTTACACATCTGCTGTTAAAGGCTGTTCACGATAAAGTGAGAACTTTTGAAATCAACCATAGGAAAAAGTTGCCTGCCTGCATGTACTTCAACGAGCGCACTGAGTGACATAGGCCCAATAAAGTTGGTAACGATGGAGGGAAAGTAGTTCCTTATCTTAACTTCGAATAACAAAATTAGGTAACAATTTGTGATAATTTAAATTATTTTTTTCACTTTCTGTTTTTTTTTTTTTTAATGCATCAGTGCGTGGAAATTAGCAGATATATAAAATGTCTACTTTTCTAACAATATCCAAGTTTTACTTGACCGACGCATGAATAAAGTGGCGAGGCCCATGGCAATGTTAATTTTACATAAGACGGAAGAATACACAGCGTACATATAAGTAGATCTTAAGCAAGGCTTTAAAAAACGCTCAATTTACCGCGAACAGCTTATACACACGATATGACACCAAACGAGTATCAGACGAGCGCGTCGCACGCAGGTGCCGCCTTCAACAGTCTGCGACAGAGAGCCTGCGACGTCAAGGTTGGCATCTCAAAGTGGAGACAGTCGGAAATGCCCGCTGGAAACAGCAACCTCCTCCGAAGTTGTCTCGGGACCGCTGTGGCTGGGTGGCTGGAGTAACTCGCTTATCTCCACGGCGTCGCGGGTTCGATTCCCGGCTCGGTCTCTCCCACGGACTTTCGTGCGTCAGAAACGTGGTGGGCGTCGCTATTAGCTCGTTCATTTCCTCCAGGTACTCCCGGTTTTTTTTTACAACCTTGCATTCCATCGCTGCTTCATAAAGACGCCATCTCAGGGTGTATTAATATCTAGGCACTTATTTGTAGATCGTTCGAGGCTAATTGTACTCATTAAAATGTTTAATTAGAATTTACTATACACCATTCACAGTCAAGTGAGCACTTTTGAAAGCCCTCTGATTTGAAATAATAGTTAGTAGACATATTTAATTTTAGCCTTACACGTTAACTCCGAGTGTGGTGGAAAATACACACTGTGTTTATTACTTACATAGGAATATTTATTTGAAAAGGTGGCTAAAGGATACAAAATTGCTGAAAGGAAAAAGTGACTAGGGCCTCAAAAGTGCTCACTTTGCCGTGAACAGCCTACAAGAATCTTACCGTATTTTAATATCACATCATGATTTTCACCCGTAAACACGCGACGTTTACGTTGCGCTTTTGAGGAAATTGTTTTATACTACTCACAAAGAGTAGTTCCAAAATTATATGCATTTTTACTGTATAATACTATCGGGTTTTAGATAGTGGTTGATTTTCATTACTGTAATATAATTTTTCAAGCACTAGTATGGTAATAGACAATTATTATTCTGTCGTTATAACGCCCACGGGAACAGGAGTGTGGTTTAATATGCTGCAAAGTAGGGAAGAGTCCTTGAACTTGGACCGGGTCTGTGATTGCTGTTGCAGGTTGTCTCTTAAGGCAACTCCGCAGCTTAAAGCTTGATCGGAGAGTAGGTTGAATAAAAGAAGTAATAAGGCTGCTACTTCCCTTTAGTGGCACTTAAAACAATGAAAACAATTACAATTGAATGGGAGTAGGATGAGGGAAGGGCAGATGAGGGAATCGTTCTCTTTCCCTCGCTAACTCGTCGATGCCCTGCGACCGCCTCGCGTGGCCGACGCACCAGGAAGACTTCGTTCCCAGGTTCGGATCCCTCGACCGCACTTGCTCGCCCCCCCCCCCTCCTCCTGGTGACGTGTTGCAACTCCTCCCCTGTGCGCCGATAGCTTGGCGCGGGCGGAGTTTAAAGTTGCCGGCCGACGCACTTTGCTTCTGTGTCAGCCAGACCTAATTACGATGATCCAACGTGCAGGTTCCTGTCGAACTATTCCCCTTCCGCAAGGCAGCTCGTGCTGATCCGGCCCCTTGAGCTGGCCGCCAGTGACCGACCGCCTTTCGCCTGGGCGCACCGCGTGGCTGGTGTCGCAATTCCTAACGATACGCAGCAGTCAGCTAAGGCTGTTTCCGGATTCTCAATAAATGCATATTTGTGCCTGTCCCCGGAAGTGACATGACCAGTATATACCAGCGCTGTCCGAGTTCCCAGTATAGTACACACAATCTCTATACTTGGCAAGTATTTTTTGAAATTGTATACTTGCTGGGCATACTTGCGTACTTACGACAATCGCCATATTGTATTCCAGGTTTGAAAATTACCGTGTACGTTTTGTGGTTATAAAGCTAGCAAGTTTTAAGTGCGTGACAAGTAGTATTTGCAAAACGTCGTTCTGTTGTATATGTAAATAATTGCCAGTTTAATAAATGTGCTTCCAACTATGAATAAAATTCTGAGCGTTGTATAAACGTCTGCAGCATATTTCCCAGGCGTATGCTTACATATAATATTACATTTGCGATCCACATCTTCAGGTTATTACAAACCCTATTGAATTGTGTTTCTCTTTCTGCTGTTATCATTGTGTATATTTCAAACATAAAGTTACGTATCGAGGGACGAGGAAAGAGTGCCAGTTTCTATGTACTGCCACTTTACATAGATTAACAAATGTAAAAAAAATCCCATAACAACTGTCCTAATTTGTTTACAATCTTCCAATGACGTGTAAAAGCAGTCTCCCAAGGCTATTGGTGTGGTATGAATACTTGCGAAATCGAGAGAAGCTGAACAGATAAACATAACCTCAGGATACCCAGGTGCAAGAATTTATATATTCCTGCAATTCGTTTTTCTGCTTCTGCTGTACAATTTGTACTCAAAGTGCACAATGATCAAAAACACACATTAAATTTGCATATTTGTGTGTATTAGTTTTCGTACAAAACAACACACACCTATTGTCTTGCTTCTCTGCCAAGCAACCAGTGTACGACCATATTGCTGTGCCGCCTTTCATTTCCCTCCTGTAAATAATACGCGCCCACTAATGTTCCTATTAATTCCTCATTCCCGGCTAAAGCCATGTCTCAGCGCTTAAACTCGTAAGACGTCAAGGTACAAAACAATGACACAAAAATAAATAAAATTTTATATGGTTATGTGTGTATTCTTAATAATGCTTAGCTATAGAAATTGTCGTAACGTATATATTACACAATACACAGAAATGCCCTCTTGCCACATAGTTTCTGATATTTCCTCCAGAATATGCGACTAGTCTAACATAAAGAGGCAATGACCTGTCCGAATAGTTTCAACAACTACACGGCAAGTACAAAAATGTACGTACTTACAAGTATATACTGACAATCCGGAAACAGCCTAAGTAGCTGTGCTAAGTATAGGCTGTTCACGTTAAAGTGAGCACTTTTGAGGCCCTGGTTACTTATTCCTTTCAGCCATTTTTTTTTACCCTTTAAGAACCTTTTTAAGTAAATATTGACATGGAAGTAATTAATACAGTGTGTATATTCCACCGCACTCAGACGTTAACGTCTAAGGCTAAAATAAAATATACTTATTAGCTATTATTACAAATGAGAGGGCTTTCAAAAGTGCTCACTTTACCGCGAATAGACTTTCGGTCATCTTCTTCCTCGTTGGCCATGCAGTGCGGATGAATCAGTCTTTGTTGCGAGTCAAGCTATCGCGTGTGAAAGTTTCCGGTCCGCTCTGATGTCATTTGAAAGTACGAGTCGTAATACTGTGATAAAAAAAAAAAAAAAAAAAACAGGTATGTTGAAACTGCTTCTGCTACCGGCTAGGGAAAACTTCGCGCCACGTCAAAAAGCCTGGTACCCACTTGTTGCATTTGCCCGTTGCGTATCGCCGTTCCGTATCACGTCGCACATAGGGAAAACAGCCTTGCGTTGCGTCACTCCGTATCGAAATATGCAACACTGACACGTAACGGGGTTGATCGGCCAGTTGTAGGTTTTTTCGCCGTCGCATCAAAGGCATTACACGGATACGGACAAGTGGCGGTGTGGAAAGGCTGCACTGGCTCCGTTGCGTATCGCCGTTGCACACAGTCCATTCACTGTTTCTTAGGGCCTTTTTGAATCAAACCTTTGAAAAATCTCCCCATTTATGACGTGCTTGATTGCTTCCTAAATATGCCATGTATCGCAAGCGTTTTATACTCGAGTTGACATAAAAGTTACTTCTTTTTTTTTCTGTTAAATTGAAATGTTATTCATATTTTATCTATAAATTATAACGCTTCATTTAAAAGTAATTTGAATTTTAAAAAAAGCAGTGAGAAGACATGTGCGCTGGTAGCGCCAGGTAAGAAATAGTTCTTATACAAAATACTGTTACAACAGGTGCGCACGAATCCGGTGCGTTTTTCCTCTAGTATAATCTTCCAGACTTATTCAAGCTTAGTTTTCACGAGGCGGAGGAATATCCTGAAAGTAGAACTTTAGCAGGGCTTCAGAAAAGGCCGAAGATACCGTGAACCAATTACACCATCGTCGCAGTCTGTGTTCACATGTCATTTGGAAAAGTTGTTGTAACAAACAATGGGGTGGGATCGGGAAATAGTTATTTCATTCATAGAACGTTGCGTCCTTGTAAAAATTTTATACAACCCTCCGACGTGATGAAACCTCAAATCGGCCAATAAACTTGTATAGGCTGTTCACGATAAAGTGAGCACTTTTTAAGGCCCTTATACATTTTTCCTTCCCTCCAATTTCCATCTGCCTGCTTCTTTTTAATATAAACATTACACTGTGACCAACAAACACAGTGCATATATTTCACCACGCTCGAAATTTAATGACTCAGGCTCCAATAGGATATATTTATTATTGGTTAATGCCTTTTGTGGGGGCCTTCAAAAGTGTTCACTTTACCGTGAATAGCCTATACCACTATAATGTTCCCGACTAGTGAGCACTTTCGACGTCCACCAACGTAACGATTTTCGTTTTTTTTTTTTTTATATATAACAATACTGTATTAAAATATATGCCGCGGCAGCAATTTGCTGTGGTGTGCTCATGGCTGATATTCGGAGAATGATCGATTCCGGCGTATCGCAGACCCGTTGCATGATATGCGCTTCATGATACGGTGTGATGATACGAGCAAAACATCTTTTGCGTTTCACCGTTGCGTATCAGTGAATGATACGCAACGGTGAAACGCAACAGGCAAATGCAACAAGTGGATACCAGGCTAAAGAAGGAACGAAAGTGCCTAATTTCGTATGTTGCTTTGTTCGGATGTTATCGTTAAAATGGCGACGTCCTCCAATGTCGGACCAGTAAGTTTCTCCCATGTTGGACCACGGACCGGTCCAATTTGGGAGACTGTTTGAAGCTGCTTTGATTTTAGTTGCTGTTGTACCACATATTACTAGTCATTGCGATTTGTGCCTATATAAATATCTAGACGCCGAAACAAAATTTTAATTAACTTAAATCCATGTAGGATTTTAAATATTTAGACTACCTGTGCCTTTTTTCAGGATGGATGAAAAGGCGAGGCCCTCGTATGGGAAGTGGGATATTGCTGACATGGAGAGAGCTCGCTCTGTGTACCCAGTGGGTGCAATTGGATTAAATGAAGCTGCTCGTATCTACTCTGTACTGAAGACGAAACATTCACGCAATCGGAGCGAGAAACAGATGACGCGGTGCGACTATGCCTGAATATACTGAAAATTAACATGTATCGCACATTATAACACTAGAGGAATGCACGTTTGGCGTCAGTCCTAAAGAAATAAAGAAAATCTATTTCCAAATATGTGAAGAAAAAAAATTGTTTTCCAAACCAGATTAACACCGAGAAGCAGGCAGCAGGAATAAAGTGGCAATGGCTGTTCACGATAATGTGAGCATTTTTTTAAATTAACCTTACAGAAAAGTCACTGCTCCTACCTGCATACATTTTAACGGGCGCACTGAGTGACATGTGACCAGTAAAGTTGGTAACGATAGAGGGGAAAGTAATTCCAAATCTGAACTTCGAATAAAAAGTGTTAGGTAACCATTTGTGATAGTTAAAATTGTTTCTATAGCTGCCTGTTTTTTGAAGCGTAAAAGTGTTAAAATGAGCAGATTTGTAAAATATTTACTTTTTTTTATAATTCCACAGTTTAATTTGACCGACGCATGAATAAAGTGATGAGGCCCATGGCAATGTTAATTTTACATAAGGTGGAGGAATACCCAACGTGTATTCAATTAGAGCTTAAGCACGGATTTCAAACGTGCTCACTTTATCGTGAACAGCCCTTATTAACATTTCATGGTCAGGCGTCCAGAACTTTCACTTCGTCACCCCAAAGCTACTACCCTAAAAGAGGCAAAAGCTTTAATAAGGAAAGTGTGCTGAAATTTTACTATTTGTTAGAGCAGCACGCTCTTACAAAGTATGGCATTGAAGCTACATCGTTCTTCAACTGCGATGAGTTAGGCTTCTCTGCTGTTCAGAAGCCAGGTGAAGTGATTGCCCTCAAAGATAAAAAACAAGTAGGAGCATTAACTAGCGGCGAAACAGGCATGAATACGACATTGGTGTGTTGTGTTAGTGCTGCAGGGATGTATGTACTACCAATGTTCATTTTCAAGAGGAAGCGGTTCTCACAAATTGTAAAAGTCGGTGCACCACCTAGAAGCTTTTTTGAAGTCTCCGAAACTGGTTACATAAATAGTGAGCTTTTTGTCCAGTACCTAAAGCATTTTGTGGGATTCGTAAAACCTGAGAGAGAAGAAAAAAATTGTCGTTATTGTTGGATGGCCACAGCACACACAACAAAAATTTAGAAGCACTTGAACTGGCAAGAGATAACGGGATCTTAATAATTCACTGCCAGCTCAAACTTAATACAATCAAGCAGCGGACAAGTGGATGCGAACACACCTAGGGGATAAAACCGCTCAGTTCCAAGAATCTCAGCTAGTGGGTGAAGCATACTGCAAGGCTGGAACTATTCAAGGCCTATTCTCTGCTGGGTCTACACTCATTACTAGGTACAGGAAAATTTCGCGAATTCATTTCAGGACAAGATAGACTTCAAACACGTGTACACTGAAGTCAGCTTTGTAATTGGATCACAATTCATTAGACACGTCCTGGACGACTCTAGGCCAATAGCAGACTTGCAAGGAAGCGAGCAGCGAGTGTGATACACTGCCAGGAGTGGAGTAACACTGGCTACTCTCTGGCCCAGCAGCCAATGAACAAACATCTGGCACAGGACTGTGGAGTTTAGCCTACAGGTCATTGAACTCGCGAAATTTTCCTGTCTACTATTGACGCACAATCCTGGAGAAGGCTTGGTGAGAGAAAGGTTGAGGTCTATGTCCGAGACTTCTGATGCACCTTCTTGCAGTAAGGATTTGCCACGATCTAATTTGCTTCATCTCACCTGTCAGGCCTACACAGAAACGCACACCCATTGCTGAAATTTCGCCAATCCCGTGTGCGTCTACGACTAGTGAATTCGGTAAGAAGAATTCATCTTATAGGCAACAAGTAGCTGAACTGACTAACACATCATACAATAACTCGCTGAACTAGTAAATAAAAACACGTACATCAGTGACAGTCAGAAGCATGCCTGTTTCCAGAACCTTAACATTTTAAGACTGGTACTGTTTCATTTGTGATACAAACAGGTAACAAGACATGATTCAATGTACAAGCTGCAGGGCATGGGTTCATGAAATCTGTCCAATGATTCGTCGAGGACAAAAGACATTTGTGTGCATTAATTGCAAGCAAAATATTTAACGCTTCTTTCAAGAACATGTTGGAAGCAGCTGGCATGTGACATTCATCTAAATATGCTTAACGTTGAAGGGCAAAATGCATTTAGGGGTACTTTGTTATGAATATTTTTTTAAGGATAAAACTTATTTAATGTGTTCTTTGTCATGAATCATTTTTGAAGGACAAAATTCGTTTCATGTATTCTTTTGTATAATTTTTTAAGGACAAAATTTATTTAATGGGTTATTTCTTATTATTCGTTTTGACTCAAATCTAATTAATGTATTTTTGTATTAATAAATATTTACATAACTACTGTCGTTCAAAAGGAAACTTAATGTTATATAAGAAAATAACATGGTGCACATATATCTTTTATGTGAATGCATTACAAATGTTTCAGTGTGCTAACTTAATTACTGATTTTTTTTTGTGATGTACGTCAGATGGTCTAATCAAGGAAACCAAAGGTTCAGTTTGGGTGTCACTCCATCCAGGATGGACCATTTGCAAGTATCTGAAAAGTGCTTCGATACTTTCTCTCTAGCGGCTGATAATCAACTTTGCTCATCAAAACCTATGCAGAAAGGTTTGGTGTAAGAAAAAAAATTTACGTTAATATGCTACTATGTTACCGCCAAATACAATTTTAGCTGCAAATTGCCCAATTAGGAGGACTCTTCCCTAATGGAGTAAAAATAAGTTTTTTTTTTCCTTAGCTATCACTTGTAAAGATACTGACTTGTCATGTAACATTGTTCAGTGAAACCAAATTAATAGGGCTATTGTCAATTTAGCGAGACCAAAAATCGGTACATTAACCAAATTGGAAATTTCCTATTGTAGTAGAGAGAGTGACTTATATCGCTGTGGCGCGAACGTACCAGATCAGTTTTGAGCAGGCGTTTGTATAAAGAGATAATGTTACTACACATTAGCCCTGTTTCAAATTTAATTACGTAACAAAAAATCCGCGTGAACTCTCTGATACCTGATACCATTCCTGGGATATTTTATTGACACACCGCTGTCCTTTTTGCAGTCATTTGTTCTGAACGCATTTCACGAGGGATGGTCTTGCTTTGCAGTGCAGGTGATTTAGTTGAAGCTAATTTGAGGCTGAACGTTTTTTCGCCGTATTAATTAAACGCGCCAGTGAAGCTGGATTGTTCGTTACGCGTATACTAATATTGTTATCGTGGTAATATCCGGTTGCTGTTCAATGCAATATGGAGCATATATTTCCTCATTTTATTTGAAATAAGCGTCTGTTGTCTGCTATTTTTCTGAACTCGTTCCTACACAGCTAACAAAACAGCGAAACAAAAAAAAAGTATATTAAAGTAAAAATAATATCGAAGCTGAAAATAAGCGCATAAATATTAACGAACGATAAGAAATAAAACCAAGGTTACACTTTAAATCGTCACGTGTGCTTTACGCAAATAAATAACAAACATTCATTGTAGTTGCAAGTAAATATTTTCTCTCGTAAGTGTAAAACATGTTTTTCGTTGACGCCAAAACCAGAAAGCTACTGCATATAGTAATAGAAAAAACTGAACTACAAATATTTTACACGCAGGATTGGCAACGTGGTCTAACAATGATAAAGATTTTAAAAATACTAATAATTCATGTGCCTTTTTTTTTTTTTTTTAATCGTCCAGTTTCAAATAAGAGTTATTTTTAAACCATCGATTTAAAAACATTATACGGAGAGCGAACGATGCCTCGCAATGTTGCAAACATGCCATCGTAAGTATTACTCTGTAATGTTATCAATAAAAAGTTTAAAATACAACCCGGAGCAGTTGCATTTACGAGTTGTGCGTACAAGTGAAGAGATTTGGGCGGCTCTTAACAGCGAGGTCTTGAGAGCCGCTCCATCACTCCATCACAGCTCAATGGGTCATGGTGTCAATGGGTCAGTCTTGTGAGAAGGTCGGTCCGACAACAGGAGCCAACTGTCTACTTTAAGTGTGACAATAATTTATAAGTGAGCTAAGAACTTGCCTTGAAGAAACTGTTGAATATATAACTGCATGGTAATGTATTCAAGGAACTAGCATCTTAAAGCCTGCCTACCTGCCAGTGTGTGATGTCTCAATGCTCGCGTGTGATTGACTAGCTGCAATCATGTGGTAACTTGGTGATTGGCAGGTCGGTGTCTGCACAATGTATTAATGGTCCAGTACGAGTGGTTCAAAGTCAATATGACGCCATAGGGCTTGCACACTTGTATATTATAAGCAGCAGGGAGGTAAACTGAGAGGTTTAGTGTGACAGCAGCGGTGTGGAAGGTGGGTCGTCTCGGCTAGCTGCTGCCGCTTCACAATGATTTTTTCTCGAGTTTTTATTTTTAGGTAAATCAAGGTCATGGAGTCAAGGTCTTGGTAGTCTGTATCTAATATGATGGTGGTAGCCTGTAATGTATTTTGCTTGCTGGCTTTTATGCATTGTTCTCGCATGTTGGTTTCCAAGGTTACTCAAGGTCATGGGGCCAAGGTAAAGGTAGTCTGCATCCAATATGGCGGATGGGAGATGTCTAACTAGATGGTGGTCGCCTACCAAGATGCTGGACTCCAGTAATGAATAAACAAATGACGAACGAAAAAAAAAACAAATATGGCCGCCTCCAGTAGCATGTCAACAAAGATGGCAGTCGAGCGAATGCGAGAGTCAATCTCCAGTAGCATGTAAACAAATGGCAAACAAAAGAAATGGCGGAATGAGTATAGATGAGGGGGGTGGGTGCGAGGTAGTCAGTCGTCTGCTGGATTCGAACAGAGTTGAGTAATTGGTGGTTTGGGGGAAGACCTCAGGAAATGTAAGTCTTTAAATTAAATTTTTTATAAATTTTTTAAGGGAAAATTTTTAGGGAGAAAGGGAAATTCCGAGGGGAAGAAACAGGAAAATGGTCGCCAGGGTTAAAGAAATTTCAATTAGGATTTTTTGAAATAAAATTTTATAAAAATATATTTTTTAAGGATTAATTTTAAAATGATTTTAAATTAAATTTCTAATAATAATTCTTTTTATAAATTTTTTAATCAATTTTTTTTAATAACACTTTAGTATAGCTTTGATTTGTAAGTAGAATATGTCGGCTATAAAACCTTTCGTCTCATGATTTTAACACTTTGTATAATATTCTAGAGCATAGCTCGAGCTAAGCCAATTTGAAAATTTCTTTATTGTTCAGAACAAAACTGGCATAGGCGTGCAATCTTTGTTCGACTAGTGTTTAACACGACCTCGCAAGAACACGACAGCGCAGTAACAATGATATCACTAACGATAGAATTCCTTCTTTTTATACGTCTATAACCAATCAAAGGAAAATGATTAATTGTAAATCCTTTTATACGATAAAGGACATTTGATTGGGTCAATATCAGCTCCGCTCTCTATTGGTTGATGACCGGCCAATAACGAAAGCTCTAAAGTACAGGGTAGTGTCCGGTGTGGTATGGACCAATAGGACGACCGTGAGTTCTAACACAGAAACCAACAGAACCGATGTTCTTGCAGTAATGGATATAGGTGACTCACTTCTAATCTGTCTTAAGTGTCAGTAAATGTGTGCAGACCTCAATGTGATAAATTCTCAACGATAGGTTTTACCAATACAGCTGCACAAAAAAAAAAAGTACTGCACTAGAATATAACTTTTTTCTTATTTAGCACCGCATGCTGTAGTTTTACGTCCTTTAGAGTTAGGAGATGGGATTCCATTCGCCTTTATTCGGAGTTCCCTTTTTTTCTGAAGCTCCTCTTTCTGGGTCAGGGAAAGTTTCTATTTCACCTACTCCCGGAGTCGGAAGACAGCTTGACCGACCGTCCGGAAGCTTTGAACGTCTTCCGAAATACTTCTGGGAAGTCTCACGAAGATCGTCGGCGCAGACGCGAGAGATGAAAATCCGAAGGGGCATTTGTCTTCCGGCCCCGTCCGTCCACGACGAGTCGTAAAAGTTCCTGCCCCCACAATAAAGTCCTCCGGCCATTCCATACCAACCTTCCAAAACCACACGCCGACTTCTTGAGATGTCTCGCTGGCGCGCACCGTGTACGGGGTAGGGCTGTTCGGAATATCGACATATCGATAACGATCGATATGAAAAATAATTTACCGAACGATATGTAACTTTGGAAAATATCGGTATATCGATGTTTCGATATTATCGAAGTTTTCGTTATTATCGAAATTATCGGTACTATCGAAATTATCGGTACTATCGAAATGTTCGGTATCATCGATAATTTCGGTGTTATCGATCGAAAATACCGAGTAACTGTTTGGAATAATATCGATATTAAATTTTTATGATATCGAACAGCCCTAGTACGGAGTCGGGCGCGCTACCAGTAGCCACGACTCGTGGAAACGCGCCCACATGCCCGGGCCGGGCCCGTGCGTATACCGTCGTTCCGCATTTCTATTTGACGATTCCGCCGGTTTATACGGCGCGTCGTCTCGAAACACCCGCCCGACGTTTGTTTTACGATCTCTCGGGAGAGACAACCCCGCGTCGCGGAGTCAGGTAGTTCTGTCGACGCGGTAAAGGGCTGCGCCGACGCGAGGCATAAAGCCTATCCTCTTACCCCGACCCTCCTTTTTTTTTTTCTCCCGCAGGCCACCGTGCACGCTCCTTTGAACGAGCGGGCATAACCACTACGCCAAAGGACGTATCTCCACGGGGGGGAGACATTGTCCTCCAGACGCGTGTTTTACTTTCCTCTCTGTACGTCGTCCTCTGAGAGTTCGTGCAACGGCCACTGCAAGCAGCGTTCTCTGCGTCTTCCTCTGAGAGGTCGTGTAACGACCACTGCAAGCAGCGTTCTCAGAAATTCGCCAATTGATGTACGCTGTTCGCGGTGAAATGAGCACTTTTCAAAGTCCCCATTGACATCTACTTGCATGCACGTTGTGTAGCTATTCTTAGGCCTTCTGTAAAATTAACACTGCCATGTGCCTCATCACTTTATTCATCTGTCGGCCAAAGTAAACTGCGAAGTTATTAGAAAAATATAAACATTTTATAAATCTGCTAATTTTTACACACTGAGGCGTTAAAAAGAACAGAAATACTAAGAAATAATTTAAATGATCACAAATGGTATACCTAACCATTTTTATTCGACGTTAAGATATGGAACAACTTTCCCTCCATGGTTAACAACTTTACCGGGTGCATGCAAGTATGGGCGGTGACTTTTTTTTTTTTAGGGTTGATTCCAAGAGTGCTCACTTAATCGTGAACAGCCTTTAGACTTAGTTACGCTTAGTTCGCACGAGGCGGAGGAATATCCTGGAAGTATAACTTTAGCAGGGCTTCAGAAAAGTGTGAAGTTACCGTGAATGTACTGTACTACGTGATCCCGTCGTGTTGCTCGAGGGTTTGGAACGCCGTCTCCCAGCCTCCGGAAATTTTTCGTGAATCGCGACGGGATGAAAGTTTACCCTCGAATACCCGATCACTTCTCAACGTGGTTTCCTAACCTTACAATACGACCTACATTTGCCCTCGGCAGAAGGTGGACAAGTGTTTTAGAGTTTAAGTTAAACGCAACCAAACATGCAATACCAATATTTTGCCTACTCCGGGAACATACTCGCAGTAACCACTGACTTCGGGTATAATCGGCAGATCTCGCCGTTTTTGTTCGGGCCTGTACTGCGTTTATATGTAACTCGGTTTCTTCCAAACATAATCAAATTAATGTGCGTAAAAGTAAAATAAACATTACAACAATAAGAACTTTGCCGTCTCCAGTTACAGTTCTAAGAACACGACACAATGGGTGATCACGAGGGTGGAATCGCATCTCCTACCTCAATCGCCAGTTCTCTTTCGAGTGCACTTTTTTTTTGTGTCCCGTCTCCACCATTCTTCGCACCCGTACGCGTCATATTTCTTTCCCCCTTCGCCGGCCAAGTCTTTATCCATCCTTCCCACTGATTGCCCGAATCTGTCGTTACCCCGCCGCCGTGTTCCTCCGACAATGCGCAGACAGATATGGCTCGTTTGTTAGCTGGATGGCAAACCACAGCGCTCTACGAAAGAAAAAAAAGAAAGAAAGAATTTCGCATTTACTCGTGGCGGGGTTTCAGCTTTCGAAGCTCCGTTACAAATAATACTGCACGTTGCACGATCCGAAATTAACGCGGTCATTTACATAATCATGCAAACATGACGCTAGTAGTTGGAGATTATACAACGTTGCCGGGATTTATCACACGAGATGAATCGTATAGGGGGTGAATCGCGTATCTACTACTGTCATTCCGGTGAACTTAACACCATTTTAGAAGCAGTTTTGATTAGAACATGTGGTTTAAGGGCAATGGTACACGAAAATCGTATGTTTAAAGTATATAATTTATATCACAATTGGTTTTACAGGGGATTTTTGAAATTTTTGATTTGACAAGATTGAAATGACAATTTTGAACAACTTATTACATGGTTAAATATTCTCTGCTTTCGTTATTCTTGGAGCTCTCATTGAAGATAAGAAAAAAAAAATCCTTCCATTTCTTCCATTAGTGCTCCGAGAATAATGAAGGCAGTGAAAATCTGACAACCTAAAATTTTTTTGAAAATTATTAGTTATGTCTTGTCGAGCCAAAAATTACAATAAACTCTTTGGAAAACAACTTGCACCGAAAATCGGGTAAATATACTGCTTTCATGTACCATTACCCGTAAGTGATGACAACAATGAGTTATGAAAATTCTTATGAGGAATATAGTAAATATTTAATGTATGCTGCTTCAGTAAATTACAAATAGGCCCTAAGGTTCGGATAGTTATTTAGAGGTTGCAAATGTGAACAGCCTAATCAACATATTCTTAACATATAGTACTTAAATTCCAGACGTATTCATAATTTTTAAATGCAAATTTATATCTCATATCAGCAGAATAATGATTCATGTAAAAAAAAATGGCAGCTTTTGTGATTTTAAGAGAAATAAGAATAAAGGAACAAGATTTTATTTTATCATTCCGTGATATAACATCGTTTTAATACATATAAAGTTCATACATTCATGTATTTGCATTAATATGCCAAATAAAAATATTATTTTGTATACTTCTCGTCAATCATGATGTATAAGCGTGGAGTGATTATAGTACTGAATCATAGCATAGATATGATTGTAACGGCTGGAAATTTGCCACCTAATTTATGCACTGAAAGACTATAATTTAACACACTAACTCAGATACAAGCATATGATATTTTATTTACTGGTTGATGGTAAAATATTAAAATTTGTTTTTACTAATTTGCATATATTCAAGATATTTGTGTAACTATATATGTGTCAGAGTTAATTATTTTGTGTTTATAATTATCACTGTTTCCAATACCATAGATGTTGATTAATTTTTTGGATAGCCTAGTCAGTGAAGGCTACAGGCTGGTTGCCATGGGCAACATAGTTTGTTGATTTGAACGACGTAGCCGTTCTGTGATTGGCCGAAGTTCTAGCGTCACCTTAAGCTTTAGGGAGCTTAGTGTGGCCATGATGAGTTTGATCCTACGACTAGGTGCGTTGTGACGCGTATCACGATCCCGGTATAGTTTTTTTAAGTCCTAGGTTTAGGAAAAGTGACGTGAGTGCCGCAATCATATAACACACCACCAAGAAGCACAACGGGACGGTCTTTAAGTAAAGAAGAAGGTCTGTTCGGGCTGCGAACCGGATTAGATTAATTTTTAGTTCACCTACCGCGAACGACCGTGAAGGTACTTATTGGACTGTATGGTTCGTGTACCAAGGCCATAGTGTGCTTAAAACCAGGGACGCCCATGAAGAATATGCCTCGCGGGTCATTAGCTGCTGCAATTCAACGTACTCCAGCATCACATAGTAACGTAATTTTGGAGATAAATGATGATTTAATTTTCATTGCATTCTTCTAAAGACACCATGTTCCTGAACCGACTCCAAGCGAATTTTGCTAACAGTATAAGCTACAACCCCTGATTACTAAGAGCCCTGCTCCCAATCAGATTGGTGTGAGCTGTAATTCATTTTGAGAAAGTGCTTATTTTTAAAAGGGATATATATATATATATATATTCTTATAAGGAGTATATCAGAGTGCGTTATTACTTCGATTACGACCACTTCTTGTATATTAGGTGTAATTATTATTTCAGATATTACCAAAGTTTATATAATATTTTATAAACATAATCTATTACAGTATGATTATTTGAAATAAATCATTTGTATTTGAACGTTACTGGACAGTAAGAAATCTCTTTTATGTTAGTCACTGGAAGAGAGTATTTGGTTCATAATTTGTTTTTAGCTGTCTTCAAGCTGTTTGACTATGATGTCCTTTATGGTAAGTATATTATTCCGAGAAGACACAATTATTTGATATCCTTGTCACACTACTCCTCCGCTCACTTGGAAACCCCATTCAGCTTACACCAATCGCACCCTATACACTAACTACACACTATACTACACAGAGTGGTGCCAAACACCTCCAAGACACCACACTATTAATGAAAGTAAAATTAAAAAATATTTATTTTAAATCTACGGAATACCTTTTTATCACAGGTGTACCTAACACGATTCAAACTGTAGTACAATGGTTTCCTATTTAACCAAATCGTCTTTTTAAATATAGTCTATTCGCGGTTTCTTCACAGTTTTTGAATCAAACATTTGAAAAAACACACCATGTAGATTTTATGCAAAAATATCACTAAAGTGAGCGTGCACGAATGCAGCGCGTTGGCTCTCTGGTGCAATTATCAAAGTTTTGCTTATGAGGCGGAGGAATATACTGGAAGTAGAACTTTAGCAGGGCTTCGGAAAGTGTGAAGTTACCGTTAATGGAGTATAATTTAAAATCTTCTGTAAGGTGAAACTTTAACCTGCTATACGCCGCCGCTTCGCCTACGCGTGCTAGCCATCCTTCCAGGCGGGCATAGCGATAGTTCCCCCCAGGGTGACGTCATCGATACCCCTTGCCGGGGGAGGGGAGGGGAGCCATCACAGGGTACACGGTAACGACTCAAAGGATCGACGTCACTCCCGTCTGCTCGAGCAGTCCACTGCTCGGGAAACGTCACAGGAAGTTCCTGGTCATCACCTCTCCTCGCAGCGACTCGAGGTAAGAGGAAGCTTCTGGAACATGTCGTCCCAGCTACGAAAGCCACGGCGGGACTACGCGTAGGCAGCCTTGAACGACCATTAATGCCCGGTTGTACAATCATCTTCCCCGATCCAAGATCGAATGATCGTAGTTCCGAACCAGGATCAAGTTTGATCTTGGTTCCAATGCAAAAGTGTTGAACCAACGAAATTTCATCATTCAGGATCTCCGATTCATTGATCTTGGTTCCTAAGTGAAAGATCGATATTAAGTATGAGAAAAATGTTGCTATTGGTTCATAATATACGACGTCATGGAAGTAGGCGTATTTTTTCACTGTAGATAGAACTAGATGTGCGATGTTTTATCTGTTTTAAGTGAGTTATTGGTGTACGAATTTTACTGAATAATATTCAAGTGCGTTAATGTTGTTTTAATTTCCCACGAAAACAATCGAACGTAGTTCTATCTGTTAGCGTGTTTTCAAACTAACTTTGTAGACGATTGAGTCAGATAGAGTTCGAACCGCCTATTTCAGCGGTACGAAATTAACTTCATCTCGATCTCCCATCCAGCTCTCAACTCGAATGGTGCAACAGTTTTCTGTGTCGATCTTTGATACGATCTCGGATTGAGTTTCAAACCACGATGGTGCAACGGGACATACAGGCTGTTCACGATAAAGTGAGCACTTTTGAAACCAACCCTAGAAAAATCCACTGTTCTTAAAGACTCTTCACGGTAAAATGAGCACTTTTGAAACCCCCTGCTGACGATCTACTTGTATGCACGTTGTGTATTCTTCCGTCTTTTGTAAAATTAACATAGGCATGGGCCTAATCACTTTATTCATATGTCGGTCAAGTAAAACTGTGCAATTGTTAGGAAAGTGAATTTTTTTTTTCAAACCTGCTCATTTTTACACTTCCATGCATTAAAACGAATAGAAAGCCAAAGTAAAACTTAGGATATCGCGAATGGTTACCTAACACTTTTTATTCGACGTTAAAATATGGAACTACTTTCCATCCATCGTTAACAACTTTACTGGGCTCGTGTCACTCAGTGCACTCGTTAAAATATATGCAGGTTGACTTCAAAACTGCTCACTTTATCGTGAACTGCATACATTTTAGTGGGTGCGCTGAGTGACATGCGCCCAGTAGTGTTGTTCACGATAGAGGGAACGTGGTTCCATGTCTTAGCGGCGAATTAACAGCGTTAGGTAACCATTTGTGATAACTTAGAATATTTGTATACTTTTTTTTAATGCATCTAAGTGTATAAACTAGCAGATTTGCAAAATATTTACTTTTCTAATAATCTCACTGTTTTACTTGATCGACGCATGAATAAAGTGGTGAGACCCACGGCAGTGTTCATTATACCTAACGCGGAATAATACCCAATATGCATAGAAGTAGGTCTTAAGCAGGGCTTTCAAAAGTGCTCACTTTACCGTGAACAGCCTATAGTGCTGAACCCAAGGGCAACGTGGGGAGTTGGAAGACGATGGGCGGTGGCTCAGTGACTTGCGAATGCAGTGCCAAAGATTTGGAAATTCACCCCATATATGACATGTTTGGTTGTTTAATAAATACACCACATATCACAGCCGTTTTATTATTGTGTTAACATAGAAGTACCTTCATTTTGGTTCCAATTAACTTTTACTTATATTTAGGGGCACGTATCACTTTCGTCATTGGATCACTTGAATTGCCAGGCGTCTTATCTGTCTACTCGCAAATCACGGGCGTCAGTTTGGGAGAAACTTAGTTCTGATTGGCTCACTCATGTAACATACTCTCTTCACACAAATAAAAACGGTCGATAGCCAAATGAAGGCTGCAAACGTGCATTTAGGATATTGAAGTCTAGCTTCTGAGTGAATGTTTTCGCGATAAACAGGTGCATCTACTTATATTTAACTTTATAAACTGTAATATTTTAGCTATAATTAATATGAATAAAATAGTAATAGGACAGGTTTCTTGGTAACGCCTGGTACGTAAGAGACATGCAAAATTCGCGTTATTTTTCGGAGACACGATAGACTCCGCTGTCTTATAAACAAGTGACCACAGTTAGCGGTTTCATTGGCCGCTGCGCTGTAATCAACGTCACGTGTCTGCTTGAGCTCCTCAGAAGATATTGGCCACTCCACCGCTGAACTCGAATGATTGGCTTAAGAGTTCTCCAAGGCGTGCCACACATATTATTGCCCAATGGCTGAAGCTGGTCAGAGCCACAGTAAGTTGGAGTTCAGTCTGTCCTTAAATAATAAACGCGAATCTTGCAGGTCTCTACTAGTAAGAAATAGTTCTTATACAAAATATCGAAATGTTATTGCACTGAGTGCGCATGAGTGCGGTGTTTTTGTCCCTTTGGTGTTATTTCTTGGACTTAGTTAAGCTTTTTTTTTTGTATGAGGCGTAGGAATATCCTAGAAGTAGAACTTTAGCAGAGGTTCAAAAGTGACCGTGAAAGGACTATATCGGGAGAGAAAAATCACTCGGGCTCTCTGGCTGGGCTGTAAGGAACTGGGACTTGTTTCGGTAGTGACCGGAATTTGGGATGATGTAAATGTATGCCAATTGGATATTTTGATCGAATATTTGTAATTAAGGACTGTGGATTATGTGGTTATATGTAGTATAAGTAGGACTATAGGCTATTCACGGTAAAGTGAGCACTTTTTAAGGCCCTGCTAAATTTTTCCGATCAAGTAATTTCTACCTTTCCGCCACATTTTTAATGTAAACATTGCAATACGACTAATAAACACAGTGTATACATGTCATCACACTCAAAAGTTAATGTCTGAGACTGCAATAAAATCTATTTATTAGGGATTAATGCCTTTTGGGAGGGCAATAAAAAGGGCTCACTTTACCGTGAACATCCTATAGGAAAATTTCGCGAATTCATTTAAGCACAAGATTTCGAACGCGTGTACACTAAAGTCACCTTTTCTAGGATCAGAGATTATTATGCACGCCCTAGACGACTCTGAACCAATAGCAGACTTGCAAGGGAACAAGAAGTAAATCCCATGCTGCCAGGTGTGTGGTAACACTGGGGCGGCAGCCAATGAACAGACATCTGAGGCTCGACTGTACAAAGGATTGTGTAACCTAGTCTACAGGTCATTGAACCCGCGAAATTTTCCTATCCCTAAGTATAAGGGCAGTGGTTAAGACCATAATCATAGTTACGATTGTCTTAAAAATTACGCTCACTGGTAAAGGTACTGTAAGAGTTTATATAGGTGATAGTTTAATTTAGTAAAACAATACTTGTATACATTTTACATCACTGTAAATAAAATAAGATAAAAAAAAAGTAATTTTAATTTTTCTGAGCAGCCACCCCTCACAAACATGGATACGCGGCTGGGCAATTTGATACAATCCCATGCGGTTTAAGCCATTTACAGGCATTGACTCAGAATGTTTATATCACGTATTTTCTCTATGGGAACAGACTTTCATATGCAGTCTTCGTATTTTGCCATAAAATATGCAAATAACCTGCTTATTTCGACATAAAAAATACGACAGAATATTGTTTGTAATATTTTACTTATTATATTTATCTCAAAAAGTATACAATTATATGAGAGCTACGTAATTTGGCGTGTGCTTACATACCACGAGATACAAATTATTTTCTGTATTCTTTAAAAATATTAATTTACGAAACATGTAGGAAAAACAAATTAATCTTGAGAGTTTTTCGATAATGATTATTTCTCCATGTATTGTATTTCACCGTATACGAAACAAATAATATTTACTTCCAGAAGTTGTATGTTGTATGAGTTTTAAAGAACACGGAAATGAAAATCCACATGGTTCCTGTCTGAGGCAGTGCCACTTTGTATGAGAGAAGTGTTGTGGCGGGTTTCGAAACAATCAGGAATGTTCCAGGGATTCCTCAATGCATCCGGGTGTCCATGCAGAGGCGGGTTGATGCATGTGTTCGTGCTGATGGAGGGCATTTTGAACATTTCCTCTAGTGCCGACGATAGGCTTTCACACATGTGTAACTAATACCTGTGCATTTCCTACTTTTACGGGCGTAGTGTCGTAGTGTGAGGGGTCGGGTATCATTCAAACCAATGCTGCGATGGCATTCTACAGTAACATGATCCATCCCGCGGGTGCGGTACACTGTACGTTATGTATTACGGGCTGTAGTAAAGAAACTAAGCGTTTGCGGACCTATGTTCATATAACATTTTTTTATCCTCCAGTTGCCAGGAATTTTTTCGCCGAAGTATTGTCATGAAATTTTGCAGCATCCCATATTATTCTAACATTTTTATCAAAATGGAATCCATGTAAACAAGTTAAAGTTATATCGCTGAATTAATTCGATTATTATGGAAAGTATCGGACGGTACAATCATATACACATTAATATTGTGTTAATACTTCACAATTTCCTTTCTGGCAAAATACTTGTTAAAACTAGTAAAAACTTGAAAAAAAAAATCATTCTTTTTAGTCACACTTAGTGCCAACAGTTTTGTATTCAACATGCGATTAACAGTTTACATCTCTCACTCGTTATATAAAACACTCTCATGAATAAAAAACATAATAGATATATTTATATACAACTTGAATTAATGTTTTTAATTAATTCTTTTATATTAAAAATAAACTTATTATTTTTGCCACAAATGCAGAAAAATACTAGGCACAAAATAGTTCTGAAAACTATGCATCGTACGAAAACTTGCGTGAATTAAACATGGTAAATAAATAACAGATTTCAGTAAAGCACATTACTTAAGTAATGTGGTTGAATAATTGCCTGTTTTAAATACACTCGAAGAGAAACGTCACAAAAACATGATAAATAAAGTGTTTCTAGAATTTTGTTAGCTTTTATAACCACAGGACGTAAAAAGTCTATTTAAAACGCACAAAAAAGTTTTTCTAGTAAATAAAATACAGCAACAAATTATATTCCTCGAATAGATCTTTTTTTTAAATGCTCGCATATACAAACGGTGTTAACGACTCAAGCAGTCTATGCTTCTCGTATTTTTAGGCCAATTGCGTTTCTCTTGCTGACATTTAAATGTTAACTGAGACCATGTATGTGTATGACCATGCATGCATATATACATATATATATACATGCATGGTCATACATATATATATCTGTGTGTGTGTGTGTGTGTGATGTTACATGCTTTTATTTTGTTGATGTATATTATTTGCATTATAGGAATTTATCTTTTTATAGTAGTCAAGAACCAATTAATGAAAAATACTCGTAATGTTTACCACCAAAATTATTTTAAGATAATACTGTTTCGAAATAAGATATTAATGCGAATATTATCTTATAATTGCAGTGTTTAGCTCATCACCTTAGAGAATCTGTACTCTTCGATTGATGAATGTCAAATAGTTATGTGCTGTGGTCAAAACTGCATCTGCAAGCTACTTCCAATGATTCGTAATGAAAAATATAGAGACGAAGTAATAAAGCAGTTGTTCCTCAGGCTTACCGTTCTCAGGTGTGTATCGGTATAGTAATTCAAACTCACTTTAAGGCGATCTACATTCTGTCGTGTTTAAAAATGCGTTCTTACCTGAAACAGAGAAATATTTTGAATTAGATATTACACATTAAAACACTACTACTTCTTATAACTAAGCCAATAAGCATTTGACAATAGTTTTTTTTTCGTGCGTTTGTTAAGAAAAACACTTCCCGTTATTCAACAGCACGATATAGACGTACCAATGATGCAAGAAAGAATTCTGTATTTAATGATCAGTAAATATAATATAGTACAACTCTTTATAAACGAACACTTAAGACATACATTTTTCCACCCAAATTGATATCTGCGAAAGAACATTAATTAATTCGTATTTTTCACGTGCGCCAATGGCGCACGTGAAAATTGATACCGTACACATTGATTGATACCGTACACATTTAATACATAAAAGTAGTGTTCGCTATGCAAACAACTGTTTGATAGCTTTTTATCATTAAGAGAAACCTCAGGTAGACACAAAACAAATAACAAATGAAATCAGACCTTTACTTTGCATTCTTCTTCTGCCATAGAAATTTTATTAATTTGTATATGACTTTCAAATCACAGCAAAAGTTAGTTTTGTAATATTTGGTTAACTATCAAGTCGAAAAAATTCTCTTAATCACTTTCCCTCTCTCACTCACAGACATTTATTTCATGTAACATTAATTATTGAGGGAAATGTGTTGAAAAATTCATATTAAAGCAGAAACGGCATCATTTATTTATTGTTCGTCTTTTTTAATTAACCAGCGTTGGATAAATATAAGCGTGGATGCGTATAAATACAAATGAAAGTTTAAACGTCTAAACAATACTATACAACGTTCGTAAACATGCATAACTTAAAAAAAAACAGAGAGAACGAGTAGTGTTTCAAAATTTGTAAAAAGGGAAGTAATCACATTTATACGTTTAGTGAGCGCAGGAAGTTGATGACTCTTGCACTGATATAGCTGTTCACGATAAAGTGATAATTTTTGAAAGCCCACTCATTTGGAATAAAAAGCCAATAAATATATTTTATTGTATCCTTAGGCGTTAACTGCTAAGTGCGGTGGAATATACACACTGTGTTCGTTACTTACATATCGCTTGGTTGGACAGTCAGGAATTACATCACGTATTAACTTTTCCGTGGATGTTATTATTTTCTCACAAACTATGCAATACGTTCTGATGGGTATATTTCAAACATGTGTTATTTGGTAAATCAATAAATGATGGGAGCTTAACACTTATTTATTTTAAAGCATGTCATGTAGAAACTTGTTGTATGAGTAACGCTGTCATTTACGTACTTTTGAAATCAACCCTTGAAAAAAGAGTACCTACCAATATTCGCATGCAGACTGGTGGCCGTTTAAGGAGAATGAGTCCTAGCCATGTTGGCTTTATAAATTTTTAGCCATAAGCTTTAATTAATTCAGTTTAACGAAATTTCTGACATGATACAGCACAGATCGTAGCTTCTCAAGCTTTATCAAATTATTACAGCTTCGCTAGCAGGGGTAATCAAGAGTAGACGGAAAATGGGAAGTCGAGGGCAAGGGCATGGCGCACAGGAGCAGGAGCCAGCAGGCCAGCCGCCATTATTTGACGTCATCCAGTGGCCATATTGGAAGACAGTGACCTTGACATTTGACATGGAGCTATATATTTGACCTTTACCTCTGTAAACTTTGACCTTGAAAATCCAAAAATAAAGATCCAAGGTCCAAGGAAAAGATGAAATGGCAAGGTCACTGACTTACAAGATGGCCGCCGGGTGACGTCACTATATGGCTGCCGGTCGGCTCCTGCTCCCGTGCTTTCGAATTCCTATTTCCCTTCTACTCTCAAGCAATACATGTTTTAGAACATGTAAGGCCACCCGATTTTTGGCGAAAAGAATTCCTGTCAAGTTGTATTTAAATTCACTTAAGGGGCCTATGTAGTTGCGCATTCCAGGTCAAGAAGCGAGGGAGCGATACGGGCGACACTAACACGCACGCCTAGCGCCTCATCGCTCCTACGCGCAAGGCATGCAGTGTTTCCGTCGTAACGCTTTACTGTGTAAATTAGATATGTAACAGTGAAATTTTATTACACGCGATAAAAGCCCACAGATCAAACTACCTGAGTGTAATCGTAGTTTTCTCTTACCGCTTAAATAAACAGCGTAGTCAAGCTTTTAAAAATGCCACATTTGACCACATTTACGATTTGTTTTATCCGTCAACACTATTATAATGATAAAAGTAAAAATATGGGGACATAGACAATAGTTTTTTTAATCCTTTCTGACAAAACTTCGTATTTCCAGAACTTTTATTTACCGAAATTCGCATTTACGTGCAAACGACGATTTTACAAAAAAACGTTTCGGTACATAGGACCCTTAATCTGAGATCCATTTTCGCTATTGGGCGATTTCACCTGCCGCGAGTCATAGTTGCTTGTCCGCGAATCACAGACGCTCAATACCGGAGTAACCTGATTCCCATTGGCCGAGTATAATGGCACACGTCTTCGACGATAGTACGCGGCCGGTAAGAGAATGGGAACCTCAGATGTGGAAGTATAATACTGAGACCTAGCTTACGTGAAACTCTCTTCGCGAAAATCAGGTGGCTCTACCTACAATAAAATACCAAGTCTAAGCGAATTAATGCGAGAATTCGGTAAATCCAAGGTAGCGACTTCTGACAACACTTAAACTATGTGGTTTAGGTAGAAAACTAAATATTCAAAATAGTTATAAGCTGTTCACTGTAAAGCGAAATCTTTTGAAATTAAACTTCGGAAAAAAACAACTGAATGTTAAGTGCATATTTGCTACAGTACACGCTGTCATGCTGATTCCCAATCACGCTGGCAACGAGTTAAGGAAAAACATATAACCTGAAAACTCTGTTCACAGTATCTTCATACTTTTGATTTTCACCTCTATAATATCACTCTATGTATGACGTATTTGGTCGTTTCCTAAATATGTCATGTATCATAAGCATTTCATACTTATGTTAACATAAAGGTATATTATTTTTGTTTAAATCAAACTTTTACTTGTATTTAATCTATAAATATTAATATTTAGTTTATAATTAATGTTAATTAAAACAAAGATGTTATAAGTGTATTGGCAATGCCTAACAAGAAATCCACTGACAAAAAAGCTTTGTTGAATCAAACAAGATTTGTTTGGTGCAACCAAATTATTTATCTTTATAGGTGCAATGATATATTTTGTTGCTTAAACCAAATTATTTTGTTGTTCTCATTTGGTTGCCCCAAACTGTAAGATCTAGTTGGTGCAACTAAATATTTGTCTGGCTACACGTACATTAAACAGTTCGGACCGAGACAGGAAATTTTACAAGTTCGACCAAGTTTCGAATCTAGATCACCTGCGTCCGAGCGCTATGCCTTAGTTATCTCAGCTAATGTGACAATTGGTATTGCCGGAAAGATTTTAAATAGATATACTCCAAATATTGAGCAACGTGTTCAAACAAATATTTAAAGTTTTGCAGATTTACTTGTCAGTTTCTTGTTGCATTGTTTTATTAGTGAATATGCTATTGCTAAGCGTCAATAGATATACTGACAAACACGGTTACTAACCAAATCGTTACAAGAAATACAAACAAACTCTCCAGCTGTATTTTCGAACGAAGGTAGTCAAATGAGTGCCCAAACAAATATATACAGTTGATTCAACAAAATATTTAGTTGACAGTTTTTTTTTTTTTTTTTTTTTTTTTTTTTTTTTTTTTTTTTTTTTTTCAAACATACATTTTGCTAGACGAACAAAAGAAAATGTGTTGCTTTTCAAATTTTGTTTGCTCAACAATATATTTTGTTAGGGCAAGTGTATATATATATATATATATATATATATATATATATATATATATATATTTTTACCCTATACAAACAAATATTTATTTCAATTTTCTATCAGTGAGTTCTCATGCAAAATATTACTAAATTGAATGCTCACAAATGCGACGCGTCATCTCTTTGGTGTGATATTCTTAACTTACTCAAGCTTTGTTTGAATGTGGTGGAGTAATAGCCCGGAAGTAAAACTGTCGCAGAACTACAGAAAAGTTAGACATGACCATGAATGGCCTACGATTGACGTTTGCCATTGGGTGATGTCTATTTTTGCGCAACTATCTGGAACCTGGGCGCTTATGGTCGTTTGGCCACATATGGATAAACAATCTGAAAATTTCCTCGCATTTTATAGTGGCGCGGAAAGGTTCATGCAGGGGTTGAATATTAAATCGACCGACTGACTTCATTAGGCACACGCCATTTTATATATATATTTACAATCACATGCGCATCCTAGGCTATATATCTATATATATGGGAAAATACAACTTAGAAATATATTATAGGCCATTAACGGTAAAATGAGCACTTTTGAAAGTCCTGCTTAGGATCCACTTGTATGCACATCGTGTATTCTTCTGCCTTATGTAAGAATAACATTGTCGTGGGCCTCATCACTTTATTCATGCGTCGGTCAAGTGAAAATGTGAAATGATTAGAAAAGTACCTGTTGGACTAATCTGTTAATTTTTACACTTCGATGCTTTAAAAAATACAGAAAGCGAGGGAAATGATTTAAGTTATCACAAAAGGTTCCTAACACTTCTTGTTTGACGTTAATATTTGGAACTATTTTTCCCTCCGTCGTTACCAACTCTGCTGGACACATTTTACTCATTGCGCCCGTTAAAATATATGCAGTAAGGGGTAGTGGATTTTTTTCTAAAGTTGATTTCAAAAGTGGATAACTTTATCGTTAACAGTCTTTAATAAGATTTTGCTTGAGAACTATTTATTACTAGGTGCTACCAACACACATGTTTTATCACTCTCTTTATTCATATATATTATAAATGAAATAATATAATTTATAAATAAAACATTAGGCAAATCTTCAATTTAACGAAAAATTATATTCCTTTATGTTAACAAAGGTGTAAAAAGGCTGTGATATAAGGCATATTTGGGGAAATAACTAAGCACGTGTTGCATTAGGTGATTTTTCAAAGGTTCGATTAAAAAAAAAAAATGCGAAGAAACCGCGAACAGACTATATGCAAAAATCTGCCATAATATAACTCTGAGTGGAATAAACCTTACTTCTAGGCGGAAAACAAATGAAAACTACAAGCCAGAACTTCATGCCGCTTTCGATTTTATCGTGGTTGTGTGACTAGAGTGTGAGCGCATGTGCGCGCGTAACGATCCTGTGTTGTTATCTACACGTTTATCATCCAATATGAATATTTCTTTTTATTTTGACCTACCGTAGATTGGTTAGGACGTGCTGCTAGCATAGTCGCCTATAGTTAAGCAGCCCAGCTGTGCTACACGTAAACGTTAGCGGTAAGGGTATTACTATTACTTTTAAGTATTATTGTTATTATTTGAAAGCTAAATTGTTGTTGTTTCCTACAACTATTCTTTGGAAACGAAAAATCTACAAGCCGAACGGATGACAACAGTTAACGCAGTGGCGAGTTATGGCACACATTAAGTCAAATTTCATGGCAGTCCAAACAGAATTATGAACTACGAGATTTAAATTCATGGAAATATTCAACAATCTGACAGATCCCGTGTGAATTTTAAAACAAACAGCGACACACTCAGCTCATTTTATTTTTATTTGTTCTCTATACGAATTCCTGACACCTATATTCAAGCTCATCAAATAGGCTCAGCGACGCCGAGCATATGAATAATAACCTGCGGTTATTTACAGACAACACATGAGAGAACTGCAGCTTTTGTGAGAATCGTGCTTAAAATATTGTGGTTCGCTGCGTAACTTTAAATTTCTTTACGGCCATATTCTTTCTCTACATTATAATTTATTACTATCGGCTGTTCACGATAAAATGAGCACTTTTCAAAGCCCTGCTTAAGATCAAGTTGTATGCGCGTTATGTATTCTTCCGCCGTATGTAAAATTAACGTTTCTACGGGCCTCATTACTTTATTCATGTGTCTTTCAAGTGAAACACAGTAATTATTATAAAATTAAATATTTTACTAATTTACCCTTTTTTGCATTTTGATATTTAAAAAAACAGAAAGCAAAATAAATTATTTTATGTTATCACAAATTGTTATCTCACACTATTAATTCGGCGTTAAGATATGGAACTACTTTCCCTCCATCGTTAAAATACATGCAGGTAGGAGCAGTGAATTTTTCCTAAGGTTGATTACAAAAGAGCTCACTTTATCGTGAACAGCCTATAACTTCGGAAGAATCAGTAGTGTATATCAGCAGTCGATGTATATGAGCAATCGCTCTACACGATGACCATTACGTCACTGCATCGCTTGTTTGAATAGTTTCTCTGAACGTATTCATTTTTTAAATAACTTTAAGTGGGAAGATATGTTTTTCTTACGATAATAAACTAAATGTACCAGAATTTCAGTGCATTACGGAATCACAGTTTGACGGCGAGAGCTGGAACTCGCTACCACTCTTCGTTTATTCCCATCTGCAGGACTTACTCCTTTGTCTCAAACACTAATCTTGCGTCAGCTGCGTCCAACTATCTTTAAATAAATTATTTTCTCAAGTTCATAGAACGATAATTTTTTTTTTGTGTGTTTCTCGCGTGCTTGAATTTTGTCCCCTTTGCATATTTGTGTTATATATAAAATATAAAATAGACACCAGCAGTCGTATACGTATTAAATAATAGCTAATGCATTCAACAATTTCCACTACAAAAATTATTTAAAAATTTTAAAAAGAATGTATGTAATTCGTACTGTCCACTAATTTAGAATTAAATGGAGACTGCTGAGAGAATACGTTTCGTCTGTGCACCTCTTACAACTAAACAACTGTCGGCAACGTCTACCATGTTTTGTAGATGCAAAAATCCACACTTGCATCTGCCGACGGTAGACCATATAAAGGCTGTTCACGGTAACGTGAGCACTTTTTAAGACCCTCCCAACAGGCTTTATCCACTAAAAAATATATGTTATTGCTGCCTCAGGCATTAAATTTTTAGTCTGGCGACACGTATACACTGTATTTATTGGTTACTTTGCAATGTTTATAATAAAAAAAAATAGCAGGAAGATGGAGACTGGATGAAAGGAAACATTTTGAAGGGCCTTAAAAAGTGCTCACTTTACCGTGAACAGCCTATATCAGTAAGTTAGGAGGCAAGCGTGCTGACGTATGAACGAGCCAGAAGGAAAGGAAATTACTTCTGCTAAAAAAACGAAACGCACTTAATACATTCAGGTCTGCACATATTTACTATAACTGAAGACAAGATAAAAGTGTGTCACCTGTATACACCACTGCAGGAACGTCTATTCTGTTGGTTTCTCTATTGATACTTACCACTCTTCTATTGGTCCACACCACACTGGGCGTGCTTACTGTGCTCTACGACGTTTATCATTGGCTGGTCGTCAGCCACTGGGGTCGCAGGGCTCATTACGCTCCAATCAAATATCTCTTACTGTGTAAACGTTTTACAGTCAATCGTGTCCTTTTATTAAGAGTATAACGAAAAATATTTTCTGCATGAAAACTAAAGCTGCTGGGTTGTATTGTACTTGTGCGATCTAATGAAATACAAGCGGAATAATGACTCTATAACCACGCGAATTTTACTTTCTAGGACGAGGAAATTTTTATAAACTGGCGTTGCTTGAGCTCGACTCGAGCGTAGTCCAGAGTGTGTTCACGTTAAGTTAACCGGAGCCGTGGCCGCGTAGCATCTCGAGTTCCGTGCCATTTCGAAGGCGGATGTTGAAAGATGATGTGGACGAAGCAAAGACGCACGTGACTGGACGATGGCTGCAAAGTTAACGGTGCGGAACACGACAAGGGAGCGAGGAAACGCCTCTGGTATTATTAGAACCACTGCTCATTGGCGCAAACTGCAAATCCAGGGTTGTATTTTTGCCCCAAAAAAATCTTGAAGCCACTCTTACTCCAATGTGAAATACAAGTTCAAGTAAATGAGCACATCTGTGCGTAATTTCGGTGCACGAAATAAAATATTTGCATGTCTGTAAATATTTCACCCATTCAGTCATAGACACACAGAAAAAAAATATATATATATGGTTGTAGGAACCACCTACACTGTTAATATAGGGATAGCCAGTTGATGAGTTATCGATAACATCTAAATATTGTTAACATATACCTATAGCAATTCCAACAGAACTGTTTGTTGTATTCTACTCTGTCTCAGTGTATTTGTGTGACGATGCCTCGTCACGAACTTGGCGCCTAGTTTTTTTACGACAAGGTTGGCAACAGATGGTTGCCGTGGCGCGAGTCAAGAGTACTTTTATTCAGTGTATTTCTTTAATCGGCCAGCCGATTATTATTTTGCTATTTTGTATATACACTGTATTGGAATATTTAATAGTTTTAGAATTTATTAATCTTATTTGCTTATTGTATATTTATTTTATGCTCGTTATATTTCAAATAGTACTTGATTGTATCGTACACAGTTTAAATGTTAGTTAGGACGATCACTACAAGATGCGCTACGTGTCGCAGCACTGGCTAGGGCCTAGTCAGCTGAAGCCCGTTGTAAGGAGCACAAGTATAGTCTGTTCACGATAAAGTGAGCACTTTTTAAGGCCCTTATAAATTTTTCCTTTCTTCCGATTTCCATCTACCTACGGTTTTTGAATATAAACATTGCAATATAACCAATTAACACAGGGTACACATTTAACGACCCTCAAAATTTAATGCCTGATGCTGCGATAAGATATATTTATGAGTGGTTAATGCATGTTGGGAGGGCCTTAAAAAGTGCTCACTTTACCGTGAACAGCCTATAGTGCGTAATGCTGCCACACGCCGCACGAGCGGTGCCAAACTGTGGCGGGCGATATACGAATGAAGGCGATCTCGGGCCGGAATGTTTTTGCACGTAACGTAAAAATACGGAATTGTTAGCTCGGTGTAAAGACTGCACGTTTACTATTACGTTACGTAACTCAAAGCTAGGCCCTTGCCACCGCAGAGGATGTACCGGCCCCGCTGTGAAGTTTTCTTGCAAACTTGTTCCCGGATGCAAGTGCCGCGAGTGATGGATAATTGTGTGCAGCAATGTAACTGGACTGCAGCGCGCGATGCTCGTTAATCGCGCGTGGCTGGTGTGTGTGCAGGAATGCGCCGGAGCTGCGGTCAGCTGACGAGCTGTGCGACCAAGTCGTCCCGTGCTTCCCTACGTCACTGCTAAATGATCAGATGTGAGAGGAGCGAATCGTGGTGTGGCCAGCACTGTCCGGGCCGTATATGTTCTACAAGTTTTGCGTCGTCAAGTGCTGTAAAATTTTGCGATGCGGAGCGCACCTCGCCTGCCGAGCGTCTTGTACCGCGACGCGTAATATTAACTGTATTTGAAGGCCACGAATATTTTAATACTGTTTTTGTCTGCAAACGTGATCTTTCAGTGTAAAATTTTAACCAATTCGGTTTAGAATTTGAAAGCGTAAATGCTCGTTACCCATGACACGGAGTGTTAGAGCAAGTGAAAGTAACAGAGTGTAAAATATTCGTAAAAAAAAAAAATAGCTCGGAATTTAAACTGAAAATTAGTGTGCGCTAACAGTTACTGTTCCAATCCTCTGCCTGAATATTTGACAGTTGCAAATATTATTATCAAACTGATGGCCTATTGTGTGAATAATGAGACTGCGCAACCTTCACACCGATACTCTAGGAATTAAACTTAACAACGAGTTTGCTACCTGTTCTTAAGTTTTTTTTTTTTTCTTTTTCTGTAGATGAGTTCGTCATCTACTCACAAGTTGTGTTTGGAGGTTTAGGGTACTTTTGGCAAAGTGAGGTAGCATTTGATTATTCTGAAACACGCGTTGGGTAGAAGGTGGGTTATATGTTACTGTACACATGGCTGCTACACTAGAGCACTGCGTTCCTACTACAAAACAGACAGTGCCTCCAATAGAACAACTTCAACAATATTTGGATTGTAGCCACAACTAGATTTCTAATACCCTAACAGAATATTATGTTGCTGCTACTCTCAAACCCTATTACAGAGCTACTCAGTACTAGCAATCGAACATTTTGTTAAGTTATTACAATTCTGATGGTTGTGGAAACAATCTAAATAGTGTTGAAGATGTTCTGTTGAAGTTACTATCTGTTTTGTAGTGGGAACTCAGTACTCTGCTGTAAAACCATACGTAGAGTAGCAAATCCAATCACAGACCGAAATACAACAAACAGTTCTGTTGGTATAGGCTATTCACGGTAAAGTAAGCGCTTTTCAAGGCCCTTCCAAAAGGCATTGACAATTAACTAAAGTGTTTTAGTGCAGCCTCAGATCTTAACTTTTGAGAGTGATGGAATTTATACACTGTGTTCATCAGTCACATGGCAATGTTTATATAAAGAAGTAGCGGAAAGATACAAATTGGCTCAAAGGACAATTTAGCAAGGCCTTAAAAAGTTATCACTTTACTGTGAATAACCTATATTATTATCTATGTTAAAAATATCGAGGCCCTGAGAACCCAGGACACCTCAAATATACACTTTCCAAGAATACTGAAAAACCAAGTATGTTTAAAAACAAGGTGATATATGGAAAGAGGCATTGAGTATGCCTAAATGTGGTCAATGAAGCAGAATATATACTACCAAAAACTGTATTAAATTGCATAAGGTAAAAACTACACTACCAAATTGAAACATGGAAATTTTTATATTGATTTTTAATATAGCAAAAAAAAATTTTTTTTTTTTTGGAGAAACACTACACAGACCCAAAATGGTCGTAACAATATTCCATTTACAATTTTTAAGAAAACTGATAGTTTACAATAATATTTCAGAAAAAACTATATGTGTCTATTAAAAATATTGTCCCACAAGGACGCTTTTAAATAAATTTCTTTCTGTGGTTTTTATTTTCTCATCAAAATGGATTAAAACATTCACCAAGATTACCCCTATAGTACAACCCAAGTGTTGAGCCAAAAAGGATTCCAAAATTAGAATTCACAAAAAATTATTGAAATAGGTCAAATATGGCTCATACTGTAGTTCCATTCATAACTTTCCCTAGCCAAGAAATTGACAGCCACTTAAAATTCAGAGTGATGGAGGGCGTCTTTCTTCACGTGACGCCAGTTGATATGGACGACTCAAGACTTCTGCTGTGCCGACTGCCGTAACCCGCCATAGTACAACAGCCTTCGGATACATCTCGGTAGTTCGTGTAATGTAATGCCCAGATGTTAAATTATATAACTAGATAGTAACTATACAGCTCTTTATATTCTTTTAACCAATATTGCTCCACCATATTAATAACTGCTAAGTAGGGAAACGATAATTTCGCGTTTTGATAGACCCGAAGGCTGGACTCCACTGCCCTATGTATTTTCAAACCTCAGCTTTCTGTTAATTGGCTGCTGCCGTAGTGTAAAGACAGTTTTACCTCAGACCAGGTGACACGGGATTCGGTGTTTCTTTCCTTGCAGGTCTTTTATTGGCTTACAGTTAACCTGACCGTGTCTAATATACTGTGATCCAACTGCAAACATAACAAAAATGTCCTAAAATCAATTCGCCAATTTTCCCTAAGGTATTAGCTTCAAGTGAGCCGTCAGTATAATATTAAAATAAAACATTATTCAGCTACGCTATTAGAACTCTTCTTGTATGGCATTGGCCTTAAGTCACTTTCATAACACCAGTATGAAATAGTTCTCATGCAAAATATTATTAAACTGCACTCTAAGAAATTATTCGGATATTTCCCATACCAGTGCATACGCTTGGTGAGAAAGTGTGAATGGCAATGTTTTCTCCTATACATTCATTGTAACGTTCCTACATTTGCTCAGGAAACAGTCAAATGCATAGGGAAGTTCCCAACTTTGTATAGTAACGCTGTTAAACATTACTATAGGCTGTTCACGGTAAAATGAGCACTTTTGAATGCCCTGTTGAAGTTCTACTTGAATGCACTCTGTGTATACTTCCGCCATATGTAAAATTAACATTGCCATGGGCCTCATCACTTCATTCATCCGTCGGTCAAGTGAAACTGTGAAATTATGAGGAAAGTAAATATTTTATAAATCTTCTCATTTTTACATTTCGATGTATTAAAAAAATAGAAAGCGACAGAATTGATTAAGGTTATCACAAATGGTTACCTAACACTTTCTATTCGAGGTTAAGATGTGGAACTACTTTCCAATCATCGTTACCAACTTTGCTGGGCGAATGTCACTCTGTGCGCCCGTTAAAATATATGCAGGTAGGGGTAGTGACTTTTTTATACTGTTGATTTAAAAAGTGCTCACTTTATCGTGAGCAGCCTTTATATCTGCGGCTTGATGTGCGGTATTATTACCATACTGTTTATTGGTTAAGAACTTCCATTAGAGTATAGGGAGTTTGCCAGAGAATCTTTTTACAGTGTGACTGCGTATAAATGTAGTGCGTTGTCGCTTTGGTGTAATTTTCTAAACTTAGTTAAGCTTTGTTTGAATAAGGCGGAGGAACGCCTGGAGAACAGAACTTCAGCCTGGTTTCAGAGAAGTACAAAGGACCCATGAAATATACCGTAACATATAATCAATTTTTAACCGCGATTAGTAGTGGCTAGGGACACCCGAATTACGCGAAAAAATTTTTGGCACATGCTACATTTCAACCTCCTATGGTTAGAGCCCCCGAGTATTTCGCGTATTGAGTTGGCAGCAAGCCAGGATGGACAGCCCTATATGCACTCGAAACACTGTCGTTTTCTTATTGGTTGCTGTGATTAAGTGAGGTCTCTATACAGGACTGTTAAACCCTCCCCCACACTAATGCTTCCTCCTTATTACTGGCTCGCGGTTAAACACGGTGTGCCTAAACAACTGTCGTCCAATCACCACAGTAGGAGAAAAGAACAAGTGTTTGGAGTGTACCTCGTCTCCGAATGAATTCGCGAAATACTCGTGGCTCTACCTACGGGCTATCCAGCAGTTTTATTTTCCTTATTGGTGGCGTATCTTATTGGGAAGACATTTTCCTACTTTATAGGCCTATCAGAGTTAGGTAACTCCGATACTGTGCGTCTGTGATTCGCGCGCAGGCGCTTAAGATGCGTAACACGGGAACAATTCAATCACGAAAGTTGATCTGAGCTAAAGTGTCGTGAAGTACAACTGGTCGTGAAATATTTTCGTGGAAAACCGGGTGTCCCCCAGTAGTGGCCCATGTGCAGGAGTGTCCTTACAATTCCTCGAATTTCGCATCACAGAGTTGATGTATTTGCCACACGCGTGTGTAATACTGGAAAGGACTGAGGCGCTTTCTACAGTGACACGCACACGGCTACGGATCACGTACGGATGCACGTAAGGAAGCTCGGCAACTCCCAACTCTTCCGTGTCCGCGAATCTTTATAGCCAATAGGAGTCGAGTATTTGGTTTGCCGATATTCGTTTCCGTGGCCATCGTGGTGTACGTACACAGCAAGTGCTTCGATTTGCCGTGGCGACTATTTTTTTTTTTGTTTTAATAAATAAGTGCACACGGTTCGGCAGTAGTATTCACGTATTTTTAAACACTGTGAAACTATACAAAATGAGATGCGTGTATTATGGAACCTGTATTAGTGATTTGTAACAGCCGAGTATTTTTTTTTATTTCGCAAGTTGCAAGACCGTACGTTTATTCGTATTGTAGAATGCTTAAAATTCATCCCGAGCCGCCGGCTTGTCCCGCTTGCGTTTCCGAGTCCGTTTTCTTACGTATACGTGCGTTGTAGAACGGGCCTAAGAATCTACTCACGTTAGTCGCGAGACATGCAGCATGTACACAGTCTAGAATATCGCAGGAAACTTATTTTTTTTCAACAGTTACAAAAATACGCAACAGCTAAAATTCGCCTCTATGTACTTTCACATCCCACTAAGAAAACAGGGCATGCATTACTTGTCCGGTCACATTTTTTTTTTCTCCTTCGGTAAGCACAAGGACTCTGGAAATCAGGACAAAAAAAATATTCTTCTTTGTCCTGTTTCACCGGGGCTAAATATATGTTTCTCTACTTGGCATCGACGTCTCTTTAGAATACAAGTGGTTTGTCCGACCGTTCACAAGCGCAAGTTCGGTTGGATGAGGAAGGGGGGGGGGGGGAGAGAGAGAGAGAGAGACGTTCACTGAAACCCTGAACTATTGAACTTCCAAACAGCTTTATTTTCCGACTTTAAGCCTTCGGGTTACGTTTCACCTTTTGTTCCAAGCCCCCAGCAAGAGTTTTTTCGCGACGGTCTCTGAACAAGGTGTATTTACCTGTGAGGTCTCTCTTTCTCTCTCTCTCACTCTCTCTCTGGCCGCCCCAATAAAACATTTCTGCCGGGGTCTTTTCAGCGCGGGTCAGATTAGAAGAGGAAAAATATGTGGGACTGCAGGGGGAAGGATGGAGGGGAATGCGGGGCCTAATATTTCCGCGGGACGTAATCCCTGCTTGCTGTTGCTCGACTTCTGAATGCGTTTTTCTTGCTGGCGTCCTGGAAGAAAAGAGATTGTGTGTGTGTGTGTGTGGGCGCGCGCGCGCGTTGAGATGGGGGAGAGCAAGCGACTGTATGGTATCGACCGAACGTATTGTTTCCGCCGACAATCCTCGGCTTTCTAGGAATGGTCTGAGGGGGTAATGGGGATGGTGAGTTGGCGAGGGGGTGGGTCGGTGGAGTGGGGTAGAGGGTGGGTTTTTGAAGACGCGCTTCTGAAGAACGGGCATCGCGCGTAGTAGTTTTCTCCCCTCGAGCGAGTGAGAAAGAAAGCTCTGCTAGTGTCGGAAACAGGGACAGTATTGCGTGGGAAGAAGTTTGGTGTTGGGGACCGTCAAGGGGACGAGGGGTGAAATGAAAACCACGTTGGGCATGGGGGGGGGGGGGGAGGGGAGTGTCTCCTGTGACGAGGAACAGCTGCGAAAGACGAGCATCCTCATTGTCGTTTATGTCGTCGCGCAGGCGGAGGAAAACAAAATTTAAACCTCCCTGGGGAGAAATTTCCTTCCTTTTGTTTTTGATGTTTATCTCTTTTTTGGATGTTGCTCTCACAGGTTGTCTTCGTGAGGCACCACTCTTCTGCATCAGTTACGTCGTTGGTAATAGTAATACAAGCTGGGTATTCGGTAATAGTAATACAAGCTGCGTATTCGGTAATAGTAATACAAGCTGGGTATTCGGTAAGTTGCGAGAGATTCTGATGTGATGCAATGAACTGAGAATTTGTGAGGTTAGTATACAGGATAATTATTAATTCACACAAATGCATGGATTTTAAAATTGGAATTCTTAGCACACGCGTTGGAAACAAAATGACGAAAGTAGATAATATCCTTAGATTCTAATTAAAAGTGTAATTTTTAAACTGGACTTGTTTTTGTTGTGTGCACAGAAAATAACTTGTCATTAAATTTATGTATTAGTATGCTTAGTTACTCATTACACAATCTTGCATTATACGAGAACCACAACCCGTCAAAAAAAGGGGGGTCAGTAACTATTTACAAACTTATCTTAAACATATTTACAGGCATGATGTAATACCAAACTACATACAGTCTGCCAAAATATGCCACAAATACGGACCTGGCTACGTGACTTTCCAAATTGTAGAATGATATTATATCAGAAATGTGAAGCCAAATCCCGCCTACAAAACACATCCGGATAAATCTACAAGTGGCGAAACAGCGGACATGTCTCCGAACTGGTGGAACATGGCAGTCGGTGGGCTACCGACATTCTGTAGGTCGCCCGCATCCCTGGTCAGCGAGCGGTCGCTGTTCGAGTTTGAGTAAGTGCCCCTTCATACATATTGGTCTTGCTTCTGCCACTATCCTTGCACATTCTTTTATTTAAGGTCTCTTATATAATGGTTAGGCCCCAGAAGGCAAAACAAATATCTTATTGGTTCTCAACTATTATAACCTTTTGCCTCACTTTTAATTGTTGTTTCCCAATTCCCGTACATTAATTATGACAGTTCTCTCCATTTATCGTCAATGATTTAGTTAAAATAAGGCGACTACGACAATCTGGTGGAGGCACCAGGTAATGTTTCTGACAATTTCACAGAATTACGTGATCGAAACATTAAACAGTGTCCACAGTAATGTTATCATTTTTATATGTAGCGGGAGCATATACAACAACCAGAAATAATACGAAATAATAAAGTAAGAAAGGCTTTCCTAAGTGCTCTAAATAACCGAGCTTTACAACAAACGATCATTTATAAATATCTCGAAAGTGCCGACAAGCGACATCAATCAACATAGGGAATGCTGTACACAATTTACATGGCCAGAACTTAAAGGATTAAAGATTCGGAAGCTAGTCGCAATTTCACAACATTTTTGACAGCGGAAAGCTGAACTGTAATATGTAAATATAGGAACTGAACAGTTAGTGTGCCAATATGACTATAAACACCACAATGTTTATAGTGGCTCTCGCAGGACTCAAGGCCAGCGACCTAAACATCGTAGCCTGGTGGGCGGTGCTTATCGAAAACATAATCTATACCCTGGTTATGTACCTATCGACGCCAATCATAATGTAAATATAGTAGATAAGTAATTGTGATATTTAATTTCACGGAACTGCACTGACATTTCTGTCATGGAGATGGAAAAATACTTAAAAACAAAACACTTTTTGTGTAATATACGAGATCGAAAACATGACCTCCAGAATTCTAGCCAGACACTGGGTCTGAAAAATAAATATATAAAGAAATGTAGGGGGTTGTAGCGAAGAAGTTCGAGAACTGGTTGTGGCTTGGTTCAGAGACACCGCCACTTCAGCTTATTGTACAAGAACAAGCTGGGCGTCACAAAACTATCCGTGTCTTCACTCGTGTCGTTGAATCTCAGCTATCCTGATGCTCCTTGTGGGACTCTAAGCCAATAGCAAACATTTGGCACTCCAGCAGCTTATTCAAACAGCTGAATGAGTTCTAACTAAAGCACTAGCCAATGAACAAGTAACCTCTACTCTAGTATACGTAATGCTGTGAAATCTAACATTTTGACACTTTATGACGAGAAATAGAAGGGTATTTAGCCAAGGCGTTTGCACTGGTGACTGTACAACTCAAATATACGCCATGGCCTATAACTTATAACTAGAGACGTACAAGATTCGCGTTATTTTTCGGCGACACGATAAACTTCACTGCCTTATAAACAAGTGATCACAGTTCGTGGTTTTCATTGGCCGCTGCACTGTAATCAGCGTCACGTGTCTGCTTGATCTCCTTAAAAGAGATTGGCCACTCCACCGCTGAACTTGTATTATTAGCTCAAGAGTTCTCCAAGGCGTGCCACACACATCTTTGGCCGATGGCTGAAGTTGGTCAAACGCACAGTAATTTGGAGTTCAGTCTGTCCTTAAACAACAACGTGAATTTTGCAGGTCTCTATTGACTGGCTTATTGCTTGCTGCAAAACATTGTCTATTGGTTGGGCTGCCGACCAGGCAAACGGCGTTTAGACATGAAGTTAGTGAGTAAAAGTATTTTTTCTGGCGCGTGTCGCTGGAATTCACTGTACAGATAAATAGGTCCGCCTGTTTTTCCGTGAAAAGATTTACTTGAAGGCTATACTTCAATATCTTATGTGCAAACTTGCAGTCTTCATTTGGCTATTGGTCGCTTATCTTTGTGTAAGGAGAGTCTGTTGCATGAGTGAGCCAAACAGAATTATGTTTCTCCTACACTGACCGTTCGTGATTTGCGGGCAGACAGATAAGACGCCTAGCATTTCAAATGATCCAATCACGAAAGTGGTTCTGATCTAAAGTGCGCTGGAACACAACTTGTCGAGAAATATTTTCGCGAAAAACAGGTTCCCCCTGAAGAATTCGCGGGTTCATTTTGGGACAAGCTAGAATTCAAAACACGTGCGTTTATATAACTGTAGCCATTTGTCCACACGGTGTTTGACACCTCCTGGATAACGGTGTCCAATTGTCGCCTCTCAATGTGACAGCAGACAACCAATGCGCAGTTGATATCGGCATATTTATTCATAAGACTGCAGAGTCTAGCCTGCAGGTCACTGAACTCGCGAATTTTTCAAGTCTCAGCATATACGAAGTTATTTCACTTACTTATTGTTAACCCTTTCACTCCCGCTTTAATTTAATGTTTCAGGTGTTGCAAATAAGAAATTTTTTTATGCATGCTGTACTAAAGTTGGTAAAGGATTTGTTTTGTTATCACAACCGAATATCGCGAAAATAATTCTGCACGTGTTAGATTTCAATGCCCTACGAGCGTTCCAGCAGTTTCCTTTTGTTTATTGGCGGCGCGTGACTGTGAGAAGACATTTTCTTAGTTGACTGGCCAATCATAATCAAGTTACTCCGATACTGTACACCACTGATTCGTGGGCAGGCACCTAGACGCGCAAAACCTAGATCATCCAATAACAAAAGTGGATCTGAGCCAAAGTGTTATGAAATACAACTGGTCGTGAAATCTTATCGCGGAATTCGGGTGTCCCTACCAGTCAGCTGTAGGCTTTGTGCTCCGTGATCAGAGATGTGGATCAGATATAACATAGAGTAGAGTACACTCTAAATCTCAATCAGTAAACATTTCACTGTTTCAATCAGTATAAAATATTTGACTTATACAACAGTCACTTCAGTGAATTTAACTGATGAACCAGTGGAAAAATGCCACATTTCCTTCACTAATTGATTCAGTGACATTTCCCACTGAATCGTCGGTCATTTTTCTACTGTATTGTCAGTGGTTTATTTATTAACTGATGAACCAGTGAAACATCTGAGCAACTTGCTCCGTCTCTACTTATTTTCGACTGATTTATCAGTGAAACTGCTTGTAAAAATGGCCGATGAATATCGTTTAAAAATGGCCGTTAAACAACGGGTATCAAATGAAGTAACAATGGATAAACGAATAAAACTAATTCAAAATACTTTCTAAAATGTGTTTCGACTTTCAAAACACCATTTTAAGCGGTAATATGAACACACAGCCTTTCATTCCGTTTTTGCGTCTTTCATTTCGATTCTATGTAATCACCACATTGCTCTGTTGAAGGTTTATACTGCATTTAGTGTGACGAGGACAGTGCACCCATATATACTATTAGTTTTAACAATCATAACGGTACCAATCAAACCAAACACGAAAACTATGAACATACAACTTCAAACTATACGATTTCACAGCGGAAATATAATATATATATTTTCCTCCCAAAATTTTAAATTGGCGTGGTAGCTCAGGTGGCTGGGCAGTGGCCTATAGTCGAAGGGGGGGGGGGGGCGAGTTCAATCGCGGTCACTTGCGAAACTCTTTTAACTTACGGTAAATTGCATAATAGTAATAGATTGTAAATATGTTTATTTCACGTAATTACTTGCCTACATTCAATAAAAACAATATTTAATTCGCCACTGCAGTAAGCCGTCATTAATTCAATAAGTGAACCTGTCTTGCGTCACTAATTCAATCAATGAAATTTTTCACTGAAACGATCAGTGGCTTCCCACTGATTCTAGGATGAGCCATTTTCACTGATTAGAGTAGTCGAATTTCACTGCGAATCAGTTTTTTTTCCCACTGATTCTAAGATGAGCCATTTTCACTGATCAATGTAGTTGAATGTCACTGCGAATCAGTGGTTTCCCACTGATTCGAATTTAGAGCGTAGAAAGGTTAATGAAACAACTTACTCAGAGGGAAGCTCATTGGAAACTGGGCCTCACAGAGTACAGTACCGGTCAAATACAACCTTCCTGTGCAACATGCAGACAATTGTCTGCATTGGGAATGAAAGTGTTAAGGGACCTGCCTGGTTCAAAAACAAGTATTGAGGTGGCGATAGAAAATAGCACAAACCAGATTCGCGCGTATTCTGTTTCTACAGAATTCCAAGCGGTGACTATACGGTTTATATTAAGCAATCTGTTCCTAATAGATACAGCATTGTCGCTACAGTTTCAAAAAGTGTTTTACGGAAGAACAAATATCGTAAACAGAGAGACACAACGATTTTTGCTGACATCGTCAACATTACCCCGTTCCTTCCCGGTGTCCATGACTGAGGACATGTTGCACAATAAGGATATTTATGAGGGCGTAAACGATTAATGAGATACGATTTAGTACAGCACAACAGTAAATGAGGGGTTTATTGATAGAGACCCGAGAAATTCTCGATTGCAATGACCTGTAGGCTATACTTCGCAGTATTATATACGCTCATGCAGATATCAACTGTTTATTGGTTGATTGTTGTGTTAGTAAAAGGTGGTGGTTGGGCGCAGAATTTATTGTATGTTTCTTATTGTCTCATTTATTTCCAGGAGGTGTCAGACAACATGTCGACCATTTACAAAAGTAACATGAACGTACAAGTGTGTGAATTCCAACTTGTCTAGAAATGAACCCGCGAAATTCTCGGGTCTCTATTTCTTAAATATGATAAACATACAATATAAAATTATGAGATTATTAATCGGGGGAGTTTAGATGGAATGACATTATTCTAATTGACATCATTGCGATTAATTACGTCACGCCACTACTATTGCAATCTAATTGGAAAGTCCCCACCTTAATCATGATGCCGGACGCTGTTTCTGGAACGGCCGGCCATACCCATCTTCGTAACCTTCTCGTTGCGATGGCCCGATGAGTAAATACGCCTCGCCCCTTGCTACACTGGCCTATATCAGGCGCGTTGTTTAACATATTGGCCTGGTGGAGGGGGTGTCTGCAACTCGCTTCCCACGGTGATTACCGCAATCCCGCTCGCACCCTGGTTCAGTGTTTGAAGGTGTGGCCAGGCAGGCCGTTCACCTAAGGCCTGATCACATCGTAACGCGGTGTTCTGAGATTCTTCCTTGCGAGAGATCTGATTCGCTGAAATTACCGCATCTCTCATTTGTGATTGGTTAGTGCCGACTTCAATTAAGACGCAGCACGTTACTTGCTGGTGACGAATAGCACACTTGGTGCAAGTATTTCGCTCATCATATCGGGACTGAAATGGGTTTAAACAACCATATTTACGTTTCAGTTACCGAATCTGTGAATTGGTAACAAGATATCTACCTTCATTTCTATCCGTACAAAATATTTACATTGGAATATACAATTTTTTTTTTTTTTTTTTACTAGAAGAGACTGTGTCTGTTTACAATGAAACCCACACGAAAAACTTCAGACTGTTCACGGTAAAGTGAGCACTTTAGAAATGAACATTAGAAAAAAAGTCACTGCCTTTGCATGCATATATTTCAATGGGGGCACCAAGTGACATTCGCCCAGTAAAGTTGGTAGCGATGGATGGAAAGTAGTTCCACATATCTACGTCGAATAAAAAGTGTTTTGGCAACCATTTGTGATAATTTAAATTATTTCTTTGACTTTATGTGTTTTTTTTTTTAATTCATCTAAGTGTAAAAATGAGCATGTTTGTAAAATATATATTCTTTCCTTAATAATTTCACAGTTTCACTTGACCGACGTATGAATAAGTGATGAGGCCTACGGCAATGCTAATTTTGCACAAGGCGGACGAATACACAAAGTGCATACAAGTAGATCGTAATCTGAGCTTTTTAAAAAGCTCATTTAACCTTTAACAGCCTTTAGGGAGACGCCTTAAGTAGCCTGTGACATGAGAGTGCATGTCCTCAGAGTACCGCCGACCTAGACAATTGCTCGCGAGTTTATTGCAGCGAACGGAATAGTCACTGCGACAGGGATGGTCGTACGTAATGACTGCCGCTGGTATAGGCCGTTCGCGGTAAAACGAGCACTTTTGAAAGCCCTGCTTAAGATCTACTTGCATGTGCGTTGTGTATTTTCCCGCTTTATGTAAAATTAACATTGCCATGGGCCTCATCACTTTATTCATTTGTCGGCCAAGTGAAACTGCGAAATTATAACAAAAGTAAATACTTTACAAATATACTCATTTCTACAATTAGATGCATTAAAAAAGCAGGAAGCGAAAGAAATAGCGCAAGTTATCACAAATGAGTGTATAAATGTTTATAAATGGGACTACTTACCATTCCACCGTTGCCAACTTTACTGCGCGGATGTCACGCTGCGCGCCCGTTAAAATATATCAAGTTAGGAGCAGTGACATTTTTCTAAGGTTGATTTCAAAAGTACTGACACAATCGTGAACAGCCTTTAACTAAGTGTAAGTTGTCCACGTGACACATATCTAGCACATGCTCTACGCAGACGTTCACCTCGCCGTTGGGATGGGGAAGTTGCATATGGCACCCTCATTCAAGACTGTGATGAAAGAGTGACTGAGTGAATGAAGATATTTGGGCGGCTCTTAACAGCGAGGTCGTTCCCCAATTATTCCATGTGTAGGGACCTGCAAAATTCACGTTATTATTTGGTATCGGGCTAAACCTCACTGTACTGTATATACTCGAGCCGCAGTCGTGTATCCGTTTGCCGCAGCCCAGGTGTGAAGTCACGCCCTTTCTGACTGCACTGCACGTGATTGGGGCGCGCAATTGTGAAGTGTTTACTCGTTGGAGCAGAATTACCCAGGGCGTGACAAATACAGTATGGCCCAATGGCGAACCTATTGAAAAGGCACACGTGCTTTATGTTAACCGCGCTCCGAAATAACCACGCGAATTTTGCAGGTCTCTAATCATGTGTCATAGGCCTCTTATGCTTGTGTTAACATTCAAGTAGGTCTTGACTTATATTTCATCCATATATAAGATAATGTTTCGTTTAAAATCAATACGAATTAAAAAAGGAAGAAATTTGGCATGTTGGTGATTGATAGCAATAGGCAGTTCATGATAAAATGAGTACTTCTGAAAGCCCTGCTTAAGATCTGCTTGCATACACGATGTGTATTCTTACTCATTATGTAAGATAAACATTGTCATGGGGCGTTATCACTTTATTCATACGTCGGTCAAGTGAAACTATATATAAATTATTAGAAAAGTAAATATTTTGCTAATCTGCTTGTTTTTATACTTCGACTCATTAAAAAGAAAACAGAAAGCGAAAGAAATTATTTCAGTTAACAGAAATGGTTACCTAACACTTTTTATTTGACGTTAAGATACGGAACTACTTTCCCATCCATCGTTACCAACTTTACTGGGCACATGCCACTCAGGGCGCGCGTTAAAATATATGCAGATAGAAGCAGTGATTTTTTTCTAAGGTTGATTTCGAAAGTGCTCACTTTATCGTGAACAGCCTTTAGAAATAGTTATCAAGCAAAATATTATTAAAATGAATGCGCTGAATATGGTGCGTTGTGCCTTTGGTGTTATTTTCTATAGCCGATTAAGCTTCATTTGAGCGAAGTGGAGGAATATCCTGAAAATAGAGTTTTATCAGGACTTTTTAAAAATTAGATATAACTGCGAATGGACTATATCAATCGGACACTATCGAAACCACGATAGGAGCCTGCATTGGACCTTATTACGCGCTTTCCACCAGTAAAATTATAGGTTAACCGCTGAAGTTCCATTGGTATACATGCAACACGGCGATAACATTGCACGGCACTTCAGAACTCGCTAGTAGCGGCAATACGGCACTTAATGTGCGAGGCAATATCGCCCTTAGCGCCCTTGCGATTTTGGACCTTAAACGCGAAAATATCTGCATATAGACGACCACCTTAATGGCGCTCGTCACGAAGAATTTCGTTATTTAATATCTTTACGAAATGATGTTCAAGTAAAGGCTGTTCACGATAAAGTGAGCACTTTTGAAGTGAACATCAGAAAAAAAAAGTCACTGCTCCTGAAAGCATACATTTTAATGGGCGCGCTGAGTGGCATTTGCCCAGTAAAGTTGGTAACGATGGATGGAAAATATTACCATGTTTTAACGTCGAATAAAAAGTGTTAGGTAACCATTTGTGATAAGTTAAATTATATCTCTCGCTTTCCGTTGTTTAATGCATCGAAGTGTGAAAATGAGTAAATTTCTAAAATATTTACTTTCCTAAAAATTTCACAGGTTTTACTTGACCGATGCATGAATAAAGTGACGAGACCCATGGCAATGTTAATTTTACGTAAGGCGGAAGAATGAATAACACGCGTACAAATATGTCTTAGTCGGGTCTTTCAAAAGTGCTCATTTTACCGTGAACATTCTATAGACTTACTATGTGCAGCACTGTTACCTCGCTCATAAAAAAAAAAATACTACAATCCATTCACGGTTACTGCTCACTTTTCTGAAGCCCTATTAAGGTTCTACTTCCAGGATATTCCTCCGCCTCGTGCAAACAGAGCTTAACTAAGTCTAAAAAGTTACACCGACGGACAGTGCAACGGATTCGTGCGCACTCAGTTGTAATAATGTTTTGCATGAGAACTATTTCTTACTAGGTGCTACCAACACACTTGTTATCTGCATGTTTTTATTCATATTTATTATAAATTGAATACTAGTTATTACAAATTGAATACAGGTAAAAAATCAATTTAGCAAAAAATTTGATAATTTGTATTAACACAAATATAAAACGCTTGTGATACATGGCTTTTGTAGGAAATAACTAAACACGTCATACATGGGGTGGTTTTTCAAAGTTTCGATCCCCAAAAGTGTGAAGAAACCAGGAATATAGGCTACAGGTACTACACATTTTTTCATGATGGCATGTTATGATCACAATTTTGGGACCGAAATGAGATAATTCACGTTGAAATAAGAATCCACGAGTTACTTCAAGAAATATCTCAAATCACGCTACGGAATGTTTCGGCAATTTTCAAGAATTGTTCACGATAAGGAACTGTGCATTTATTTTCAGCAGTCTACAATTTTTTTTTTTTTTTTTTTTTTTTTGTAAAATACAATGTTCAAACCATTCCTTAAAATGAAATAAGACATGATATTTCAGGTACCCATGTTAAATATCCTGTAAAGTAAATTGTTTTATTTATACGCTCAAAAATCACTAAAATTAAGATTATGACACGCCGTAGTACAAAAAATATGAGACCTTAATTTGTTTTATTAGGAAATGGTACGTACAAGTAATTTCTACAGATTGAACGGCATTTCCTACAAATATAAAATAATGCAATTCTATGGTAAACAACACCCTTTAAGGTCTAGTCTGTGGTAGACTCGATTGCCGATATTCCTTTCGATTCTACATAAGGACATTACATATCCTCTTATACCAATGGGGTTGCGGTGGCTGAGCGGTTGGACTGCTCGCCTCCCACAATGGCGAACTCGGTTCAATCTCCGGCCGGGTCACTCCCAGATTTTCACAAGTGGGAATCGTGTCAGACGATGCCGCTGGTCGGCGGGTTTTTCTCGGGGATCTCCCGTTTCTACCCGCCCTTGCATTCCGGCGCTGCTCCATTCTCGCCTCATTTCACCCTCATCGGCTCTCAAGACCTCGTTGTTAAGGGCGGCACAAATCTCTAAGACTCTCAACAACTCTTATACCGCTGGCAACCTGACGCTCAGCTAGTCCAAAGTGCAAATTGAAAGAAGGGAACAGATCAACCGGCAAGGGATAAATGTATGCTTCGCGTGACATTTCGGTCATAAATAATACACCAGCGAAAGAGAGACAACAGCGCGCTCCACTGTTTTAAAAACTGTGTTTTCCGAATCTTTCTTACATCCTTCTCCTTCAGCAATGGCAAAATATCCTGATAAATATTTATGGGCTGCATAAACTACAGCTTCACGAAAAAAAATTTTCGACTACACATCGTCAAAATTGCTGGCAATAATAAAAGTAGTTCATTGTGTTGGGTCACGACATTCTATAATTTGTCGAATTAATATTGGCTATACACAATTTTTTAATTTTTGCAAATTTTTGGCTCCATTAAAAAGAAATTTGATAGGATTACGATGAAATGTTTATCGTAATATAGGACGTAAAACAATTTACGTATTAGGTAATACATCATTACACTGTATCAAAAAGGAACTGAACTGTTTAAATCAAACTATATTTTTCTTTTGAAATTCCTCATATCCTGGACAAATATTTTCACTAACTTGAATTTTAGATTATTTTATATCGTTTAAAGGCTGTTCGCGATAAAGTGAGCATATTTGAAATCAACCTTTAAAAAAGTCACTGCTCCTACCTGCATATATTTTAACGGGCGCATTGAGTGGCATGCGCCCAGTTAAGTTGGTAATGATGGAGGGAAAATAGTTCCATGCCTTAAAGTAGAATTAAAAATATTAGGTAAACATTTGTGAAAACTTAAATATTTTCTTTCGCTTTCTGTTTTTTTTCCTAATACATCTAAGAATTAACAGATGTGTAAAATACTCACTCACAAATAATTTCACAGTTTCACTTGACCGACACATGAATATAGTGACGAAGCCCACGGCTGTGTTAATTGTACATCTGGCGGAAGAATAGAAAACTTACGTATAGGTAGGTCTTAAGAAGGGCTTTAAAAAGTGCTCAGTTTACCGTGAACAACCTATACGAGAGATGTGTTTCTATTAAACTACGGGTGTCGATAATGAGCTGGGCAGTAGTCGTTAGAAAATTTTACATGTAGTCTATTCGCATTATCTTCCACTTTTTAAACGAAGCCTTTTGAAAAATCTTCAGAATAAACCTGATTCAGTGAATGTGATGTCTTAAAAGCGAGGGAGTACAAATAAATTATCGCCCGTGTGTCACAAGGGTACCGAGCTGAAAGTGACGAAATTACATTAACTCATAAAACTATAGCTAATAAATAGGGGCATGCAAAATTCGCGTTATTTGGCATCAGGCTGAACTTCACAGTACTGTATACACTAGAGCTGGCGTCGTTTCTCCATTGGCTGCTGCATAGATGTGACGTCAGTCCCTCTCTGATTGAACTACACGTGATCGGGGGGGGGGGGGGGCACACGATTGTAAAGTGTTCCTTTATTGGTGCAGAGTCACCGAAGGTGTGTCACATATAATACGGCCCAATGACAAACCTATTGCAAAGGTGCATGTGTTTCAAGTTTAACATGTCACCCATAATAATAACGCGAACTTTTCCGAGGCCCCGCTAAAGTTCTACTGTCAGAATATTCCTCCGCCTCATGCAAACATAGCTTAACCTAGTCTAGGAAATCACACCGATTGGACAACGCACCATATTCGTGCGTACTAAGTGTAATAATATTTTGCGTAACACCTATGTGTTACTGTAGTGTTGTGGGCGCGGGCAATCGCACCTCTAGCGCTTGCCTAAACGCGCCAGCCATGCAGTGAAGCAACGCGACGCCATGTTCAGGACGCGGCCACAGGCAGCAGAGCACATATCGAAAACACGAGGGAGTTTGTGAAGCGACGGTGAGTACTCAGCGCCGGCGGAGGCTCGACGACGGAGGCGCAAGATATGGGGCGGCGAAGGGCGTGTCCAGAACCTACGTGGCCGAGACGACACGATGAGCAGCCTTCGGTGACAGCAACCAGTTGAAAACATTCCAGTGGTTCAAGTAGATAAGGAACTGAAGTTAATTATACAGTAGCCTGGCATAATGTAAGAACAATAACTTAATGGCATTTGATATATTTAACTCCCCCGTCTCCATTTAACATAACGAAAAGTATTGTTCAGTGTCGCATGTCATTTGATGTAAACGTTGCACGTTTTAAATAACATCAAAATATAGGCCTATTAACGTAATAGTAAAAATGAGTGATTGCCATCTTAAGGGTGCAGGGGAAAAAACCAACAAAGTCCAAAAATCATGAAAATGAGATTAAGTAACCAGTGCATGGCTTTCACATGGACATTCCACTTGGGGTGTCCGTAATGGGGAAAAACAGACAGAGTCACAGGTTATTGACGTGTTAAGAATCGTAGTACAAGGGAAAAACAAACAGTGTCCAGATACAATAGATAAAACATCCATAGAGTACTAGTAAACAAGTGCCGCACTCACATCTAGTAATGCGTTGTTTTATTTAATCTATGTTTGATGGTGATTTGTGAAGTTGTCCAACAACATACGAATTTGTTCAGACAATGATAGGTGACGATTTCCAAGCAGGTACTTGAAAGTGATGCGAGTGATGTAAATGTACTTGCAAGCGACCAAAAAATCAACGGAAAAAAAAAGCAAGATGTTTGGTTGCCTCAAAGATATCTACGTTTCCCCACTATGGCCCCCATATGGGACCATAAAACTAGGCATTACCAACACACCTATTTTTTCCTTGCTTGTTCTCATATTAATCACAAATGAAATATTATGATTTACAGACAAAATATAAATAAAAGTTCAATTTTACCAAAAATAACACACAGAAGTATAAAACGCGTGTGATACATTTCATATTTAGGAAATGACCATATCCGTCGCAAACAGGGTGATTTTTTTTAAAGGTTCAAGTCAAAATGTGTGAAGAAACCGTGAATTGATTATATGGATTTCTGTGGACATGTGAGTTATTGGTAGGGATAAGAAAAATTCGCGAGTTCAATAACCTGTAGGCTAGCTTCCACAGTCCTGTGTACGCTCGAGCCTCAGATGTTTATTCATTGGCTGCTGCCCCAAACAGTAGCCAGTGTTACTTCACAACTGACAGTATGGCACTCGCTACTTGTTTCTCTGCAAGTCTGCTATTGGCTCAGAGTCGTGCAGGGCATCTCTAATAAACTGCGATCCAATTACAAAGTCAACTTCAGTTTACACGTCTTTGATGTCTATCTTGTCCTGAAATGAACTCGCGAAATGTTCCTATCCTTAGCTATTGGTTACGACACAACATCTGCAACCGAAGGCAGGGACTGTTTTTCTCCAGGGGTTGTCTTCTAGAGTCGTTGGGAGCAGCCGCGAGTTACGTCACGGCACAAGCGGGTCGGCCGACACGGAGACCGCGTCCTGCCGAAGGATTAGGACCCATAAAAGGGAGGAAGTTATTGCCGGCAGTTCGTCGGAGGACTGGAACCGTCTCTCCTTTTGACGTCGAAGGGCGGTGCATTGAAAAGAGCCGGCCCGTCCAGCGGCAATCCGTGTCCTTATCTGTCGCTCGCAGCTGGCGTCGACGTCACCAACCAGCTCGGCTTGCAAGGACCTCCGAGAGGGAAGAAGGGAGGGAGGGAGGGAGGAGGTATCTACAGAGTCCTGCGTCCTTCACTACCGACGAACGCCCACGACCCAGACGTTACCCTGACGTAGCTGCGACCTCGCGCAATTAAGGGGGTTCTCCACCTGTTACGATCAACACGTCACTTATGTCCGGTTGCACCAACGTCTTCTCCGATCCGAGATCAAATGATCCTAGTTCCGAACCAGGATCCATTTTGATCTTGATTCCAATGTAAAAGTGTTGCAACAACGAAATTTCATGATTCTGGATCTCCGATTCGTCGAACTCGGTTCCAAAATGATATATCGAGATTAAGTATAAGACAAATTTTCCTATTGGTCCGTAATATATGATGTCATTGAAGTAGGCGTATTTTTCACTACAGATAGAACTAGATGTGCGATGTTTTATCTTCTTTAAGTGAATTATTGTTGTGCGAGTTTTACTGAATAATATTCAAGTGCGTATAAGGTTGTTTTAATTTCCCAAGAAAACAATCGAACGTAATTCTATCGGTTGGCATATTTTCAAACTACATTTGTCGACGATAGCTGCTGATCTCGGATCGAGAATTCGAACCGTCAATTTCGATGATTCGAAATAACTTCATCTCGATCTTCAATCCAGCTCTGAACTCGAATGGGGCAACAGTTTCCTGTGTCGATCTTAGATCCGATCTCCGATCGAGTTCCGAACCACGATGGTGCAACCGGGCATAAGGCTCAAGTTATTTCTAGTAAAATTATTGCTATTATCATATGTAGGAGAAGAAAAATTTCGCAAGTTCAATGACCTGTCGGCTAGACTCCACAATCCTGTGTACATTCGAGCCTCAGATGATTGTTCATTGGCTGCTGCCCCAGAGAGTGGCCAGTGTTATTCCACACCTAGTAGTATGGCACATGCTACATGTTTCCTTGCAAGTGTGTTATGGGCTCACAGTAGTCTGGGGCGTGTCTAATGGCATGTGATCCAATTTGCAAAGGTAACGTGAGTGTACACGTGTTGGACGTCTATCTTGTGACTGAATGCACGAAATTTTCCTTTCTCTAATTATATACTGTTCACGGTAAAGTGAGCACTTTTGAGGCCCTAATTACTGTTTTCTATTATCCATTTCTTATATTTCAACCTCCTTTTATAATAAATATTACCATGTAAATAATAATCACAGTGTATATATTTCACCAAATTCTCAAGTTCATGTCTTAGGCTGAAATAAAATACATGTATTGACTACTATTCCAAATGTGAGGGCTTTCAAAAGTGCTCACTTACAGTGAATGGCCTATATACAGATGGTCCCAGAACGCGCGCGTAAAAGAACCACACCGCGTGAATCCTGAGCGGTAAATGAAGACGAAAATGTTAGTTGCAAAATGACGCACGCTGACATTTATCGTGCACAATGTGGCAACACCGCACGGATTGGTCCCCCCTCTTGCGCTCCGCTGATATTCGCACTACCGCCGGTCCGGCCGTTATGTTATAGACGCGGGTTCACATCCCGCCCAGTCCTAACATTTGTTCAACGTGTGGTTTGCACAACGTGTTCGCCATTGCACGAATTAACTGTTTTTTTTGTGGTGTGCAAGCCATCTGCAAGCAACTGTGCTATCCTCTCGGACTGCAAACATCATCCGGCACGCTGGTTGGGATTTGAACCCCATAACATGATGGCCAGAACAACGGTAGCACAATATCAGCGTTGCCGCATGATGCACGACAAATGCCATCGTACGACATTATGTCACTAACATTTTCGTCTCCAATTTCGCTCAGGATTTGCGTGGTTTCGTTCTTACGTGCGCGTTCTGGGACATTACGTATATTATTGCAGATCGACTGGACACAGAACCGTAAGGTTGTGTTTATTATATGCATTTAAGCTAAACGTATATATTGGACAGTAATATTTAATTGATTTCGCGTATTATTTGGATGTTAATATAAGTTCTATTTCACATGTTTATTATATTTTATGTTAACGATTTCATTTCTCTCATTTTTCGATTCATGTGAACCACCAGTCCATTACTCTATGGTAAGTTTCACACGTTCTGAGTTCTACACATGGTTATGTTACTATTTTTAATATTGTGTTAATATGTTTTATTTTATTTTCAGTGATTGCTTTATAAATTTAAATCTGAATTATTTATTTGTTTTGTGATTTAAAAACGAAATATTTTAGGTCGTAATGTGAGTTAGCATAGCCGGAGCAATGTGCAATGAGGAACTAAATATTTGTATTGAATTTTCAATATAAATACAGTGTAACTGTATTTGGTGAAGGAGATAAGAAGAATAAGTATAGTATTTGAGATAGTTAAGTGATGAACTGACTTTTTATTACCTAACGAACGATTAGTGAATGTGATCTAGGAAGCATAACAAATTAAGTAAGATCTTACAAAGAACTTTCTGGAAAGTTAAATACAGAGGAGGCTACTTCCGGTGGAACCTAATTAGTACTTTTGAACTGAAATTTCAAGTCAAAGATTTTTTTCGTAATAGCAGCTCTAAATTTTTTACAGCATTTTTCAATCTTTTAACTTATTTTAATTCTTCATTCTGATTCATCCCTATTCTTACTTGGATGGCGGTATGTAACTTATGTTAATTATCATAAAGTATAGCCTAATTTCATTTTGAGTAAAGAGATTTTTGTCTTTGATTCTATGTGGAATTTTTCCACCAGTGTTCGTGGAGGGGCATCCAAAACACTCCCCCCCCCCCCCCCAAGACTAAATATGAGGTAGACCGATCTCGCTGGCTGCGCACAACTAATCTCTGTGCCCTAATATTGAATTTTTTTTATTGCCAAGACGTCTTGCGAGGACGGCATGGTTTGGATATTAGGTTTTTTTATTTTTCTATTTATTTAGGCCTGCCCTAAAGAGAGCTGGAACCTCATACTAATGGCTTTGCAAACAAGTTTGACAGCGGAAATGACAAGTTACATAATAATATATCTTCTAGCAGTCTTCTGTGATGACATAATACAGAATATACATACATAAACTAAAAAATTCTCTTTTAGGACAGTCATCTGTAAGTACCTCACATAGTATTTGCAGACAAGAATTAATTTAAACAATTATTATCTAACACAGTCATGTGTGGGCACATAACATACAACTAAACAATTCTCTACATCAGAAACATATACGATAACATTTACATAATGCAACTAGACAATTCTTTTCTTCAAGTATAGATAACCTATACATAACATGTTAGAACAGAAATTTCAGTTATAAAAGGTTATAAAACTTATTTGTAAACAAATGTTTTAAGATGTTTCCATACTTCGTACAGCCGATTTTTAAAGCGGTTTGATCGAGTTCGAATTGGTAAAGAAGTATTTAATTCCTATAATAGTGCTTGTCATTTAGAAATTAATATATTTACAAACACGTTCATCGCTGTTGATCATGTGACTTTGACAGTTGTGTTCTTTTGGGGTAGGTCAGTGTTGGGTACGTGCGCAGGAGACGAATAAGCGGTCTACGTCATCTTTAGTCTACGCTCGCCACAGTCGAACGACCGCAGGTCTCACGCCGCAAATACCACAGAAGTCCGAGCGCACACGCTCGATCGCTGCCAAAAACACATTCGGCTCCCTAGCAGCAAAGTCACAACTCAGGCCGTGCTCCAAACAGCAAGGAATGCGCACTCTCATGCACTCGCACTTGACAATGACGTCACAGTGTGATGCTGCAAATATTCTTCGAGGGCGAGTTGTAGCAACCCCCCTCCCCTTTGACCTTACCACTGGTCTACAGCTTCACTCTGAATCCTGAACTCCGGTATTGTATGTTAAAACCGTCATCCTTGGAAGGGAGGGGGGGGGGGGTACTCATGGGTAGAGCCACGAGTATTTCGCGAATTCATTCGGTGACGCGGTAGACTCCAAACACTTGTTCTTTTCTCCTACTGTTGTGAATGGGCGACAGTTCTTTAGACACGCCCCGTTTAACTGTGAGCCAGTAATAAACAGGAAGCAGTAGTGTGAGTGAGTATTTGACAGTCGTGTAGAGAGGCCTCACTTGATCACAGCAACCAATAAGTAAACGATAATGTCTCGAGTGTGTGGAGGACTGTCCAGCCTAGCTTGCTGCCAACTCAATCCGCTAAATACTAGGGCCTCTACTCATTGGGTACGTAACTCTAAGATGGTTTGGTAAACCAGAATTCATTTAACACAACACCTCTATTATAAATATTACTACACATTGAGATATTCGTTAATAACACAGTACTGAATACACAAATATTAACGCTTCAACAATTACAAGAAGTACAAGTTATTATATTCGCAAGACTCTATGTGAACTGCCTAACCTTGCAAGAGATACTACGTTGAAGATGACTGGGAAACGGGGACTCGACAGATAGCGTTACGCCCAACTGCCACGCGGATTTATGCTCACCATATAACAAACTGCAGTATGGCTTAGAGCTCCTCTAGGCCTGGTCTATAGTGATGCCCTCTGCTTCGTGGTCGACTTCGACGAGTATTACACTGACCGACTTCTTGTACGGAGGTGATCGTCTGGGGGGGGGGGGGTTGGCGCACTATGCGTTGCTTATATACACACCAGGTCCTCGGCTATGTGGAGCATGTTTTACAAACAACTATCTCGCTCCACAAGCTATACTCCGTCGAACCTTAGGAAGTTTGTGTGCGGCGGCGCCTTGGTGGCCGCTACAGAGTGTTTGTTTACGAGTGTGTGTACACATGCACGCTCTATTATTTTGTTTGTTTTATAACATCAGGAAAAATAAATAAACGTGCTTAATTTCATCCTCTATCGTGCGACTTTCCTAAACTAATATATTAAAGCCCTATTTTGGGTTACGCATTGCAGTTTGCGAATTTATAAAGCAATACTACATTACTGAAAACAGGAGACAAGTATTCTTGTACTACTGACACAGGAACAAGTATTCTTTCACTGTAAAGTAGTTTCAGTAAATATTTAATATATGCATAGACTCGGAAATTATTAATGCATAATTTTAGGATAAACGGTGCTAAAATTCCAAGCTCTAACTGTTGATTTCAGATAAAATTTATACAGGTATCTCTTCATACGTTACTTTCACACCCATCATCATCCCTACTTATCAATTCATTGTTAATTGAAATGTAAACATTAATGATTAAATTGTTTTTAAGTAAATATTATTTTGTTGATGCAGAATAACAATCGACTGCAGACTGTATCGATTATTTTGAAAAGTGCTAGTGCCGATACTTCCAACTTCCATAAGGAGGGAGTGTGGGCCTAAGTGATAGTGCAAGTGCGAGAGTGAGTGCTGGCTATTTGGAACACAACCACACCAATCCCACTGCACTGGCTACTCGGCTCGCTGACTTTAACAACCGCTGGAATGCACTGAGAGAAAGGCTTGTTCCGGAGCCAACGAAACGCTTGTTCTTACAGGGCCAAATATATATTTAGTGGTAACAACAAAAAATTTCCTTGAGTGCGGTAAGAAAAATTTGAAATAATCAACAAAACTAATTTGGTTAATCTGACAAAACACACGCTTGAATTAACATAATCTCTGTGTTGCGCCAAAAAATTAGACTATCTACAAAATATTTATTTTAATTTTTTTTTCTATTTATTTAGACCAGCCTTAAAGAGCTGACAGCTTTTACTTAGGGCTCTACAGACAAGTTTGACAGCGAACATAACAAGTTATATAATAATCTTCTAGCAGTCTTCTGTGATGACATAACATAGAATATACATACATAAAATAAATAATTATCTTTTAGGACAGTCATCGGCAAGTACCTCACATAGTATTTACAGAAAAGAACTTTACATACTGTATTTTTGTTGCCGACCTCCCGTGGCGCAGTCGGTTGGTGCGCCACCGATCTGGGGTGCGGGAGGCTCTGGGTTCGAATCCCTGGCAAGGCATGGGTGTTAATATAAGTTAGGTAATAAGTTAGTCTGTAAGACATACCCTGGTAAGCTTTCAAGTATAAAACCGGGGGATGTTAAAAAGCCCTTTACAATACAATATAATGTATATTTGTTTGGCCACATATTTGATCGTTTTCGTTTGAAAACCCTGTCGAGTGTTTGTTTCTTGTTCCAATAAGAATGGTAACAACTACGGCTGTTTAAAAACAGACATTTCCACAGGAGTCGCTTTAGTTCATGTTGCTACGGCGTAGTGCCCGGACGGAAACGATCCTGGGTTCGAATATCGGTCGGACTTCCGCTTTCTTAAAAATAACAACCAATACTCTTTATAGGCTGTTCCCGTAAAATGAGCACTTTCGAAAGCACTGATTCAGACCTACTTCCTACTTGTGCGCACGTTGTGTCTTCTTCCGCCTTACGTAAAATTAACACTACCAAGGGCCTCAGCACTTTATCCATGCTTCAGTCAAGTGAAAGCGTGGAGTTATTAGGAAAGTAAATATTTTAAAATTTTGCTCATATTTACACTATTGCACATTTAAAAAAAACATAAAGAGAAAGGAATAATTTAAGTTATCACAAATGGTTCCCAAACACTTTTTATTCGAAGGTAAGATATGGAACTACTTTCCATCTTTCGTTAGCAACTTTACTGGGCGCATGTAACTCAATGGGCCCGTTAAAAATATGTGTAGGCACGAGCAGTGATTTTTTTCCAAGGTTGATTTCAAAAAAGCTCACTTTATCGCAAACAGGCTTTAATGAACGTAAAGATAAACGAATCTTTAGTTGCACTAACCAGATCTTTCATTTTGGGGTAACCAAATAAGGGCATCAAAAAAATCGGTTTCACCAATAAAATAATTTTATTTCTCCTATACAAACGATTAGTTTGATAGCGCAAAACAAACTTTGTTTTATTAAATAAAACCTTTTCCCCCATTCTGACTCATCAGAGAGCGCTGTTCTCGGCTCGACACAAACTGCATCTAAAGTAACCGAACTATAGGCTGTTCACGGTAAAGTTAACACTTTTGAGGCTCAAGTGACTTTTTAATTTCAGCTATTTTTAAACATTTAATTATCTTTTGAAATAAATACTGCCGTGTAAGTCATAAACACAGTGTGTATACTCAACCGCACTCGGAAGTTAACGTCTAAGGCTAAAATAAGATATATGTATTGACTATTTTTCCCAATGAGATGGCTTTAAAAAGTGCTAACTTTACCATGAATAGCCTATACCAAAATGCATAACACCGTCTGGAAATTACGCTTATAGCCCATTCACGGTAACTTCACACTTTCCTGAAGCCCTGCTGAAGTTCTACGTACAGGATATTTCTACGTGTCACTGCGGGGCAAGATGATATGCAAAATAAATCCATCTATCTGACAAAATTTGCTTTGCTCAGGTATGTCTTTTCTTATTTTGTCTGTGTTGGCTTCCAAACATTTGTGGAGTTCAATTAACACATTTTGTCCTAATTTGTATCTCGTGCGCTCTTACGTTGGTACACAAAATATAAAAACTCAAGGAGAATTGTATTCATTAACAGATTATTATAAATGTTTTCGTGGTAAACCTATGTCGAGAATCGGGCTGTTTTAAAAATTAATCCGTAAGCGCGATGCATTACATTTGGTCTCTTTAAGTCGAAATATTTGGTCCCGACCACTTTGGCAATATTCGCAAAGTTCGGCTTACTGGCTCGGCTGGAGGTATTATTTCCACAGAAGATAAATTAGTTGGTATGTTCTATGTAAAAAGTAGCCTTCTGTTATGAACAGGCATTAAATGCAAACGGATCAATACGAAGTGAAGAAATTACAATATACTATAGAGAAAGCGTCAGTAATAAATACATTTGAAGCTATAACTGTAAGTATATGCATCAATAATAACGGAATTTTAAGTTTAATACACCAGAATATTACCTAAAATGAATAAATATATCATGGCGTGTCAAAATTCCGTTGTCAAATTTCTTTTTTACTTTAGGTTTTATTTGAGAATGTTACGAAAATTTTGTATGAGTTGCTACACAGTCATATGCAGAAAAAGGGACGGGGTGCAGACGGGAATGCATATTTCATTTTAAATTTATTAATACATGTTTTAATAAGTACGTTAGAAGTAAATATTTCCGTTTATTTACATATTTTTCGGTGTTCCATAGATAAATGACAACCACCAAATAAGCTTCGTGTTGAAATATTGAGAACATTTTGATGGAAATCTGCATTGCATGCCAAAATTCAGTTGTGATGGCTATTTTATCGTTTTAAATGAAATATTTGTTGTATATATTACGGTTTGATCCATTTGCATAATGAGAGTATGTGGCCTTAATAAATATTGTCATCCATTTCTAACTGTTGTATACAGAATACTATGGTTATTTTAGTTATGGAATTATTTACACTTTGTAGACCATTTAAGTTATAACGAAAAATTGGGATATTGTGCACGGTGCATATTAAAATCAAAACTCTGAATACTGGCAGTGTACATACAAGTATTTCATTCATTTTTAGTGACGTCATTAAATTTAAATATAAAAAGCGTAATTAGAACTCAAATATAGAAATCGCTATTTATTCATATCATAATAGAACAAATTAAAGCAACACTGGCCAAGTGATAAACAATTTAATATTTTTTTTATAACCATACCATTTAATTTGGTAGTAGATTTTAATTACTATCAAAGCACGCATTGCTGTAATATATAGATAAATATACTTGAGTTATATGTAATTCTACATGACTGATTTTTATTTTCTGCGCGTTTCACCAACATTCGCTCTCCAACCGGCTACAGAATTGTCAAATTCGCACGGTAAACAGTGCCGGAAACATTTTTTTGCATTTAGTTTTTCCAACGTATCCTTCGGTTACAGCGATCATGAGGAGTTTAGAAAGTAAGGCCTTAGAAAGTTTAGAAAGTAAGTGGGGACCTGCGAACATCGGTTCATTATCATTTAGCGGCTGACTAAACTCCAAGATGCTGCATGCGCTTTTGGCTGTTACAATTGGCAGACAGCTTGTGTGGCTAGTCCCTAGAACATATTGAGCCAATAGTGAAGGCAAGTGTTGGGCAACCTTTCTTCAGTAAAGGATTACAAAGGTAAATGACGCCTTTTAGTTGCCAGTAGCCAATAATAACACGAATTGTGCTCAAGTAGCTACTATCACGAATTGTGCTCAAGTAGCTACAGGGAAGTAAATTCTAGCATGTTACCAAATAACAAGGCTAAGTTTGCAGGTCTCTAGGCATGTAGTACTTCAACGTTACCTTCAGATGACTAAAAACCCTTATTTACTTTTTATTATAGGTCATTTTGTTTATTTGAGACTGCTAAAACACCTGCCCATAGAGTGTCAGGTAGGAACCATAATTTACCTATTATTAAAGTTAATTTTTTAGGGTTTTCTGTTTGGATATATATACTAGGTTGAAAAAATGTAGTCAGCTATATTCAAGCTTCAATCAAGCTCGTCATGAGAAGCATATAGGCTTGCAGTAAGATTGTTGTGAAAGCCAGCAAGCTTAAGTCAAGCTGGAATTAAGCTAACTAGACTTCACGTGTCAAGCTTGTAGCAAGCTTGTAGTGCAAGTCAGTAAGTTTAAATCAAGCTAGAATTAAGCTAACTAGGCTTCACGTGTCAAGTTTGTAGCAAGCTTGTTGTGAAAGCCAGCAATCTTAAATCAAGTTAGAATTGAGCTAACTAGACTTAACGTGTCAGGCTTGTAGCAAGCTTGTTGTACAAGCCAGCACGTTTAAATCAAGCTAGAATTGAGCTAACGCTTATAGCAAGATTGTTGTGCAAGTCAGAAATCTTAAATCACACTATAATTGAGATAATTAGCCACCACGTGTGAAACTTGTTGCAAGATTGTATAGTTACACTTGATGTAAGCTTGCCTTGGTAAGCTGCAGCTGTAATTCAAGCTTCCTGCAAGCTTGCCATTAGCAAGTACCTGCCAATCGAGAGAAATTAGGCTTGGAGCAGGCATGATAACACAAACTTGCTCGGCAAGGCAAACTCAATTGAAATTACAAGCTTGCCGCAAGCTGACATGCTATATATATTATATATATATATATATATATATATATATATATATATATATATATATATATATATATAATTGGATGGACTGTTAATTATTTTCGATAAGGACACAAACATAAGTTCCATTCCGTTTCTTGATTCGAATTATTTGGCCCAGGTAACTTCGGTCATATTCGGCGGAGCTCGGAACATTATTTCCGTCAGTGGTCTCTGCTTCCAAGAGGAACGCAGGCTTCCTTTTCTTTTGTAGTAAGGCTATAGGATACGGCTGTGCAGGCGGGGAAGCACCTCCACTCATACAAAATGGACCGAACTTTGATGTGCAGGAGGAGAAGAGAGAACGAGAGAAAGTAAACCTTGCGCAGGGATAGCTTGTCGGCGTAAATAATGAATCACATCCCCGACGTATCTAAGGTCGAAAGTTCTGTTCCCATCGGCGAACGCGAGGACCGTACCGACGCGACACACTTTCTCGCCATCACTTATTTACGTGCAGAGAGAGAGAGAGAGAGAGAGAGAGAGAGAGAGAGAGAGAGAGAGAGAGAGAGAGTTATTTTTTTTCTCGCGAAGTCCACGCCGAAAACACTGCACGTCAAAGCGAAGCTTCGTGAAATTGTTATCCTGTCAGTAGTCATATCCAGCATGTCTGAAAGCTTGCACAGAAAATTCCGTTGCTCTAACGAATTTTGTGTTGTTTCAGAATTTCACTTTATGTATTTTGAATAGTAGGATCTTTGTAATAGATATAAAGGAAGGTAGGGGTGGAGCAAAAGGACAAGCTAAGGAGAGAATGTAAAAAAATTCGCTTAGGGTTTACGGAAGTATAAACAATAAGCACACAATATAGGCAGTGAACGTTGGTGTACTTGTCTCCATAAAAAAAAGTTTGCCCTTGGAAAATATGCCACTGAAAGCATAAAAACATCTTCACCCCTACATGAATGTCCGGATATTCTAATTATGGCTGAAAAGAAATGTAGGTTTGAGGCAAACAAACAATTACTTTGTACTAGGTTTCTTTGACAAACACCCAATTCTTGTCCGTTTTATAAAAATAATTGCACGACTGGCACTTATATTCCCTTTTTTTCCCCCCTGGGTTTCGTGCTTGCTGTCTTCTTTCATTTCTTCTGTGTCTCTTAGCAGCGAGTTCTTATAAACGATGCTGTGTAATGAAAGAAACGTACTTCTTAATTTAATATGTATAAACCACAAATATAGTAGGGAGATGGCAGATTTGGCGCAAGGGGATGGGGGATCGGAGCCTCGGAGCCATTCATGCTCTCTCAATCAGGTCGTCCTAAAATTTCCATTATTTATTTTTTCACGAAACTTGCCATCTCGACTTAAAAAGCACCATTCACCCCATTTGCAACAAAAAAAAAAAACGGGCCCCATTATTTGCAAAATCAATCCATTGGAAATATTGTGGGGAGGGGGGGAAGGGGCTCTTTTTTTTTTTTACCTGTGACCTGAAACTTCGGTCTTGATGTTGGATGACCTTAGATCCAAAAAAAATCCAGAAAATCCCAAAAAAAAAATTAAAAAGTAAAAAAAAAAATTTTAAACTGAGCAAACCTTACAACGATGACTCCGACCACCATGTTGGATGCCAATGGCCTTGTTTCCAACGTTTTTGAAACAAAAAACCTCAAGAAAAATAGGTAAAAATTGAGTGAATACATAAAAGTCGGCGAGAACATCACATTACTGACTACGACTGCCATATTGGTTCCAGATAACCTTAACCTTGATATATAATCTTGACCCTGTTCCCGTGACCTTGGATGACCTTGAACCACAAAAAATCGCTGACTTTTTTTTTTAATTCCCAAGAAATTATAAAAATTGCTAGAAATTATTAAAGTATACATGTAAAAATTTTAATTAAACAGTTTATTTAAAAATGTTATAAAAGTCCAAATTTAGAATTTCCTGACTTAGAGGGGACGAGGAACTGTACCCGACCAGTCACCATGTTATGATATCGCACAACATTCAGGTCGAATGTCTGTGGCTTTAACTTTGACCTTGTAAGGCCTTTAACCCAAAAATCATAAAATTCTCCCTAAGAAAATTAATAATTCAAAAATTAAAAATAATTATAAAAAATTGTATTATTAAAATGTCCCATCAGCACCACGTCCAGCAGACCACTGGCCATCGTCAATGTTTCTCATTGGTTAATTAGTAGACAGGCATCCACCCCCACCCCCACCCCCAAACATTGTTCATTCTGTCGAATGCACTCTACCCACCATATTAGTTTTTTTTTTTTTTCGTTTGTCATTCGTTTTCATTTTCATCACCTAAGTGATGCTAGTGCATTAACTATCGATTTCGCCACAAGACTAGTTGCCGTTATAGCCACCATGTTGGGTGTTGTAGATCTGACCTTGACTCTAGGTGACCTTTAACCCAAAACAGCTAGAAAAATTTACAAAAACCAAAAATTCCCAAAAAATGAGAGAGAAATTACATTATTGACACCGACTACAATATCAGATTCCATTTTGCTTAGACACCTTTCCATCATGCTCAGTCATTCATTCTCATGTGTGCTCCGTACACCATATTTTATGTTATTCATGCTTTGTTATTCCATGTCAGTCATCATAGTTTCCATCACTAACGCCATCTTATACAACATCGTCGCCATGTTTCCCACATACTCCTGCTCTATCATTCCATGTCAGCCATCTATGATTTCATTTAAGCTACCAGGCGAGCCGATGAAACGACATTTTCCGATGCTCTGCCGCGCCATGTTCACAATATTTGATATCGTTTTTTTTTTTTAGTTACAGTCCTTTGATTCCCTATCATTCGTACTTATTTAGTCAGAGACGATCATACTAGATATTATTCATGCTCCACCATTCCACCTTGATTTAGTAGCCAGTTGATTACTCTGTGCCCTCCAACCACACTGGATTGCATCGCTTTTGCAATCATTCATTATAAAATAAGATCTTGTTCTATAACCATCAGGATCTTCCATTTACTTCGTAATTTGTTTGCTAGAAGAAAACTGTGGCGTATTAGAGCAGGACCGGGCATGTAGACATTTATGCAGGATCTCTCTTCGCCATATACTGCACTGAAGCAGGCCAGACTTGAATGGGCCGTCACCCTCCCCTCCCTCCGTGACTCAGGGTCAAATTCCTAACACTTCAACAACATGCTTCCAAGTCTGCAAAATTCAACCTGCTCGGAAAGTATTACAGTGTTAATACACTCTTTTTTTACGTTATTAATGATTATGCACATTCAGTGATTGGCATACACTAGAAATCTTTAAGTACTAACTTTCAAATCATAATATTTTGCCCATATAGTGACAGATCTGAAAACCAAGGCTACCATATTCCCTATATCAGGGAAAGTAGGCATGGTAGGACACGGTAAATCAAAACTATCGAGAAACAGAACACTTTTGTTTATTCATTGAAAACATGTATTTTTTTTACATACATCAGACTACAAACATAAGAAGAAAACAGAATCCTCACATTCTCCATACTATACATGCAGTGTCGTTCTAGCAACATACTCACTTTTCAGGTATAGGCTATTCACGGTAAAGTGAGAACGTTTTAAGGCCCTGATAAATATTTCCTTTCGCTCAATTTCTATCTTTCCGTCACTTCTTAATATAAACATTGCCATGTAACTAATAAACATAGTGTATACATTTCACTTCTCTCAAAAGTTAACGCCCGAGGCTGCAATAGAATACATTTATTAGGGGTCAATATCTGTTGGGAGGGCCTTAAAAAGTGGTAACTTTATCGTGAACAGCGTATAATTAATATAAAATGCTTATACACAGCTCGAATCTATGCTAGCAAGCATCCACCCAGAACCCTTAGTCATATATTCTTCTTCACGACAAAGTATTTATTTCAAGGTCTCTACAGCCTCTGGAATCTGTCAACATTGAATGTTTCATTTGCAGTCTTGAATGCCTGCCGGCTGATATCTTCATACAAAGGTTGAGACTTTTCGTAGGTACATTCTGGCCAAACATTATATCTTATAGGACCACGCTGTGGGCTGCAGCTGTTCAGAATGTTCACGGTAAAGTGAGCACTTTAATATCCAACCTTTGAAAATAATCACTGCCTGTTAGCTGCATATATGCTACGTCACACATTTGCATGCAGGAGCTCTGTTCACTTGGCAGCAAATTATTAAAAATAATTCCAAGACTTGCACTCTAATTCTGAATAAGTGAGATTTCAGTGTTTCAATCACCTGATTGAGTCAACGGATATTTCAGTGAAATTAACTTATAAATCTGTGAATATAGCCAGATTTCCTTCATCTGTTGATTCAGTGACATTTTCCACTGACTCGTCAGTCATTTTTTCACTGTTTTTCAGTGATTTCTTTCTCGATTCATAGATAAGTTAAACAGCGCGTAAAAATGACAGTCAGACAACTTCTAAAAAGGGCCGTTAAACCACGTGTATCAAGTGAAGTGATTTGATCGGCTCTTAAGATCGAGGTCTTGAGAGCCGATGAGGGTGATTAAGGTGAGTATGGAGCAGCACCGGAATGAAAGGGCTGGGGAAACGGGAGATCCTCAAGAAAACCCGCCGACCAACAGCATCGTCCGGCACAATTCCCACATGCGAAAATCTGGAGTGACCCGGTTGGGGATTGAACCCGGATCGCCTCGTTATAATGTTTACTATGATTGTGTATAAGAAAATTGCAATAATAAGGTAGGAAATATTTTGTGTAATTGGTTTTATGTGCATCCATTTGTTACAAATATTTACTGCTGAAACTGACGTAAATAAAGTTCATTATAAAATTGATATGATACATTATTACTATGATTTTATTACACACAATCATAGTAAACATTAAAACGATCTTTCTTTTAAAAAAATTTTCTTGCAAATTCTGCTTTCCGAAGCATCTAAAACGGAAATGCGCTTATATTTGGTTAAAAATGCGGACTTTACTGATGGATTTATTTTTTACATTTAAAAATGATATCTTATTAAAATATTTTGTAACGCTGCAAATATATTCTTCTTTCATATACAGCACAAATCGCACTTTTCTGACAATTTTCATGGCGTATGTACTACTTTCTTTATGAGCTCTTCACGTTGTATAGTCGGATGCAGTGCTCCATAGGCAGTTGCTTTACTTCAACCATAAGCTAAACACAATTTAACTCAGGGCGCATGAATACGCACCGTTGTCTCTCTGGCGTAATTTTCTACACTTAATTGAGCTTTTATTTTACACGAGGTGGATGAATGTCTTGAACGTATAACTTCAGCAGGGCTACATATATGTCATAAGTAACCTATTATGTATTATAAAAACTTACAGAAACGATAACGGGCATGTAAATTTGCGCTGTGGTTCTAGGATGGACGGCCTGTGCTCTGAAATCCTTTGCTACCTCCCGCCGAGATATTCCCACCAGACGGCTCACGCGACCTACGGTGTTTACAGAAGCATGGCGAGAGCAAGAAGGAAGACGTGGCTGGATTGGTTTCGTGAGAACGTGTGGCCCTTCCCAAAAACTGAAACATCCTGCAGTGTGTAGATACAGCAGTTCTCTCGAGTACATGTCTGAGTCAATCCAATTCTCTTCAGGCCTGAAGATCTAAATTTGATTCCGAATTTGCCGTAAAAATCTGAAAACACTCTTAGCTAATTACTATGTAAATTAACAGCTTCGTCGTTATTAGATAATTTCTGTATGCGATATAGTATAAAGTATTCCGATAAAGCGAAAATATAAAGCGATATAAGTTAGATTTATTCTGTAAATAAATGTAATAATACAAACTTATTACTTTAAAATGTATAAGTTATGGTATTAGGTTGAAATAAATTTTATGCCAAGAAAGGACAACGAAGGGCTTTTAATAAATTGTTACGCAATATATTGTCTTCGAATTCGTCACCCGAGATGTAATACTAGTGACAATTCTCAATACTGAAAGTGCATACTGGAAGAGTTAAAGAAAATTCTATGTTACAGCTAATGCATATTTTTTGGCGTTGTAGCCCGATTTGTTGTCTTCTGCGCATGTGGGCAACATTGATCCACCCCACAACTATAGAGCCGTCAAAGTCTCGTTATCAGCACTGATGAGCAGAGACGTGCAAAATTCTCGTTATTTTTCGGTGACACGATAGACTCAACTGCAATGTAAGCAATTGACCACAGTTCGCTGTTTCACTGACCACTGCACGGTAATCAACGTCATGTGTCTGCTTGATCTCCTTAAAGAATAGTGTCCACTCTACCGCTAAACTTGTATCATTGGCTCATGAGTTCTCCAAAGGCGTGCCACACATACCTTTGGCCAATGACTGAATTTGGTCAAACGCACAGTAATTTTGAGTTCAGTCTGTCCTTAAATGATAACAGGAATGTTCAGGTCTCTGCTGATGAGCGTATTTCAATGGTGTTAATGTTAATAAGAAAATGACTTTTATATGAATAAAATACTTTCACCAATATGAGTTCAATCAAACTGCATTACAAACTCGCTAGCGGAAGTATATAAGCAGCTCAAAGGACTTGTTTACACAAACATAATTCTAACGTGAAGTCCTATCCAAGTCGTTATGACAGTTGTGTTGGCATAAAACCAGTTCACTCTACGAGCAGAAGACGCACTTATAGGCTGATCAAAATTAAATGAGCACTATTGAAAGCCCTGCTTAGTATCTATTTGAATGCACGTTGGGTAATTTTCTGCCTTATGTCAAATTAAAATTGCCATTGGCATCATCACTTTATTCATGCATCGGTCACTTGATTTTTGCCTACGCCCATATGGAAGAATGTAGTTTTCTAACAGTTAAAGAATTATAAAATTCGTGGGCCACTGCGGCCCCACTAGGCATTACTCTACCCATTGGGACTCTGTGGTCCCACTTCATATTTTTCTATCCGCTGAGTCCCTGCGGCCTCATTTGAGAGTGCTATTACCACTGAGCCACTGCATCCCCACTTGCGATCGCTCTACCCACTGAGTTATTGTGGCTCCACTTGGCATTTCTCTACCCACTGATATACGCCTAAGTCCATCTAGAAGAATGTAGCTTTCCAACAGTGAAAAAATTGTAAGAATCGCCCCTGTATTTTTGGTAGAGCATGCTTAGAAAGCAGCCAAGTAGCTCATTTTTCTCAGACTTGGTTTCCAAATTTTGAAATTTTTCAAGGATTTTTTTTTATTTCAACAAAGCCTATGACCATCCAGAAGAATGTAGCTTTCTAATAATGAAAGAATTATAACAATCGGTTCTGCAGTTTTGGTAGAGCATTCTTAGAAAGCAGCTAAGTAGCTCATTTTTCTCACACTTGGTTTACAAATTTTGTAATATCTCAATGAATTTTTTAGAATTTAACATATCCTATGACCATCTGGAAGAATGTAGCTTTGTAATAGTAAAAGAATTATAAGAATCGGCAGTGTAATTTCCGAGATTACCCTAGACATATAAACTAACTCATGTTACCTCCTTACTATATTAATATAGATTATAATATTTAATTTACAATTTAAATTAAAAAATAAAGGGAAAGAATAGGTATGTTGGTAATGTTTTGTAATAAATACTTCTTATGTAAAATTGTATTACACTAAGAGCACACGAATGCGGTGCGCTGTCCCTTTGGTGTAATTCCCTATACGCGGTTAAGTTTTGTTTAAATGAGGCGGAGGAATAGCCTAGAAGCATAACTTTAGCAGGGCTTCATAAAAGTGTGAAGTGACCGTGGATGGGTTATGCACTCCAATAAGAGTTACTTCAAAATTTTTCCTGAAAGCCCTGCTGAAGTCCTACTACCATCATATTCCTCAGTCCAGTTCAAACAAAGCTCACTCGAGTCTAGAAGATTACACTAATGGAACAACGCACAGCGTTCATGCGCAAACATTTTAACAATATTTTGCACAAGAACTATTTCCTCTTAGGAATCACCAACACATTGATATACTCCCTTTTTATTCATATTAATCATAAACGAAATATTATAATTAATAGCTAAATTGTAATTAAAATTTCGATTTCACAAAAAAAAAAAACGAATTTATATAAACAGAAGTTCAGAACCCTTGTAATAAATTAGATATTTAAGAAACAAGCGAACTTCATGCGTATTATAAATCGGAATCAGTGAGAATTTCACTGTTTCAATCAGTCAAGAGAACCTGACTGACTGAACAGTCACTTCAGTGAATTTTAACTCATGAATGAGTGGAAAAAAAAAGACAGATTTCCTTCAATTATTGATATGGTGACATTTTCCACTGATTCATCAGTCATTATTTTTCACTGTTTTTCAGTGGTTTATTTTTGACTGATGGATCCGTTAAACTCCATGTAAATAATGGCCGACGAACTACGTTTTAAAATGGCCATTGAACAACGTGTATCAAGTGAAATAACAACGAATAAACTAATAAAACCAATACCAAACGCTTTCTAGAATGTGTTGCGTCTTTCAAAGCACCATTTTACACGAGGCAATATCAACATTCAGCATTCATTCCGTTTTTACGTCTTTCATTTCGTTTTCATGTAATCATCACAGCGCTCCTTTTGAAGGTTTGACTACATATAAAGTGGTGAAGAGAGTGTACTAATTTATACTATTCGTTTTAACAACCCTAACGGTACCAATTAAACCAAAAATGATAAGTAAGGAAACAGAATTTAAATCTTCGCGATTTATATCAGAAGCATAAGACACACATTTTCCTCTTAGTTTTTAACACACTGAGGTTTGCACACATTTACTGGCGCTTAAGACAAATTAGAAGTGAGTCACTTATATCCACTACTACAAGAACACCATTGCTAATGGTTTCTGTGTTAGAACTCACCATCGTCCTATTGGTGCATACCACAACTGACCCTACCCTTTACTTTACAGCCCTCATTATTGACCGGTCATCAACCAATGGAGAGCCAAGCTGTTATTGGCCCAATCAAAGTCCATTTTCGTATAAAATGATTTACAATCAATCATGTCTCTTTGAGAGGCTATTTAAAAAAAAAATCTTCTAACATTTCTACCGCTGTGGTGTTCTTGTGAGGTCATGTTAAACACTAGCTGAATAAAGACTGCACAGGCATGCTTGTTTTGTTCTGAACAACAAAGAAATTTTTTAATTAGCTTTGCTCGAGCTACAATCGAGCATAGTCTACAAAGTGTTAAAATTTGGTTTGGTATCGCAAATTGTAAAGTAACGGTCTGCAATCGAATAGGATATGGTGTGTCGGTCCGATCACAGAATCCTGCTACATGTTTTCTCTAAATTACGGTAAATTAAGCAATATGAATAATAGACAATCATAAATATGTTTATTACGCTTAATTATTTGGCTACAATCAATAAAAGCGATATTTAAATCGCCACTGCGGTCAGCCATCACTTACTCAATCAGTTAAATTGTTTCACTTCGCTAATTTAATCAGTAAAATATTTTCAGTGAAACAATTGTAACGGCTGCGTTTTGCAATATCAGTATGCAAATGAGACGTTAAATAATCACATGCAAATCTAGACGTTTTTATTCAAACGCATGACAATTTATTACTGCTGATATTTTATTTTTCATTTGTTATGACATGCTAATTTCTATTCGTCTCAAAATAATTACTTTTCTTTATTCTTGCATTAAGAATATCGTGCTTAAAGGTTTTATGTATATTAAGAGTTTCGATTGTTTATTACTATGTGGCATTTGATTGACAGCCATAATTGTTGGAGACTGAGGCCCGTTGCCAGGGGCAACGCGATATGTTGATTGCACGAGGAAGCAGCCGCCTTGTGATTGGTCGTTACGTAGCGTCACTTTTAAGCCACGTTATTGCTAGAGAATAGAAGAAAGATTTCAACTGCGATGTAAGGCAGCGCGTAACGAGTGTTACGGCCCCGATAGGATGTTAAATGTAGATATTAGGGCAGTCCGCGAGTGATTTTGTATATTTTTCCAAAACAAGAGAAAATCGTCGGGATGCCGGCTACAGAAGAAGAGGGTCTGAGGCGCTAGCAGTGCTCCATTAAATTTAGTTTAGATAGCCTTCCGCGACATTACGAGTGGTACCATTTGTGGACTGTATCTCGCTGTATCATAGCCCGTTGGCTATAATATTAGGGAAGGATATTCGTCCGGAAGAGAATCACCGTATCCCATGACTGCACCCGATCTGCCTGACACAGATTTCCCATGTGAGACATCCCGATCTACAAGTATAAAGTCAATAAGAAATTGAAATATGATGGTGGCCGATTTTAGTTTTGGAAAGTAGTGTAAGCCAGACGCCATTTTTCCTGCCATAAGACGCCTGTGTTTGAACTTCAGTTTGCAAATCAATACCCGAGATACTAGCCCAGCTCCCAATTTGCTTGGTGTGAGCTTAAATTAATAGATATTCTTTTTAAAGAAGATTTTATTTATTTGTTTTTAAAAAGGGCTAAGAACTTACTAAATAATGTTTCGCACCTACTCACAGGGCGTCTTGCTTCCGTTACGGCCACTTAAGATTCATGCATGCCACCAGAAGATTATTAATAATACTGCTATCCAGTTTAACTATTTTTCAAACAACTGAATGTCTAATATTGGCCAGATAAAATCAGTTTTTTATTAAAGACTAAATATGTTAATCTTCTCCTGGACTCCATCCTTATAGTTAGTTACTCCAGAATCTGTGAATGCCAAGCTATTAAACTTGACTAAAGAGCTATTACCGTGTGGTATTCTAGCCTTCTACTGACTTGGTGTACGACTATGATCCTGGTAAGAATTTGGTAATTAGCATAAAAGTTGTAGTTTATGCTCACTGGTGTAGCTATTTCTGGAAAGAGTCATCTCGAAGTTATCTACTCTAAGCTAGCTTGGCGCATGTATGTTAGTGTGTGGAAGACAGATTGAACACCACAACACCATTACAACACCTTTACTTAAATATTCATTTTAATCTGTTCACACCCCAGTTCCCACACTACCCGATCAACGGTTTTCCACTGATTCTAAGTGGATCCATTTTCACTGATTCGAGTAGTTGAGCTTCACTGCGAATCAGTTATATCCCACTGATTCGAACTTAAGAGTGCATGCACTGAAAAAAATATTTTGTGGCGGCCACAAAATTATTTTGTTGTTATTCACCCTGCCAAAATTTTTGTGGTGTACGCGAAAATTTTGTGGCACCTACCAAAAATGTTTGTTTACACCACAAAAAATTTGGCAGGGTGAATACCAACAAAATTTTTTTGTGGCCGCAACAAAAAAAAATTTTTTTTTTTTTTTTTTCAGTGTGAGGTGATTTTTTTCGAAGGTTTGAAGACACGGGGAATGGAAGATGGTGCAAAGTACAATGCAACTCCAGTGCAAGTGGAAAGTGTTAGCGGTGAGCCGTTCCTCAAACAGGCTCCGGGCGAGGCTTGTCGGACGGTATTTGTCAGTGCTAGAGGAGTGGAAGACCATGTTAGCTCCAAATGCATGTCGAACACCGCAGTTTAAAAGGAGACGCTGCATTCGTGCGGGGAAGTGAATTCTGCACGATGGTACAGTAGTTCGCCCGAAAGAAGTATCTCAAAATTCATCGTCTTCACCTGAAGTGTTCGAAAGTTTTGGTTACGGCGAATGCGCAAGGTTGAATACTTTAAAATCGGATGTACCAAGACACCTTTTCATCAACATTTTCCCGCACTGTATATTTATCTAACAAAACATTTCCCTGAACAGTGAGGATTCATGTTTGCATTTTTTTAAATTTTAAACTAACTGTGTTTACGCCAAGAGAATACATTTTGAGTAAAGTAACATAAAAGTAACCAATATATCTTCCTGCCCCACGAGCGTGTCCATGTTGTTATGGTTTTTTATATTTATAATTACAAACAATATACAATATACAAAAATCAAAATATAAAACAGTTATATTTAGAGTAATATATTTGGATTGCTAAAATGGTATACAATTACATTTACTGCTACGAGCGGAGGGATAATACGTTTATATTAGTGCCACATATTTATTTAGTGTTAATGTCCATATCTGCACGCTCACCTCATGCTAAGTCGTCGTCGTAGGCTGGTCGTCATTACGGACGCGGCGGTCGTGCACGATGGCGCTACGTTCAGGGCAGCATCGTCTCGTCTCATTGCCTCTCTGCAGACAGACAGCTTGTTCGGGTGCGATGTGCTTGAGATCGGTCTACCTAATCTTCAGGGACACCCGATTTTCGCGAAAAGATTTCACGACCAGTTGTACTTCATTACAGTTTATCTCATATCCACTTCTGCGATTGGATGATCCAGGTATTACGTGTCTTAGGCGTGAGCACGCGAATCACAGACGCACAGTCTCGGAGTTACCTGATTCTGATTTTGTCGGGCAGGTAAAAAGACGTATTTCCACAAAGACACGCCGCCTAGAAGGAAAGGGAGATTGCTGGTGCGCCCGTGCGATATTGAAACCAAGCCCGTGCGGGAATCTTTTCGCGAATTCCTGCTAATATTTAGTCTATGGTGAGCCCCTGGCAGTTGGTGCTGGTTGATGTGTAGGACGAACTAATATAATCATGGTGGTACCAGCGGAGCAGTCGTCTATGAGTGAAGAATATGCGGACATGTTATTCGCTTACGGTGAGATGAACGACGGTGTTGCTGCGAGCGATACCCTCACACGTGCGTCAACCAAACCCGCGAATTTTCGCGAGCGTTATTTGTCCGGCGTTTGCGTGAAACAGGCTAGGTGCAAGTGAAGAAGAGCAAAGACAGGTGTGCGAAGGCGAGTCCACGCACCCAACTTTTGAAGAAGACGTGTTCGAGCAGGGGCTACGGTGGGTGTGCGGTTAGCCTGCTCGCCTCCCACCGAGGTGAACCGGGTTCAATCCCCGGACGATGCCGCTGGTTCGGTGAGTTTTCTCGGGGATCTCCCGTTTTCCCCCCACCTCTTAGTTCCGGCACTGCTCCACGTTCGCCTCGCTTCACCCTCATCGGCTCTCAAGACCCCGATGTTAAGAGCCGCCCAAATCTCTTCACTCACGCACGTGCTCGAGCAGGTGGCAGGCCAGCAATCCGCCAGAACCCGCGCGACAGCCAACACGCTGGGCGTCAGCAGCTGGAGTGTTTCGACGGTTCTTCACTAACAACAATTACACCTCTGCCGCCCACGAAAAGTGCACCCGATGGGTCTCGGATTACGTCAGCGCCGTTCAGTGCAAGCGCCGGCGCCAAGTTAAAATAGTGCGGGGTGTGTTCGACACCTGTAAAACAGTAAGGAGACGTTTCCGACCACACGTTCTTATAAAAAAAAATTGATTGGCCTGGTGTGACATATCATCCCTTGAAATTAATTGAATTCCCAAATGCCGACCTCTCGTGGCGCAGTCGGCATGGGATGCGGGAGGTCCTGTGTTCGAATCCCAGGTAAGACATGGTTGTTAGTCTAATTAGTTAATTTGTAAGCCGTCCCCTGATACGCCTACAGGCATGACAGCGGATAACGTTAATAAGCCCTATACAGTACAGTTTGCAAACATTATGTATATGCAGTGTTTAACTTGTATTTCTTCGTACGCACGTTCATTGGAGGTTGTCAATCCATCATTACTCATTGACCTGTCGGTCGAAATTCTGACCACCGAGAGCCCTTCTGACAGGTCACGCACCTGAACCTGATGACGAGCATCTGTCCCTTGGACAGACAAATGAAAAGCCTGCCTCGTGTGCTACTACCTGTTTCCCCGGTTAATTAAACCTTTTTCAAATGACCTCCCAGGTTCCTCTCATGATGACCACGGTAGCGTAGCGGCTAAAGCGCCCGCCTACCAGAAAGGCGAACGGGGCTCGATTACCGGTGGGTGTGACCACTGAGTTTTCGCCGAAAAAAAATCTGAGCACACAGTATAGACTTCAATACAGTATATACACCTCGGCTGTTGCCATACCTCCATTGGCTGCTGGTGTCGTTTCCGCATTTGACCGAGCCACTCAGGGTTCCGTAACTCGGGCACTGTACCTGCGTGATTCGTGCGCAAACCGTTTGCACGGACTAGAACATGTTTCAGCCAATCAGAAAAGCTGGACGAGCCCATAGTACTTTGAACTGTACCTTAGCTTGAAATCATTTCACGAAATATTACTGCCCCTACCTATGGGGCAAACTCCGGATTTTCGCAAGTAGGGATCTCACCAGCCTTTCATAAAACAACGCCGTAATACTCACTGTCTGTTGTTAATAGTTATAATTAATATTTTTAAAAATGTTATAATCGATTTATTAAATTGTAAGCGACGAATAAAAGGGAATAAATTTTAATTCTGGCCATACATGTTAATTAATGACACGTGTTTCCTTTCTTGACGTGTCTTCTGAAACATCCATATTGTAAAATCGCTTGAATTTGTATAAAGATTGACTCTTAGTGACTTATTTAACATTTTTGTAAGAATATTCTACCTAAATAGATTCAAATGTTAAAAATATATTTTTTTTCTTTCATTTGAAACTTAAATCGCACTTTTATGGCGATTTCAGCAATGTGTGTACTATTTTATAATAAGGTCGGACACCCGTATTTCACGAAAAGATTTCCACTCATGTATATTTCAATTCCTTACGGGCATAGGTAATAGCAGTTTTCTTTTACTTATTGGTCGCGTGTCATTGCGATAAAATATGTTTTTTTTTTTTACTTGGCTGGATAATCAGGATTAGGTTACTCATGTAGTGTGCGTCTTGTAAATCATCCAATCAAGAAAGTGGATCTGAGCTAAAGTGTTGCGAGAAACAGCTGGTCTTGAATTCTTTTCGCGAAATTCGGGTGTCCCTTATAGTAATTTAGCATGTTGTACAACCATGCGCTGGCCTCAATCGGAAGTTGCACTTCTCTACCTTAAGACTCTCTTAAGGTAAGCGGCGATCAGCTGACAACTATTCACACCCCATTGGCAGTTCTCGATATGTTTGCTACAACAATCTGCCATCCTTGAAAATCCGAGAGGTATCCTATTTCACCTGACACACGTCTGGCAGATTGCACACACGAGCACGTACTATACCGCCTAGCACACTTCAGACTAACGTCCTTCATTGCAATAACAAACGAAAGTCGCAATGCACGACTGATTAGTGCTACCACCTCACAGAAATTCTGTGCTTGTACCATTTCAATAACCATCTCTCTTTATCTGTTCGTACACATATGCACTCACACCGACAGGGAAAAATTTATTATATAGGGATATAGACTGTTCACGATAAAGTGAGAACTTTTGAAATCAACCTTTCATATGTCACTGCCCCTACCTGCACATATTTTAACGTGCACTCTTGACTGAAATGCTCCATGTAAAGTTGGTAACGACGGAGAGAAAGTAGTTCCATGTTTTAACGTTGGATTAAATGTTTACGGAAACATTTCTGAATACTAAAATTATTTGTTGAACTTTCTATATTTTTAATGCATTTAATAGTAAGAATTAGCAAAGTTGTGCAATATTTACTTCTCTAATAATTTCGCAGTTTTATTTGTCCGACGCACAAATAAAATGATCGGGCCCATGATTATGTTAGTTTTACAAATGGTGGAAGTATACGGAATGTGCATACATGTTGATCTTAAACATGGCCTTCAAAAGTGCTCACTTTACCGTGAATAGCCTACAGGGTTTTCACGGTAAAGTGAGTACTTTTGAGGCCCTAGTTACTCAGAAGTTTACATCTAAGGCTACAATAAAAATTATTTATTGACTGTTATTCCAAATGAGAGGGCTTTCAAAAGTGCTCATTTTACCGTGAATGGCCTACAATAACTCTAGCCCGGCGAAGTGCAGTAACTAAACGTGGCATCGTTTCCACAAGTGAACGAAACACACGTGGAGATATATTGACCCATGCCGTCTGGGTGGCTACGCACAGCTTCCTGAATGTTTCCATCTGCAGATTCTTGGGTGAGTGTGGACCTCCCCGCCACGTCATACAACTTCTCGATGGAGTTCATATCGGACGGACTAGTGCCCGGTTGAACCAACATCTTCCCCGATCCTAGTTCCGAACCAGGATCCAGTATGATCTTGGTGCCACATCATAAGAGTTGTACCAACGAAATTTCATGATTCTGGATCTCCGATTCTTCGATCTTGGTTCCAAAGTGAGAGATCAAGATTAAATATGAGACAAATTTTCCTATTGGCTGGTAAAATATGACGTCATGGAAGTGAGCGTATTTTTCACTACATATAGAATTACATGTGTGATATTTTATCTGTTTTAAGTGAATTATTGTTGTACGAATTACTGAATAATATTCAAGTGCGTATACTGTTGTTTTAATTTCCCAAGAAATCAATCGACCGTATTTCTATCTGTTGGCGTATTTTCAAACTACATTTGTCGACAAGGGCTGCTGATCTCGGCTCGAGTTTTGGAACCGCTAATTTCGGCGGTTCTAAATGAACATCCTCTTGATCTCTAGTCCACTCGAATGGTGCAACAGTTTTCTGTGTCGATCTTAGATGCGATCTCGGATCGAGTTTCGAACCACGATGGTGCAACCGGGCATAGTTGACGACAGCAGTACTCGAAACTCTCCTGAGTGGTACTCGAATCAATTACGGACAACCTGAACCAGATGAAACTGCATTATCCTGCTGGAATATCCCATCGCTGTGGCGGCTACTGGAGTCCGTGGAAGGCTGGAATTTGCTACCAAGCAGTTCAACGATATCAGAGCAGAACTGGTACAAGTCTAGCACTTCCAAGATGTCACGGTACAATACCGCCATCAACTATTAACTTTGAATTCCGCTGTGACATGTTTTTTGCCATGTTATTATCTGTGTGCATGCATGTATAGGCTGTTCACGGTAAAATTAGCACTTTTGAAAACCCTGCTTAGGGTCAATTTGTATGTACGTTGTATTCTTCTGCATTATGTAAAATTAACATTGCTGTAGGTCTCATAGCTTTATTCATGCGTTGGTCAAGTGAATCTGTGAAATTATTTGAAAAGTTGAAGCCCTGCTTCAAGTCTGACACGCGTGTCAATCAGCAAACTCGAGCAATTTTATGTAAGTACTCCTGTCCTGCAAAAAACTGTCCTGCCTGGACGTTTTATTTTTTGTCCCGCCAGCTGGTGATATGTGTCATGCTTATAATTTTCTGGAGTACGACTAAATGCTGCTGTACATTACGTTAATGAACTTGGTTAGCATGGCCGCTTGGTTATTTGCAACGTCTGTATTTGGTAGCCCAAATTAATAAACTATTGTTTTTTTTTTTAAATAGGGTTTACTATTTTAAGAAGCAATATTTTTGCTGCAGAAAAAGGTACTTTATTTTTCTTCGTCTCCCCCACCCCCTCCACCCCACCTCCACAGGGGTGCCGACGTCTGAACGCTTCCAAGCGCTGAGCTATACTGAAGAGAGGCGCGCGGCGCTCCTGGCGCGGCCGAGCGCTGTCTGGTGGCTACTACTGGCAACGAGTTCAGCCTCGCACACTCTGGCACCTTCCATACGCCGCTCCGCTATTCCCGCCGCCTCCTTGACCTTCCCGAGCCGCGTTTTCGCTTATAAATGATCGTCCCCAGCCCGAGCAAGTGTGCAGTGTTCCTCAGAGTTGCGCGGGCTGGCCGACGATAGATCATGTCTACACCACTTCATACTTCGGGGCTTCAGCATGCTGGACGCGTTTTCGCGTAATATGAGTACTACTCAAGTTAAGTATTGCAATGAACGTAGTTGTTGATATGCTGGGGGTGGAGTTTCTCTTCTAGTAGTAGTAGTTTTTTTCTTCTTTATACTCATGGTTAAGTCTAATGAGGGTTTTTGCTCCTTCCCAATGGTATTCTTGAAATTGGTATTCCATGTTGTACTTTTCAATGAATCATCAGGCGTATTTTACTTTTAAAGTTGTGATGGTGCTTGCTTTACTCAGGGAGTCATTTTACCCTTTTTAATGGGATTTCGTAAGTGTTTAATCAGGTTGGGTGATTTTTCAGGATGTATTAATATTGTTGTTTTTTCTGTTTGTCCCATTGCATGTGTGTTCTCTGCTTCCCCTAGTTCACCGATTGGTAGCAAGCAACAGAAATTTACAGATGCAATTTATATTTTTCAAATCAAGTTGCAAAGTTGTTGTTTTTGGTGGTAATGTATAGATGGGCTTCGATATATTTGTATTGATTTTGGAATTTTTGTTTCAATGCTTTCTTGATTTTTGTTTAATGGTGTGCGTCCTTCTCCTTGCCCTCCTTTAGCCCTGCTACACCCTAAAGGGGCGTAACAAAGTAAACATTTTATAAATCTGCTAATTTTTACGCACTGAGGCTGAAAAAATAAAACAGACAACGAAAGATATAATTTAATATAATGTGTATACAAAAACTGTTTGGTTGATGCTTTCCAAGGCGAAATTTTGCTGTTGGTGAAAAAACAGATTCCGGTGCCCAATAATACGTAGATTGACTAGTAAGAAAGCTATTTACTGCTCACTAAAATATTTGTTTATTGAAAAAAACGTTTATTGATTGCCACGAGATATACAGTTGGCAGCAAAATAATTCATGTTATCCACAGTAAAACAAATTTGCTGCGACTGCAAAACTACACCCGTTATATTATGCGCATGCGCTCTGGCATATTCGAAGTGGCCACGCTTGACCATAGCACCATATTTGTTTGTTTTCGGTTCTTCAGGTTACGAACTTATTCATGTGGGATATCCTTAAGTTTAGGCTGTTCACGGTAATGTGAGCCCTATTTAAGGCCCTTCTCAATTTTAGTTTTCAGGCAATTTTTCTCTTTCCACCATTTGTTGGTATAAAAAAGTCATTCTACTTATAAATACAGTACATATGTTTCACTGCTTTCAAATGTAAACATCCGAGATTGCAAAAAATACACTTACATGCTATTGTTCTTGTTCTGAGGTCCTTAATAAGTGCTCACTTTACCGTGAACGGCATATTGTTATGAACGGCTGACGGCGTTCCTTTATTCCACGAGGTGAAGTGTGCAAGCCTTGTTGTGTGTGTAACTTACTAGGTTTATGTCATTTACTTGCTGAAGTCAACGCTTTAACGTCGAGAAATTTAGCGTAATGGGCTCTCCACTCATAGCTCAGGGGCAGAGTGGCCAACTTGTGGCCAGAGGGTCGTAAGTTCACGCTCCGGTTCCTACGCCGTATATTCTCAGTTCGCATGTCGTGCACATGTGTACTATGCATTTGCCATGAAGTAGGTCTACTTGAGCTCGTCACATGGCAAACTACACTCAAACTGTCAAATGTCAAACATCACTCTAGCTATGTCCAACGTCAAAATGCATCGTGCATTAAAGTCAACTTAAAAAAAAAATGGTAACGTGCTGAGCTCGCAGTTGATAGGTCCATGGTTCAAATCCCACCCACGACTTTGAATTTAGTGTTTAATTGTTGTTAGACCATACCTATCTACAGAAGACCACAGCCCGCGAAACACCTTTGTCAGCCTTACTGTAGGCTACTGTATATTACCGTAATGTGAGCATCTTGAGGCCCTAGTTATTTTTTCCTTTCAGCTATATTTTATTTTTTAATCGCCTATTTAAATAAATGTTGCCATGTAAGTAATAAGCACGGTGTGTACATTCCACAGAACTCGCAAGTTAGCGTCTAAGGCTAAAATGAAATATATTTATTGACTATTATTCTGAGGGCTTACAAAAAAAGCTCACTTTACCGTGAATAGCCTACAACTAGAACTGCTGCTATCGTAACATTCTCGGTGCGACTAACGAACACATTATTGCCTACAAAAACACGCTGAAATAATAGGTGACCACAAAAAGTCGTTTCGTAATTTACACTAAATACTGGAATGGCAAAATAATTCTGCTGGCATCACAAAATCTTTTGTCATGTCTATATTGACAAAAGAAATTTGTGATCGCCAACAATTTTTTTTGGTAACCACAAAACTGTTTTTTTTTTTCCAGTGCAATAACTTGCACATGGATGCGACAGAACAACATGCCGAAACATAGGGCAAGCTCTGTGACACATGTGTTTTCATATTTTAAATATTGATATGGCAGAACTGAAACATTGAGCGCTGATCCTACACGAATTCGGAAATCTCACTATAAATTTAACACTTTTCTAAAGACATGTAGTAAAGTTACCGCAGACTCAATGCAGGCAAATAATTTTACCATTCGCATTTTATTATTAAGCCTATAAAATATAATGGTATGCGAAAAGATAATTTGCAATGAAGATGGATGTGGGTAAGCAGTAAGCGTATAATTTGTGTTGCTACTATAATCAGTCTTAGTACTAAACACAACACATTGCTGAGACGCGATAATTATGACGTATTTTTCTAATTGGCTTTTATCCCATATAAAAATTACCAATAAATGTCATATCTTTCTATAAAATGCAAATCAATTAATTTTCGTTTTACAACTGGCTTCTCTTAAAGAATACGTCCTTGAATTAAACCATAATCTTTATGAAGGAAACGAACAATCGTTTTAATGTTACTTTACCGTCCTTATTAGATATCCCATGGCTAATTTTTCAGTCGTATGTTTTCTGTAACATTGCAGCTAGCTGTAGTTATTGACGTTATTGAAGTATTAATTACCTGAAAGTTTTTCTTATTGTCGCAGTTACCTAAATTTATCACGTATTAATTTTTAGAGTGATCATGATCACGTAAATATTAATACAGCAACGCGAGCAGAAACTTTACTGTCATGCTGAATACTAATAAAGCTTTCGTCGTAACGAGGTGGTTTAAAAACTCATTAAAAATTTTCTATATTTAACAATAATTTTTTTAACTTAACACATATCTACATTAAATTTTTCTACTGGGCAATAACGTGAAAAGCAGCATGATGACGAGAACCAGTGAATTTATCTATGGAATTGGTTTTAGAAATACTCGATAAGGGAAAATGCGTTGAAAACGGTAAGATACCTGCATTCAAAAATGAAAACAATACAATAACTTGCACAAATATTATATGAAACCGAAGAAGTGTAATTGCATCTATAATCAGGTGGGAATAACCCGTGGTTTCTTCAACTGCGAATCTGCCAATTAGCAAAGAAGGAGGGAAGTGGGGTATTTTGATAATAATATAATTTATACAATTTTAATTTGAGAACGTAGGGCCTAAATCACCATGGTGAGAGTGTTGTTGTTGAAATAACCGTAGATGTGGTGATGATGACAGTAAACAGATACGGTTTCCTACAGAGGAACTCCGCTAGAAATTGGAAAGACTAAAGACGAAAACCAATAAAGTAAAATCAGCCCCTCAAACCCCCATCATTCTCAAACACTTCCTGAGCAATCAACCTTCCGAATGAAATAAGTGCACGTTGGCGCATGACAAAATACTGTTAGTTAAACTCAGAAAGCTTGTGTTTTGAAGAAAGGCTATAAGCCGAATGGTAACACACGGGGGACAAATTTGCTCAGGAAGGGTGCATAGTGACCATAGCCTACCGATGACAGACCGTAAAGTTACATAAATATTTATTAGACTGCTCTAGACGTATGCATGTTTAATTTAGAACCGTTTCTGGCACCCTGAAATGCAACTGTTTGTTAACACTGATATTATTTCTCGCTCTGAATACTGAAATACCACAGGCGATATTGATATCTATGCTTTGTGTTGTTTTTCGCCAGCAATGGAACGTGTTTTCTGGACAGAGTTTGTGAACCAACACCGGATATTAAGTCAGTTTTAAATTAATTGGCCTTCCTGTCCGTTGCCTGTTACACAGAATGTTCCGAGACTAGCGCCAATAGCATTCGTTGCAACCCCGAATGAAAATACAGTGCTAATCTCAGTACAAAGCACATTAAAAGAATTTTTCTTGCGAAATCTGGCAACATTTTATAATTAGAGATGATGGTTTATCGCGGGAGAAGTTGACTATTTGCTAGGATGCAATGTACTGTACAAATGTCTGACAGTTTTCTTTCCTCATTGTCTGTCATGCATGTATGAAGCTACTGCCCCATTTCACTGCGCCAATGAGGATTCTGATATCATAATGCAGAACGTTCGTGATTGGTCTGCAAACAACTTAGCCAAGTCAAAACTTTGTTCATCTAATCATGAAATAATGCACTAGTCAGAGTGTTATAGAAGATATGTTGGCTCAAAAATGTTTGAGATTTTCCTTTATCTCTATTTATAATATATCGAAGATATTATTTTGGTATTTGGACAAATAAGTCGTTCCTTATTTACGTAAGAGTTGTGTTCACGCCCCTTTAGACTTATTATTGTCATTAAAATTGTGTTAATTTTACTTTGGATTCAAAATAGCGTATAAAAATTATTTTTATTCATTTCATTCTGAGTTATAGTATTTTAACCGACAGCAAGAAATGAAGACTAATATAGCCAGGTCGTGCACGTAAAATACAATAGGACGAAAATAAACAAGCTTTTTCCCAAACAGTTATGCGATATAATTATTTTATTCATATCATGAAAATATTTACCATGTAAAATACTACCACACTGTTTACAAAACCGTACGGTCGCAAAAGAGAAAATGCATAATTTATACACAGTTATAAAAAATTGCAACTAATATTACTATTGAAAGTGCGATGAACATGTTCCTTGCACTTTCAATGTCAAGATTAGTTACAAGTTTTATTACTTTAATTAATAACTGATAAATTATATTAAATTGTAAATAAATAAATAACACGGAATAAATTTGTATCATGGTCATACATGTTAGTTATGGAATGTGTTTTCTTCATAAATCCTAAGTTGATAGACTCTTTATAAAAATTACTAAAATAAAAAAAAACTGTTGTTGCAACATGTTTTCAACCAAACATGTGCTTAGGTCTGTCGTATTACCTACGATCTCAGTAAACGTTTGAGTGAGTGTGGCTATCTGCAGGAAAAAATTTCTTCATTGCACCCCGCCACAGATCGGCCCACGGGTACTTAATTAAACCCATTCTCTTTCAATTTTAATAACTATTGTATTGTAAAATTTATATAAATATATATTTTGATGTATCCATAACCGAGAATAATTAAAACAAGAAACGAAAAATATTCAGAAAAATACGACAAAAAGAAACTAGAAAGCAAAGAAGAACCTAGTAGTCAATAAAAATGAATAAACGAGCGAAAGGCAACAGAATGGATAAGAAAAACTATAGAAGAAATCCACAATGCAAACAAATCGGGAAAAAAAAAGGATATTTCGTAGTTAGATTGTAATGCAATCGCTAAGGGACCTGAAAATTCCAGTTATTATATGGCAACAGACAAAACTTTACAATACTCTATTCTCGAGCCGGCGTCGTTTCTCAATTACCTGCTGCCTAGGTGTCAATTCACTCCCTCTCCGAATTAACTGTACGTGTTTCGGGCATATAATTGCGAGGTGTTCATTCATTGGCGCACAGGTACCCAGGGCGTATCACGTAAATTCTGATCCAACGACAAACGTGTTGGAAAGGTACATGTGTTAAGTTACCGTGCCCCCAAATAATAACGCGAATTTCGCAGGTCTCCAGCAATCACTAAAAAGATAAAAAAACATAATTTAAAAAAAAAGAAACGAGAAACAACACACTGTGTAAATCTTATAAGAACAAAAATAATACAAATGCCATAATGAGCAGAAAATAAATAAAAAATTGCCTTGTCAGTGTAAAATGTTTACAAAGTAAGTAAACACCACAAAAACCACAGATAAACCAAAACTGCAAATATTAAATCAAAAGGATGAAAGCCAATATCAGAGGACAGCGAAAACTTTACCGCAGTTAATGAACGGAAGACTTGTCCCATTCTTCAGGCGAGAAAATAGATACATTATACCATCGCAGTAGCACGTTCTCACTTGGTTGGTGACATATTCGATAGAGGAGATCTGCAACGTGATGAACCTGGTACGATATCGTCAAGCTGGTAGCGGAACTTTACTGCGTGATATTTAGGGATAGGAAAAATTCGCGAGTTCAATGACCTTTAGGCTAGACTCCACAGTCATGTGCATACTCGAACCTCAGATGTTTGTTCATCGGCTGCTGCTCTAGAGAGTAGCCAGTGTTACTTCACACCTGGTACTCGCTACTTGTTTCCCTGCAAGTCTGCTATTGGCCCAGAGTCGTCCAGGGCGTGGCTAGTAAAGTGCGATCCAATTACAAAGTCAACTTCGGTGTACACGTGTTTGACATCTATCTTGTCCTGAAATGAACTCACGAGATGTTCCTGTCCCTAGTGATATTACTCTACAGGGAAATTGAGAACGTATCTTCCATCATTGGAAGATTCACTGTTGTATGTTAAGCGAAGCCAGAGTGGCGTAGCCTCATAGTTGTATTTTAGCATTCAACATAATCATTCATTATAAACAATACTATAAAAGAGCGGAGGTTTTTTTTTTTTTACAGTCATAACACAAAGTAGCTCTGTGGCCGCTTCTATTACAGTCTATTCACTGTTGCTACCAACTTTTATGAAGCCCTGCTAACTGTTATACGTTCAGGATATTCTCCCACGTCACACAAACAAAGCTGAACCAAGTCTAGGGAATTGCATTAAAGGGGCAACGCACCGAATTTGTGCGAACTCAATGTAATAATATTTTGCACAAGAACTATTTCATACTGGGCACTACCAACGCGCCGTTTCATCTCTGTTTTATTCATATTATTTTTCAATTAAATGTTATAATGCATAGATAATATATAAGTGTAAGTTCAATTTAACTAAAAATAAGTTCATTTTATGTCAACGCTAGTAATGCATGACACGTTTAGGAAACAACAAACTACGTCATATATGAGGTGGTTCTACAAAGGTTATATTCAATAAGTGTGAATATCCCAAGAAAATACTCTATTCGCAGTTTATTCACACTTTTTTAAATCAAACCTTTGAAAAATCAGCCCAATTATGACGCGTTTAGTTATTTCTTAAATACCCCATGCATCACACGCATTATATTCCTCTGTTAACACAAAAGTATCAAATTTTTGTTCAAACGAAGTTTCGCCTATATTTTATTTATAGATTATAGTATTTAGTTTCTAATAAATATTAATAAATACACTGAGAAAACATGTGTGTTGTTCTCATGCAGTTCTCATGCAGAATATTATTGCAGTTGGGTCCACACGGACTCGGTGCGTTGTCCTTTTGGTGCAATTTTCTAGACGTAGTTAAGCTTAGTTTTCACGGGGTAGAGGAATATCCTGGAAGTAGAACTTAAACTCGCCTTAAGAAAAGTGTAAAGTAACCTTGTATGGATTATAGCACGGCTTTAAAAAGTATTCAAATGACCCTGAGCCAGTTGACAAGGCCATATATCACGATAATTTTTTATTTCATTATCTGAAAGAGATTTATCTAACGACCACTGAAATGTAAATAATTGTAGTCAAATAATTATAATTTTCAAAATATAACACCGAACAGTAGAAAATTTCGTAACAGGGGAGCCCAAATTTCTATATTGCTAATTATCTTTGCCAAAGAAATCACATGACATATGATCTATAACATATACTCATGTTTTTAAGTATCAAGAACATTTAACATTGGGTACTCAGGTACTGGTGTCCTGAATATTTTTTTTTTAATAGAAATATAATAATGTAAATACTTACTTATTAATTTTACTTGGACGAATAAACTCATATTGACAGAAATATCAATACCTATTCTGAAAGATATTCGGGAAACCAACACCCGAGTATCGATTTTTAAATATCCTTGATACTTAATGATGGGTACATAATATAGCTTACATGGCATGTGACACATTTGGCAATATTAATTAGGAGCATATGAATTTGGGCTTCAATATATTCAGAAATTCCCGACTTTTCGGTGCTATGATTTGGAAACTATGACTACAAATATTTAAATTTCTGTTGTACTTATATATAAATCTCTTTCAGAAAATAAAATAAAATTGTATCGCAAAATATGGCTTTAACATATCCATTTCCACAATAGTATTAATAGTTATGGCCATCTGTTTCTCGCGAAAAGATTTACGGGAAGGCTAGACTTCAATATCCGATGTATGCAAACTTGCAGTCTTCATCTGACTTTTGGTTACTCGTCTTTGCGCGAAAACAGTCTGTTACACGAGTGTGACAATCACCATTAAGTTTCTCCTGTATTGACTGACCGCGGCTCTCAAGAAGGCAGATAAGACGGGTAACAATTGAAATTATCCAGTCACGAAAGTGGTTCTGAAATATGGTGCGTTGGAACACAACTAGTTCTGAAATATTTTCGCGAAAGCCCCGAGTATTTCGCTGATAGAGTTGGCAGCAAGCTATTCTGGACAGCCCTATATATACATTCGAGACATTATCGTTTGCTTATTGGTTGTCGTGATCAAGCGAGGTCTCTGTACAGGACTGTTAAACACTGACTCGCATTACTGATTCCCGCTTATGACTGGCTCACAGTTAAACAGGGCGTGTCTAAGGAAGTGTCGTCAAATCACAGCAGTAGGAGAAAATAACAAGTGTTTGGAGTCTACCTCGCCTCCGGATGAATTCGCGAAATACTCGCGGCTCCACCTATTAATGGCGTCTGGTGTTGTAAATACGAAATATTTTGATGCGTACTGTGCTTAAGTTGCAATGAACTTGTTTCCTTATCGCAGCCAATAATTTGGAGGATCGTGTTCGGTGATGAGTAGGGACGCCCTAATTTCGCGAAAATATTTCACGATCAGTTGTATTTCATAACACTTTAGCACAGATCCGCTTCCTTAATTGCCTGATCTAGGTGTTACGCGTCTAAGGCGTGTGCTCGCGAACCTCAGACATACAGGATTGGAGTAACCTTATTATGATTGGCCCGTCAAGTAAGAAAATGTCTTCTCACAAAGACTCGTGGGCCAATAAGCAAATGAAAACAGCTGGTGTGCTGGTAGGCTATTGGAATCTAGCATGTGCAGAAATATTTTCGAGAAATGCGGGTGTCCCTAGTGATGAGCGATATAAACAGTCATAAGGCAAATTTAGCGAGTTCAATGACCTGTAGACTAGACTCCTCAGTCCTCTGCATACTGGGGCCTCAGCCGTGTGTTCATTGGCTGTTGTCCCACACCTGGCAGTTATGGGATTCGCAAAGTGGTTCTTTGCAGGTCTGCTATTGGCTCAGAAGCGTACAGGGCAAGTATAATAAAATGTGATCCAATTGTGAAGGTGACTTCACTATATATGTGTTTGACGTCTATGTTGTCCCGAGATGAATTCGCGAAATTTTCCTATCCATAGTCATAACTAGGGATGGGAAAATTTCGCGAGTTCAATGACCTGTAAGCAAGACTCCACAGCCCTGTGTACACTAGGGCCTCAGATGTTTGTCCATTGGCTGCTGCCTCAGTGTTACCTCACACCTGGCAGTAAGGGATAGATGCTTGTTTCCTTGCAAGTCTGCTATTGGCTCAGAGTCGTCCAGGGCGTGTATAATAAACTCAGATCCAATTGGAAAGGTGAATTCACTATACTTGTGTTTGACCTTTATCTTGTCTCGGAATGAATTCGCGAAATTTTCCTATCCCTAGTCATAACGTAGCGCATTAGCAGGGAAGATCGTTCGGAATCCCCGCCTTTTCATTCCAGCGTTCATTCACCGTTATCGGCTATCAAGACGTCGATGTTAAGAGTCGTCCAAATCTCTTCACCCACTCACACTTTTTGAATCAAACCTTTGAAAAATCTCCCATTTTACTTTGTTTCCTAACATAACATGTGTCACAAGCCTTATTTCTTGTTAAATTAAACCATAACTTATATTCGATTCAATAAATTACAATATTTCATTTATCCTATATAATAAGTATACGATATCTGTCTGTCTGTTCGTCTTTGATACCTCTCAGTCCCTTGAAACTCAACAGAAGTTCTTCAAATTTTGCAGAGCGAATCCTCAGGGTAAAATACAGGTCAAGTTCGAATTTCAGCAAGGCCAGATGACGCAATAATTACCTTTTACCCTAAAAACTCATTTTCTAAATTACTTTTTCCTTATGAAAAGTTCTGTATTAATGCATAAAGAACATCTCATAGAGATATGAAGGTAATGGAATATAACTTGTGTTTAATTTAAATGTCTCGCTTCAATGTTAAGTGGGGCCGCAGTGGCTCAGTGGATATATCGATTCCAAGTGGGGCCCTAGTGGTTCAGTGGATAGAACTACGTTAAGTGGGGCCGCAGTGGCTTAGTGGATAGAACTATATCAACTAGGGTCACAGTGGCCAAGTGAATAGATATATATCAATAGGGCCTAAGTAGCTCAGTGGATAGAGCGATTCCAAGTGGGGCCTTAGTGGCTCGGTGGATAGAACAATTCCAAGTGGGGTCGCAGTGGCCTAGTGGATAGAACTATATCCAATGTTGAGTTAATTTCAGATCATTTTTTTTTTCATTCTTTGTGTGATAACAACAATTTGTAACATTGTAACTATACTTTTAAAAAAATGTCACGTGCTGGGCCCCTATTTGTAAATACTAATAAACTCAGAGAGAATATAGGTGTCGGTGTAGTCTGCTAATAAACAGTTTACATGCAAAATATGATTAAACTGAGCTCGTACGAATACGGTGCGTTGTCACTTTGCTGAAATTTTCCAGACTTAGTTAAGGTTACTTATACTGCAGGTTGGGAAGATCAATGTTAAAAAGTTTGGCAAAGGGAAAATTTTCACCACTAGGTAAGCGCTAGTGATGCATGTATGCTGGATTTGCTCTGTTTTCTACGTTAACAAACAGGATCATTGAAATAATCCTAAATGAAATATAAAAGAACGTTGTAACCAAGTAAAATATTCCTTTTTAATTATTTACGTTGTTCAAAATTGTAATTAATTAAATGTTGTATTATAAATATAAGCTTTGCAGAGTTTATAACAAAACTGTTTGTAGTTTTACAGAAGATTTTTTTTGGCAGCCAGGTTTCCAAGGATTGTGCTCGTAAAAGTACAAAAAATATTTTAGTGTGTAAAATACAGAAACCAAAATAAATAATTTCAGTACTCACGAAAGGTTACCTCTAATTTTAAACTCAACGTTAATGCATGGATCAACTTTAACTGTACCGTTAACACCTCTACTGGGCTCACGCAAGTCTGCGTGCCCTTAAAAAAAAAGGGCAAGGACAATGATTTTTTTTTTTCAAGGGTTGATTACAGTATTTTCTGAGTGTATAAAATTAATAATTGACTTGCTCAGATCACATACAGTATTTCGCTCAGAAGTCTACTAATGATATTGCGTGAGGTAAACTCAAACCAACATAAATATAGCAGATTTTCTCCGGGTCGCGCCGTAACGAGCGACCATAATCATGTATTCTGGTGCTGTGAAAATTTGCACGGTGAAATGCACAGACGGCGTTAATTAGGAAAGCTTTACAAGATTATCGGGCGTAAATCGCACCGGTTTTGTCCTGAACGCCATAGCGTCACTTCTCGTGATTTAGGCGTGCACATCTACGCAAAATCGTCACCAGCGGGAGATTAAATACGGTGTACAATCAAATGTAACCTTATTTTGCTTTAAGCAAGCGCGTGACGGTGCTGTCACGGCCACACAAAAAGGTTCGTCGAAAAATTCCCGGACAGAAAATAAGATCTGCAGAAATAGCGAACAGCGAAAACCACCTTATTTCGAACTATAGTTCTTTGAGTAGCGGATTGTGTTCACTACACAGTATAATTTATGCTCCCATTTCGAGAGGAATTGGTTTTTTATCTCTGCCAACTGCACCGGAAATTGTTACTCCCAAATAGTTTTCCGCCGACATGACACGCAAATACTTACAACTGCTGAATTACGAGCCCTCTTATTCCTTACTTATTGGTTTAAGTTCGTGAGTAGCATAAATGCGTACCGGTATTCAAGTATTGCAATCACCGTTACCATATATTACCATAATTTCTACGAAAATATTTTCATATTGATACAGGCTCTTCGAGGTAACCGAACCCTTTTGACAGCCCTGCTTAAGATCTACTTTTAATTTTACCCATTTTATATTCATCCGCAGTTATTATAATTTACACTGCCGTGGATATGGACAAAACTTTATTCGTGTGCTAATTATGTGAAACTGCGAAGTTATTATGAAAAAAACGTCTTATGTTATAACCCGTTCAGGGCTGATTGACCTCTTTTGAAATCAACCTTAAAAAATTGCCATTGCTCCTAAAGGCTGTTAACAAAAAGTGAGGAAATTCGAAAACCTTAGCAAAAGTCACTCCTCCTGCCTGCGTATATTTGAACGGGCTAACTGAGTGACATGCGCCCGGTAAACTTGGCAACGATGAATGGAAATTAGATCCACGGCTCAGCGTCGAATGAAAAGAGTTAAGTAACCATTTACAATAACTTCAGTTATTTCTTTCGCTTTTTTATATAGGGCGTCGAAGTGTAAAAGTGACCAAATTTGTAAAATACTTACTATGGTAACAATTTCACAGTTTTACTTGACCGACTCATGAATAATATTATGAGGCCCACGGCAATGTTAATTTTATATAAGACGGAAGAACACACAACGTGAACACAAGTAAATCTTAAGTAGGGCTTTCAAAAGTGCTAATTTTACCGCGAACAGCCTATAGCAAAGGGAGAAGAATGTAGGCCTATGTTTTTAATTTGACTTTGAAGTGTCAAATTATTTCTTTTGATTTCGACTGTTTTAACGCATAAGAATATGAAAAATTTGTTAATATTCACATTCCAAATAATTTCACAGTTTCACTTGACCTACGCATGAATATAGTAATTAAGCCCGTGAAAACGTTAATCTTTCATTTGAGGGAAGAATAAACAATGTGCATATATCTTAAACAGGGCTTTCAGAAGTGCTCAGTTTTCTGTGAATGGTCTACACCAGATAGACCATATTCTTATTTTTACCTGTAAAAACAAGATTAAAATAAACACATTGAGGTCTGCACACATTTACTGGCACTTAAGACAATTTAGAAGTGAGTCACCTATACCAACTACTGCAAGAACACCGGTCCTGTTGGTGTACACTCCTGTACTTTACAGCGTTCATTATTGGCCGGTCATCAACCAATGGAGAGCCGAGCTGATATTGACCGAATAAATTGTGATTTGTCGTATAAAATAATTTATAATAAATCATGTACCTTTGAGTAGCTTTAAAAATAAATTATATCGTTATGAATATCATTGCTACTGTGCTGTCGTGTTCTTTTAAGGTCGTGTTAAACACTGGTCGAACAAAGACTGTTTTGTTTTGAACAACAAAAAAATTGTCAAATTAACTTTACTCGAGGTACACTCGAGCAAAGTCTACAAAGTTTTATATATATATATATTTTTTTTTTGAAGCCCACAAATTGAAACGTAGCACATTAATCATCACTGTAATACATGAAACTATCTATCTTAGATCGTAGACAACTTAACCGATAGCATACCAGTTAGTGAGCTTGTTTCAATGTCCGCATTTAGATGAGATCACTCAGTCAGTGCGGAACTGCTTTACATAAATTACGTATAAGAATAATGTTATTGAGTAAACTAATTTGCTCACATATAAGGTTGTTTGGAGCAAAATGCAGTCTTGCCGCATTCAATTCTCCTTTGTTTCCTATTGTACGGATCCGACAGAACAGGGAGTAATGCTCTCTGAAGGACACAATAACAAAATTCCTTAACGACATTTATATTGTAGCTGCAGGTATAATAGGTGCCTAGAGACTTGGAGATTTCGCGTTTTTCTTTTAAGACATATTAAACTTAAAGTGACATTTACTTTCGCTCTAATAATGTCATTGGGCCATTTTTTATTTGACACGCTTAGGATGACTCTGCGCTGATGAACAAACACTTCATATTGGTAATGCAGAATCACCTGCCGTACAGTCTCAAGAGAAATGGATTATCACCTAGGAACAGCCAATTATAGGCTGCCCACTGTAAAATGAGCATTTTGAAAGCCCTGCTTAGTATCTACGTGTATACACATTGTGTATTCTTCTGCCTTATGCAAAATTAACATTGTTATGGGCCTCGTCACTTCATTCATGCGTTGGTCAAGTGCAACTGTGAAATTATTACAAAAGAAAATGTTTTGCAGGTCTGCTCATTTATTCACTTCGGTGCATTAAAAAAAAAACCGAAAGTGGAATAAATTATTTAAGTCGTCACAAATTGTTACCTGACACTTCATATTCGATGTTAAGATATGTACCTACTTTCCATTCATCGTTACCAACCTTACTGGGCGCATGTCACTCAGTTCGCCTGTTAAAATATATGCAGGTAGAGATAGTGACTTTTTTCTAAGGTTGATTTCTGAAGTGCTCACTTTATCGTGAACATTCTTTAGATTATCTACGTCGCCGTCTCGAGTACGTACCCGACCGCAAAATCTATCTTGATGGCAATAAGTAGTACAAATTGTACATGTCCATAATAATAGTACGTGTACGTATTGCAGCACTCTGTGTGACCTGTAGGACGGGAGTTTTTTTCTGTATGAGTTGAAACTGGAAAATACTGCCGCACAAGAAATATTGTTAAGCTTGGTTCACAATTGAAAGCATGACAGTGACCATGGATCATAGGTCATGAGCACAAGAACTGACCGCCATGTTTTAGAACCAACTGGTTCTCAACTGCGCATAAAAGGTCGTGTGCACGAGAGGCCCCCACATAGTGCATAAATAAAATACTTACATTCCATTTATTTTGCAGACGCACGGACCAACAGCCAATCAGAGCAGAGTATAAAAATTTTGCACGTTTTGTTTTGCAGGTACATAGTTATGCTGCAGTAATGAAGATATGTTGCAATATATGGATTTAAAGGAAATAACAGGCGACAATGAACTATCAGAAAATTTTAAGGGTTTCCCACTTACTTTAGATTTCCAATTCAAACATGCCAATTATTTTAAATCGCTCTCCTGTTACTAAAATCAGTTTTATATGTCTAGAAATAACCGATACATAGGTTATTTAACAACTGTACGAAAAGCCATCAGACGTGTCGCTAGATTTCATTGGCTAAAAATAATACGTAATTATTCAATTATAAATCAATCTCGCACAGCCAGTCTCGAAGCAGTAGGGTTGGGTCGCCACTACACTACCCCCCCCCCCAGGCAGACCTGGACAGGCGAGTGGGCGGGCGGGAATGACTGACAGCCGAGCTGACTGGCGTCACTAAACACACCCCCCCCCCCGACAACACTCCCACAATTACATTATAGAGAGGCCGGTGGCTGCGGGCTAGTTCACGGAGACTTCCTGGTCGTCTCCACACTCTCGGCGCAACTTGATGTGTGAAGAATGTTCTGGGTCAGGGTACCTAACCCTATAAACAGCGTTGTATCAGGAGTATCTGCAATCCGAGATTGCTATTTGCCGAAGTGATGCGAAATGGTGAACTGGAATCGGGCCATGGGAAGAAGTTCGAGAAGAGTACAAGCGGCGAACGAGGGTGTCGGGAACTGAGTGCACTGGGCGTGTGTACGGCGGCTATGCGAGCGAGAGTGCGCGCGAATGCTGCGGCGGGCGAGGTATCCGACGAGTGGGTGGCTGATGTGTGTGGGGGCGCTCGGAGTGCTCCAGAACATTCCGGACCGGAGAGACTGCTGATTTTTGGACTGAAATAAAGTGTAAATAAATGAACGAGTGCTACAGACTTAATTATCAAATATTTAGATACCTGCAAAATTCGCGTTATTATTTGAGGGCATGTCAAACTTAAAAAACTTTTCTTTGCAATATGTGTGCCATTGGACCATTCATTATTTGACTCGCCCCAGGTAACTCTGCGCCAATAAATGAAAACTTCTCAATTGTGTGCCCCAATCACGTGTAGTTCACTCAGAAAGGGCGTAACTTAATATTTATGCAGCAACCAATGGAGAAATGATGCCAGCTCGAATATATATAGTACGATTAATTTTAGCTTGATGTAAAAAAATAACAAGAATTTTACAGGTCCCTATCAATCGTGGAACTGTCAAGTATTGAATACACAATTTTAATAGTAATCCAATTGGGGCTAATGTCCTTTTTGTGAACTGATTTCAAAATACTTGTTGGTGTTAATTTCCGTGAGATGACGGACAAGTACATAGCAAAGTGCATAGCAAATGATAGCCATTATTTTTGAGACATTAAATGTTGGGAACCGTGGGTGAGTAAAAAAGTTTGGGGGGGGGGGGGTGAATTGCGTATAAATAAATTAGACAATAATTACTTGATATTTTATTGAATTAAGACCTCCATCAATTTAAGAATTTGTATTTGGCTATACCTATAGATAGGGACCTGCAAAATTCGCGTTATTATTTGGCATCAGGCTAAATTTTGCAGCACTGTATGTATTGGAGCCGATGTCGTTTCTTCATTTGCTGCTCTTTAGATGTGAAGGCACGTCCTTTTTTACTGCACTACACGTGATTGGGGCACACAACTGCGAAGTGTTCATTTATTGGCGCATAGCTACTCAGGGCGTGTCACATACAGTATGGTCCAATGACAAACGTAATGCAAAGGTACACGTGTTTCAAGTTTAACTTGTTCCGAAATAATAACGCGAATTTTGGAGGTCTCTAGGTATAGGTAGTGATAGGAAAATTTCGTGAGTTCATTTCAGGATAAGATAGATGTCAAAAACGTGTACACTGAGGTTGACTTTTTAATTGGATCGCAGTTTACTAGACACGCCCTGGACGACTCTGAGCCAATAGCAGACTTGCAGGGAAACAAGTAGCGAGTACCAGGGGTGAAGTAACACTGGCTACTCTCGAGAGTAGCAGCCAATGAACAAACGTCTGAGATTCGAGTATGCACATAACTGTGGTGTCTAGCCTATAGGTCATTGAACTCGCGAATTTTTCCTATCCCTAGGTATATGCTATTCACGATTAAGTGAACACTATTTGAAGCCCTCTCATTTGGAATAATAGTCAATAAATATATTTTATTGTAGCTTCTGCAGTTAACATTTGAATCCGGTGAAATATATACATTGTCATTACTACTTGCATGACAATATTTATTTTTAAAAGCGGTGGAAGTATGAAAAATGGCTGATAGTAAAAAATTAACTAAGGCCACAAAAGTGCTCACTTTACCGTGAACAGCCTAAGCTTCCACTATACATACAAGAAAGTTCGCGAAGCATTTTATTCACGCTACTGATTTTAAGTTTCCACGGTAAGGAATATTTTGCAATTTTACCACACTACCAGGCGTATTATAAACACGTGAATGGTGAAGCGTAATTTCCATGCATCTTTGGAATGCCTCCTGTGTCTATTTGAGCTTATAAATAGGATAAGTACGTAAATGGCACGATAAAGGTCCAGCTAACAAGATCGGGAATTATTTTTTCGTAAAATGTTTCCTTCCGAGATGAGATTTCTTCTAAGATTTACCACACTTGCATTTACAGATTTAAAAACTGTAGGGATTATACAGTTTTTTTTATATGCATTCATCGAAGCTTTATTGTATACGATGGCATTAAATACTTAACGAAATTAGTAAATCCGTGAAGTGACTATTCTCAGAATTTCTGCACTTACGTTAAGCCGTATGGTCAATCTCCTGTCCCATTCACAAGCCAAAAACTTTACGCGGATGAGAATTTTCGAGGAAATTTACAGTGAAGGCGTGAATAGAAGCGAATAATTTACCTTATAACGAGCATACACTGATATGCAGTATATGAAGCTGTAAGATTATGCACTTTAGTCTACTTATTCACTATCGAAGTAATCTCCGACCCGATTCTTTCTTCATCTCTGAAGTGAAGAAAGTGAAATTAAGAGAAAGAATTATTGGTAGGCAAGGAAGAGTTCTTAGCAGACGAGTTCGGTTTGGTTTTATTTTTTTATAAAAAAAAACGGAAGGTAAAATCTTAGACGGAAAAGATGAAAATAGACGACGAACCGATTGATTGCGGGTCAACCTGGAAGACGCGTTGCAAGATAAAAGCTGTAAAGGGAAATGTATGTTCGTGCATTCCCCTTTTTATGGCATCACATGTACTTGTGTGAAGAGATTTTAAATACGGAGAAGAATACTTTATTTCTGGCAGTGCGTTAGAAAATAAGAACGTGTTACCTTTACAAAAATAAGTTCTGATACTAGTTGTAGGTAACTATTGTTTTTTTAGCGATAGTATATGGATGTTATTTTTATGCCGTGTTACGTCGTTTGTTTTTGTGACATATGACTACACTGTAAAAAATTTGAGGTAAAATTCCCTTACATGTAAGTGAAGCTAATTGCCTCTACATGTAAGGTAAAATTACCTGTCAAATGTGGAGTACATATACAAGTAAGGTACTATACCCTAATCGTACAGAAAAAGTACATGGCAAGAGTGGGGGAAAATCCCATACAAGTAAGGTAATATTATGTTTTAAAACTGTCAATTATTTTTACTACGTACATCCTCTGGCGAATAGTAACCAAAACCTCAACTCGAAAATCCTCGACACTTGCTGGTGGGTGGGCGCTAACCATGGACCTCTGCCACGATAGGCCGATGCGCCATCCATTACACCACGACGGCAACATGACAGCATAATTGAACATTATTGTGTTTAAGAAATTTTTTTTTTTTCGCCCGTCCTCCCACTTAGCTGTCGAGACAATGCTGAAGAGATGCACGCGTTGTAGGCTAATACAATTTTCACATTAATTTATTGGATTATTCTCCGCTATGTACGTGAATTTTACTTCAGAGTGCGGTAATCAACCTTACATATAAAGAACCATGTTGGACAGCTTGTATGACTAGACAATAAAAATTAATTATAAGATATGTATATAATATAATTATCAAATAGTTACACATCAACTAGGAAATCCACACGTTGTAAGGTAATTTTTCCATCCATATATGGGATATGTCACTATCATATACGTGAATTTTACTCCAGAGTGCGGTATTTTTACATTATACGTAACAAAAAATATGTTTCCCACACAAGTTTGCGAATATTACCTTACGCTTGTCAGGTAATTTTACGATTATTTCTTACAGTACAAATTCCTTCTTGTAGTTATATACGTGTTACATATTTGTCGACAACAGCTAACTTTGGCTCGTTTCTATTCCTATTTTATTATTCTGTGTGCAAGATTTTTCTTCATTCAAGGATTTCTACAGCAAAGTGTTGCAATGGTGTGTGCCCATGATAATAATGTTTTTGACAGCGGAAATACAACTGCAGGCATGTCTGAACGACGTCGAAACCTGTTTTTTTTCCCGCGACAAACTACGAACTCTGACAATGAGCAGAGCGGAGAAACGAAGCACGTCTATGAAAAGTGCCCAGTCGAGCTCGAAGCGTCCACAACAAATGCACTGGCAGCGCGCGAGGCCGTAGTCGGTGGCGCCGCCTTGCCGTCACGTCTTGAAAGTACCCGCTATCAGTCAGCTGTGCTCTGATATCACGTGAGTGACTCCTCGTTCTGTTACTGCCGAACGTCGCCGAGGTCACTAGCGTGTCGCCAGTGTTCGTCAGCAGCAACGGAACAGTATTAGTAATCAGTAAATGTTTCGCATGTGCCAGTGATTTGATAGTTTCGGAACACTTGGCAGTAGAGCGAAAAGGAGCTTATAAATATAGGCAAACTAAACCAGTACAATACAAGGTATATTACCACAGGATATTTTATAAATAAACTTGCCGCTAATTTACTTACATTAAAAAGTACATTCCACACATGCGAAGTTCTAACCTTTACTGATTCGGGGGGGGGGGGGGCGATTGTAATAGCCTATTATAGTGTCTCAATAATGCTTTTCGTGCGTCTTCCATTGGCACAACAGTCCTGTAAGCGGCACCATCCTCTGCAATAACGTTTAGTTCTTGGCTCATATTTGAAAGTCCCACCAACAAATATTTTATAGACACTACACAATTTCATCCAGCTCCAGCAATTCTCAGTGTTCTCAGCACTAGTTTCAGCCTCGCCACCCAGAGACTCGCAAAAATGACTGCAAGTCACCATCAGTGGTCGTCAGCAGTAATGGCAACGATAGCTGACGTTACTGAGATTACTGGACCAGTGAAATCACCAGTATGAGGAACGCGGCGTGAGTGTGTGCTGGTCGCGGCACTGTATTACAGCCCTTAATGGACTTCACGTGCCCCCGCAACGACGGGATATTACAGTAGGATAATGCACCGAGTCATCGGCCCAAGTTGCCCGGAATTGTTTCAACGAGCAGTCTGGAAAATTTCAACGACTACTGTGGCCACGATGCTCGCCCGACACGAACACTATTGAGCATTTATGGGACGTGGTGCAGAGGTCAAATCGCACCCAAGATACTCCACCTACAAACAGCAGGGAGTTGCGGGTACCTATCCAGACCAGACGGAAAGAGCCAACATCTTTCCACATGTGTTTCTTCCACTCGTGGGATTGATGCCACGGTGAGGTTGCACTTCGTCGCGTTACAAGAGGACCTACACGATACTATACCGTATCCCATTACTTTTGGCATGCCAGCGTACGCTACCAACGAAGAAGCAAGCTACTTTAAAGGGGGCCACGGTGGCTGAGCGGTTAGCCTGCACGCCTCCCACCAAGGCAATCCTGGCTCAATCCCCGGCCGGGTCACTCCGGATTTTCGCATGTGGGAATCGTCTTGGACGATGCCGTTTGCTAGCGGGTTTTCTCGGGGATCTCCCGTTTTCCCGCCCTTTCATTCCGGCGCTGCTCCATACTCACCCCATCACCCTCATCGGCTCTCAAGACCTCGATGTTAATAGCCGTCCAAATATCTTCGCTCACTCACTCAAGCTACTTTATAACGCGTGTCCCCGGTGTAACTGGCAAAATTTAAAACTTCGAGTGTTATACACGTAGCTCTAAAAGCACTGCTTTGAATATTTATTTGCCCTTAAAAACAAACACGCAGGGATATAGATTTCCTCTCCCGAGTGTGTTAAAAAATCACTTACGTTAAAACTACAACACATCAACAACGATTCTCCTGAGGGCACAAAAAGCGTCATTACCACTTAAAAGGACACTGTTAAAGGCTTCTCAAGATAAAGTGAGTACTACTGAAATCACCCTTATAAAAAGTCACTGCCCCTGTTTGAATACATTTTAACGAACGCGCCGAGTGACATGCACCCGATAAAGTTGGTAATGATGGATGGAAAGTAGTCCCATTTGTGCAGTCTTAAATAATTTTTTTCGCTTTGTTTTTTTTATGCACGGGGGTGTAGAAATGACCAGTTTCGTATAATAATTGCTTTTCTAATAATTCCACAGTTTCGCTTGACCGACGAATGAATAAAGTGATGAGGCCCATAGTGATGTTAATTTTATATAAGGCGAAAGAATACACAACACGCATACAAGTAGATCTTAAGAGGGCTTTCAAAAGTGCTCATTTTACCGCGAACAGCTTATAATTCTAAATACTTTCACAAAAATTAGGAATATTTCATTCAGGCAAAAATGAACTTGCCACTCTAAGGCTGATGACCAGCCAGTAATGAACGTTGGATCGTAGACTGTACAAAGGGCAGGACGATCTCGTTTGATGCGCAGAACAAGTCTCCGTGTCCCAACATTGAACTGCTTTTCTTTCGACAGGATTTTCGTGAACGACGTTGCTCGGATTCGAGATTAGAACACTGCTCAGTAAACAAGAGCTTTGAGACGTTTGTATGGTAATCTAACAAATTTATAAAGCAGTTTAATTAAATTCGAACTAGTGAGACAAGTTAGACTCCAAACACTTGTTATTTTAACCTACTGATGTTGTGATTGGACGACAGTTGTTTAGACAAGCCGTATTTAACGACGGGCCAGTAATAAGCAGGAAGCAGTAGTGTGAGTGAGTGTTTATCAGTCCTGTACAGAGGCCTCACTAGATCACAGCAACCAATACCCAAACGATAATGTCTCGAGTGTATATAGGGCTGTCCAGCCTAGCTTGCTGCCACTTCAATCCGCGAAATACTCGGGGCTCTATCCATCAGTGTTGACCATGTGACTTTGGCATTTGTGTTGGTTTGTGGTAAGCCAATTTTGTGTGTATACACAGAAGACGATGAATACGTCTACCTCATATTTAGTCAAAGCGCTGCACGGTATAGTGTAATGTCCGGTGTGACGTAGACCAGAGACAGTTGCATGTGGTGGACTGTTGCAGGGTAAGCTGGCGTTAGCTGAGTGCTGTGCACTGTTGCTTGCTAGTTTACACTTCCGCCACTAGCACGTAGCTGGGGCAGCTGATGCCACAGGACGTCTATAATGGGTCCCTTGATGCTCGCTTGTGATTGGTCAAAATACATTCAGTTTCGCTAGGCTTCGAGGTAGTTATTGGTTCCTGCTGCGGGCACCGGGAATGTACAGCAGTTAGCAAGCACCAGCTTACCTTGCAACAGTTCACCACACGCCACTGACCAGAGACAATAAGACTGGCGGGTCTCGTGAGTGGGAATACAGATATCAACATAAACCGGTGGTCCTGCAGTTGTAGATATAAGCGACTCGCTTCTAACCTGTTTAACTAGAATATTTGTAAATTTGTGCACAGCTTCAAGTCTTAAGTATGAGTTTTACTTCCTACAATGACGCGATTAAAGGTTGTTCACGATTAAGTGAGCACTTTTGAAACCTACCTTAGAAAAAATTTACTGCCCCTGCTTGCATATATTTTAAAAGGCGCAGTGTGTGACATATGCCCAGTAAAGTTCGTAACGATGTATGGAAAGTAGTTCCATATCTTAACGTCGAATAAAAATTGTTAGATGTCCATTTGTGATCACTAAATTTTTTTTATCGCTTTCTGTTTTTAATATAATGGAGTGTAAAAATTACCAGATTTGTAAAATATTTGCTTTTCTAATAATTTCACATTTCACTTGACTGACGCATGAATAAATTGGTGAGGCCCATGGCAATGTTATTTTTACATAAGGCGGAAGAATACATAACGTGCATACAAGTAGATCTTAAGCTGTGCTTCCAAAAGTGTTCACTTTACCGTGAATAGCCTATACCTACCATAATAGGACTCCAAACAACTGGCCCAACTTGACGCCCGCGAATTCTAAGTCATACCTGGGACTGCGTCTGCAATCTTACCGTTTCAGCCTTTTTCAGCAAGAACAATATGCTTTATGGTCGTTTGAGAACGATCCATATATTATTCTGAGCCAAAAACCGTTGAAATTGTTGACACAAAAGAATATATCATTCCCGGAAAATAAAGACATTTTATGTTTCTAGTGGTTTGTCTAGTAGTACAAGACAGAGCAAAAGTTTTCCTGTTTTGCATCATGAAAATTTCTTTACGGTTTGCTTAGTAGAGTGACTCACTGTAGAAAATGTTCTGGTAAACATCCTAAACTGCAATGGAAGTTTTTAACTTATACACTGTGTGGTAATAATACCACCCATCAAGCTGCAGAAATATGAATGTTTAGCGTCGCTGCTATACCATGTTGAAACTTCCCTTCGCATTTGACTCTTGCCTGAGCAAATGTAGGAACGTGTGCATGCCTCTAAGCTGTGGCGTTCGCAGGTAATATGCGACTACTTCCTGTTTGGTATTTTCGATAACAGAGTGAGGAGGTTTTATTTCCGTTGGAGTGCAATTCGTATTCCACATTTGCGCATGCGCCAAACCTGTGCCGCGAGACAGGAGCTTTACGTTTCGTTAGGCCATTTCTAAGGAAGAGTGAAGTTGAAAGCTCTATTTTGCGCGGTAGTGTGTGGCGTAGAGTTTAAGTTTTAGTTCCACGGGCTTACATTATTTTTTTTTGTGCTACGACACATATTTTATTTTACGTACTCGTAATTCTAGAGTGGACTGCAAGTTCGTCTTTAAGTGCAGCAAGAGGACGAACTGCTCTAAGCGCGAGTGAAATTTCCCATTACAGATTCAGCACCTCAATGTTCTAATTATTTTAGATCAGTATTATTATTCAGTTATCAGAGATCGTTACTGTACGGTGTCGTTATCTCTTTCTGATTTAAAACCGCGACTACCCCTGCTTGAGAAAGTAACTTGATAAAAATGTTATTCTTTTTCAATAAAAATAACTTCGCCAAAAATCAACGGTTGTTTTATTTCATAGAAAATCAGAGACTGACAACACCCAATCAAATATATATTACCACGATGTTTTAAAATAATTTAAAACAAAGTTTTCAAACTACACTTATGTAGTTATTTTTATAAATGGTCTGTTTTAATACACACACACACACTATCTAACAAAAAGTAATTGGGCACCCGTGAAGATATGTAATTCAGTACGTCAGTTGACTTGTGTTTCACGGCCTTCGGCGTAGGACCGCTGGTGTTTGTCCGTGGTAGCATGAACACAGAAGCCTATTGTAACATTCTGGATAGTGAAATGCTCCCAACATTGTGGCGTTTGTACGGAATGGACCCGTGTTACTTCCTGGATGACAATGCCAGGTGCCATGTTTCAAGAGCTACTATGCAGTGGTACGCCGACAACAATGTTCGCTGATTGGACTGGCCCGCCCAGAGCCCCGACCTCAACTCTATAGAACATCTTTGGGACGAATTTGATCGCCGGGTGAGGGCTCGTCAGGCGCGGCCAAAATCCATTGCCCAACTCATGGAATGGTTGCAAGAGGAATGGCGACGAATCCCCGTGGATGTCCTACAAACACTCGTAGAGAGCATGCCAGACAGGGTGGATGCTATTATAGCCGCAAGAGGTGGCCCTAAGATATTCTAACGGGGTGACAACCACCGAGCAAACATTGTGTACAGGTGCCCAGTTATTTTTTGGTAGATAGTGTATATATAAATGACACTGCATATGATGTCTAAACCGTTTACAAATATTTCGCATTAATATAAGGTAATAAACATTTTGTTGCGGGCGTGGAGCACGGTACCACAACTTGCTCTCCGAGTGCTGTCCTGGTGTACTTGTGGTGAGGGGAGTTAGGGAGCAGCGAGGGTGGCTAAGACATTCCTACATCCCTGTATGTCGGCCAGGTGTAAGATATAAAAGGCCACTGGTGCATGAAGACACCCCCCCCCCTCCTCCCTCTCTGATCCACTTTGTCGGTACCACTTCGAGGGCACATCGACGCCGGAGGTCGGCGCGAGCAACTTGAAGGGAACACAGCAGAGCGAACCGAGATACTGACGTCTTGGAGAGACGTGACCCTTATCAGCCAATTACACCACGACTACGCGACATCAAGAGGCGGAGGAGCTCCGGCCCGGTGTCGTTAATTGCCAGTGGTAAGGAGATGTTTAATTCTGGGTGCAGGAGAGATCCGGAAACGATCCTACGAGCAGCGAACCATAGAGGTCCCCTATTAAGAGCCTTAACATTTGATAACGTAATTCTAGCTTGGAAGAGTCGAGCTCTTATTCAGTAATGTTTGTTGAGATATTTAATGTCTAGTAATTATTCTGTATTGTTTGTAAAAGTATTTTAGATAATTTACTGTACGAGAAAGAGCAATAAAAGAATTAGTAGGTTTTTGTAATTGTCTTGTGTCATTGTACTATCTTGAGTTATACCCCAGAGTAGAGTGACGTTAAGAGAATTCGCCTAGGTGACTTATCTTGTTCATATTCTTGGGTTTAATAGTAAAACATTACAATTTGCTATCCAAAGCCTTTCAATCACAATTCAAATAGTACAAGTTGCATTTGCATTTAGTGCAAAATGAAAATATTTCGCCTGATGTAAACATATTTTCTTGCAAGATATATTTGTGCAATCAATTTCTCAATTTTTAAACTCGAAAACTCGTCTGGCGGTGCATCCGTAAGTCGCGGGATTTAGTATAAGTACAACATAGCTTTACGACATACAGAATGCAGCTGGCGAACCCACAAGACGACTTCGTCTTATTTTCGAAGTAAAATGTTATATGTAATTTTTATCTGAGTTACACATACACGTTTTATATCATTACACAGTATTATTTAAGTAAGAAAGTGTTCGTAAAGATAAAAGTGTTATCGTACCGCATTTTAATACTTATTCGTGGTTGTTAAAGTAGCAGTTGTCTATAATCCATTTGCAGTGTGATATGTGGGAAAAATTAAATCATATGTGGGTTATTGGTTAAAAACTTATTTCCCTGTTTAGAGAAGTCAGATTGATAAATTTATCTTTGTTTCTGCATAAAGGTTGCACCGGGACTTAGCCATCACATTCCCTGAAGAACCCATGAGTAGAGACATGTAAAATTAGCGTTATTATTTAATAACATGCTAGGGTTCACTGCACTATACCTACTTGAGCACTATTCGTAATTTAATTGGTTACTGGCAATTGTATGGCGTCACTTACCTGTGTGATCGCTTCACTGCAGATTGGTTGCCCTACCGTTGAGATTTTACTATTGGCTAAACGCGACCTTGAAACGTAATATATGAGTTGTAGACCAATGGCTAAATTATTACAAGCATACAATATGTAGAAGTTCTGCATGCAGCGAAAAAATAAAACGAATTTTGCAGGTCACTATCCATGAGGTTAGATGGGTGCAGTGGAGCTGGAGCCATGGCGCAGATGCTGCCGGATGCCATGATGCCATGCGGCAGAGGGCGTCAAGAGCGCCGCAAGGGGTCGGCGAATTGTCCACCCCCTCAAACCCCATGCAATCCTTGCTTAAGGGTGTGGGAGACGGCGAGAGAGAGCCCACCGCATTAATTCCATGTCGCGCGCTTTGCGGGAAGTGGAGTGGCCGGGGGCGAGAGTGAGCGAGTGGTGGGGGTATGGCCTGGCACCCTGGAGGGGGTAAGCCGGGCGTGATGGAGTGTGCAGGCCAGCCGTGGTGGAGGGAGTAGTCCGGGCGGTTATGTAGGGTGGGAGGCGGGGGTGTGGGTGGAGGGGGAAGGAGCATGCCTTTGAATGCGATGCAGTACCGCCCGCGGGACGTTAATTAAGATGTCGCGCTGCCGAGTGGAGTGCCCGGACCCAGCAGAACACGAGGGGGTAGGTGAGTATGGGAAGTCTCAGGCCTCGGCATCGTTATACCGCGCACAACACTTTGACGTCAGAAGGGTGTGCGCTAGGCGTCTGGGGAGCGGCCCTCGGACAACTTCACGTCTGCAGTGCGCTCCCTTCAAGATTTTGGTTAAGATCAGGTGCCGCCCTTAGACTTAGTTTTCGTTTGTATTTAATATTCCCAAGGGGGACAAAGCGAAAAAAGCGATTACCCTGCAATGTTTGCGTGCATACCTAAAACAAATATTAGAAGCCCTGCATAGCCCATTTAAGTTCGGTAACAAGCAAGGCATAATACAAATATATCTTAGTTTCACGAGTTCCGTTGGACCTCTGTTGAGCCAATGGTCAACATTTGGCACTCCAGTGACTTAATTATGGATGGCCAAGTTAAACAAGAGAATGAATTCTAATAAGTGAAACAACTAATGAGCAAGTGGTCTCTGCTCGAGTTTGTGAAGAGCTGTAAATTTTAGCATGTCGCTACATTATAATGCGAAACGGCGTGACCTCTACTCATTAGATATCTTCCCATATCCTTCTGCCACATGCATAAAACTAATACCGCTACTAACCTAATTACTTGGATACATGCATCAATCAGGTAGTGCAGTGACACACACACACACACACACACACACACACACACACATATATATATATATATACACACACACACGTGTTTGTGGTGTGTTGGGGGGGGGGGGTGTCTATCACGTTAGTTCTTACTGCAATGTATATAAACCAAAACAAATCTAAATTCGGAAACTACACCCAAGTTAAACAACATAGCTACTTAACTATATCATTCGTATTTTGAAATAACGTCTAGCTTGCCGACACTTGTTTAGTGCCTTAGAAATTTTGTTTAAGAGTAATATAGCCCCTCCCCTCCACCCTTTTCAAGAAAATTGAAACCCCTCTTTTTAAAAGAAAAAAAAACTGATAATCAATCTTTGGCAGCATATATTAAGGCAAATTAAACACTTGCGCTGTCTCATTTTAGGAGGAATTCAGTCAGTGGAAACCTTAATTAAAAAGAAAACTTTATAGGTGTGAAATATTAAGAACTAGCTTTCACAGCATGAAAATACAGGATAGGTTTATGCTTTTAATAACTCACACCTTATGAACTGAAATCTGTATATTTGCACTGATTGTACATAATCATAACATAAACAAGATTGGTCCCCTTCGGACCGAACCTTTTATAATTACGGGAGCCAATAATCGTTTTAAATATAACTACAGTTTCCCAGGGTTTTTTCCAGCAGATAATATGATAAAAGAATATGCAACATCATCGTGAAAGTAAAATGAATTACGAAGTATTGCGGAATAGTTATGGAAATTATGGATCACCTGACATGAGCTCCGCTTTAACAAAAGCCTAACGCCAAAAGCACAGCTGTGCATTATCAAATGAGATCAACTTAAAATATGAATTTGACTTGCCATGTTATCATAAATGTCTGAACAATATAAGCGATGTCTGTATGTATACTGAAAATTTGGAAATGAAAATCTTAAAACACTACTCGGAAAATAGAACAAAACCACCAAGGATATTATGAAGAATTTAATACGAAAACGCTTGCTATCTTTTTAAGTTTGGTTTTAGGTAGTTAGCCTGTTCATTCGTAAAATAGTATTTAAAAAAATGCTTAGTGTGGTATAAGGAAAACAAAAAAAGTTCTACGGAAATCGAAATGAAAGTTTGGCTCTCATTGTATTTGTTTTAGTATGCCGAATATCCACACACATCTTTTGGAAAATGCAATGGAATTTCCTGCACTGGATAGAATTTCGTCTTTTGGAAGCAGCATGCCATCGCCAGCTAACTATGTCAACGTAAAATGTGAAAAATAGCAAAATTAATATTATCATAATCCTCTTGAACGCGTGAATACAAAAAGATAGTTCGAAGTATTCATATAAAGAAAAAAAAATATTAATAAGGCAATTGCAAGCTACAGAAAAGAAAAGCAAATGTTTAAAACTGAAGTTTCCAGCAATCTTATAAAAATCAATGTAGCTTAAGAACTAACATAGGGAATCGTACCTAAATGAAATCTAAGTTATTGCATAGGAATATTTTAATGCCCTTTTGCAGTACAATCTACACCACAAAAAATATGTGCACGACCTGTAATTTCGTTGTTGATGAAGGACGTTCGCTGTGATAATTTTTGCTAAACTTTGGTATTTGTTGCCAAGTCAGGCGTGGCAATGTGTATAATGTATTTACATCACATACTAAATTTTGAGCATGTGAGCAGCCTAGGAGCTCATAAACTTCTGTGGGGCTAAACTTTTCTCATTGTATGTTTATCTTATCTGAAGTAGTGCGATATTTATAAAAAAAAATATATTGGGACATTATAATTATAGTGTGTAATGTCCAGGATTGTCCAAAAACGTATTAATATTATAATTACATATCACTTTATTAAATTCAGTCTGAAAATAGTTCCTAAATTATTTTTACGTAAGGTTTCTCTCCTGTATCTTATTCATAATGGAGTAATGTTTAGTTGTATGACATAACTTACGACTGGCTTGCGTGGAGATTTTGGAAGTAAACCTCTGTTTCTAACAGAAGGGGCGAAAATACCCTTCAAAATTGGAATACATAGACGAGGTTTGTTATTAGAAACTAATCTCAGCTAAAACTACATCAACGCAGCTTCTTACACTAAAAGTTAACAACAACTTATGCGACCGCGCTACACATACACCTATACTTAATAGCTACTACATGAGGTTGTTATTATGACTATAGCTTTCTCGGAACAGAATGATGGAGAGAAGCTTGATAGTATAATCTCACGTAACCAACAGCAAAGATATTCTATGCTATCGTAGAAAACATTAGAGATGTCCATTTGCAAAGGGTGTCTTGTTCACGAACATTAAACACTGGGTTAATTATGGCAGCGAATTAGTTTCCAAAATGACCCGACATACTTCAAAAGAATATTTTAAAAGTGACTTCTGTTCCAAAATGGCCATTGTCCACAGTAAGATATGAAAACATGGCGGTTTTCTAAAACACATTTTGTACAGGAACAGAAGGCCCCTTGTCCTGAAGCATATTTAATTAAGTTGGAGTATTGGGCTCCTGACTGCTTCTTATCCAGTCTGTGCACGTTTGTCAACGTTCCAAAATTTCCCCTATTCCATTTTAAAGTTTCAAAATCCCTCTTGTCTCTTACATTTTCCATTCTTTGCACAAAATAACTTTTTTCTTCAAGCCGAAGTTTCTCCAGGAGATTTTCAGGAGTATAAGTAAATTACTACATAATAAATCTTAAATATATTTTAAAAAGCAAAACATCCATACATATTTTTTTTTTGCATTTTCGTCTATTTTGGGGTGCTCAAAAAAGGCACCCTTTGAAAATGGACAGTTTAGTTTTTTTTTCTCGCTATCGAGCAAGTATAATTATAGGAAGGAGGGAAGGTATATGACTACATTTTATAAGCACAATGGAGCGGAATAGATGCCTCTAACATCAAGTAAAGGATGGGCAGGGAGGTTAAATCGCCGTGAAACCCATAGCGCAGGATAAACACAGGAAATGACCGAGAAATACGTAGCCAGACGGCCGAAGCACGCCATACTAACCGTATAGCAGAAGAGGGTCGGATAAGGGCGGACGAAGGGAGAAGTGAATGTAGCAGAAAATGATCCGAGACGAGCTAGTGAACGAAAGCAATATCGGGTGCTTGGGTCAGCAAACTGCTCGCGAGAAAAGGAGTGAGATTACACTGGCTGGGTTGACCTCCGTAGAGAGAGAATCTGCGCCAGGCACGTAACCAAAGGAAACCCAGTTCTTCCCGAAACTCAAGACCCTCGTCAGGAATCTACAACTGTGTATAACTGTATTACAGTACAGAGAAAATGGTTTCGTAATTAGAAATACAGGTTAAGCATTAGGAACCTATGTAAAACCATGTCTATTTATTGTGAAAAAAAAAATTTATTTCCAGTAATTATTATGGTTATCAAGAAATCCGAACTTTTCTGATCATGCCAATAATTTCTCTCGATATTTATTTTACCACTTCAACTCCCTTTAATTACTAGAATTATTGTCTAAGTTTTTTATAGTGTAGTAGAAATATACGTCCTTTGGTGTGATTATGCTTAACACTTTTTGGATATATTTATTATCCTCATCTATTTTAGGGCTCTAAGTCCCAAAGGAGGACTTCTGCAGGTCACCTCAATTCAAAAGTGTACTTTGGCAAATAAATATTTGTGTTTGTTAACAAATTTGAAGGGGGGGGGGGGGGGGGAAACACCTCCATTTCGTTAAAATTTTAATTGAAGGATTTCATCAAAATCGTTCCACTTGTAATACAGAAGACAAGAGATAGAAAAATATACACAGGTGCAAAAGGAAATTGTGACTGCGTATAACTTAAGCTGCAACACAAAAAAAATGTTAAAACCTTCATGTACCGATTAATAACAATAAACGTAAGAGAGTAATGCAAAATATTTTTTGTGGTTTACGAGGTGTGGCATTTTTCAATCTTTTGCGAAAAAAAAGATCCCCTAGTTAAACACACAAAGACGAACAGACGGCACATTGCAACAATACTTTGCGTGTAGAGGCGAAGAAGTACTTACTTCATGCGATAGCATCGTCCTTATATCTTCCTTACTTTAGCGACTCAGTCGTGCAAGAATAGCTCAGATGGACACCTTGATTCGTCCATCAGGATTAACGAGCTTGTCGTTTAACTTAGCAATAGCAGAGGACTGCTTCAGGCCAAGTAGCGAGGGCTGGTTTTTGAAGAACGACATGTTTGCGTGCACCAGAGAAGCAATTAAATATTGATTTATGCGTGAATTATTTTCACTGCCACCCAAGCTCACTCATCAAGACCAGGCAAGGCTGGCACTGGAGAAGAATTCAGATACAAACGAATTTAACAGTAGTACAGCTTATTAAACACATGGCCATTGTTTTTAGTTCATTAATATTATAAGAAGATATACAGTAAAGAGTAGATGTAAAATATGTGTTATGCCAAAAAAAAAACACCACGAAGAACAGAAATAGATAATAAAAACATAGAAATTAACTACAACTTTCGGTGACAGACATCTAAAGACTGTTCGTGATAAAGTGAGCTCTTTTGAAATCAACCTTATAAAAAAGTCACTGCCCTTGCGCACTGAGTGACATGCGCCCAGTAAAGTTGGTAATGATGGATGAAAAATAGTTCCATATCTTAACTTCGAATAAAAAATGTTATGATAACTTAAATTATTTCTTTCGCTTTCTGGTTTTTAATTCGTCTAATTGTAAAAATTAGCAAATTTGTAAACAATTTTCTCATATAATAAATTCTCTGTCTCACTTGACTGACGTATAAATAGAGTTATGAGGCCGATGGCATTGTTAATTTTACGTAAGGCGGAAGAATGCATTAATTGCACACAGCTCACTTTACCGTGAACAGCCTTTAATAATAATTACTCTGTCGAGTCTGATGCTGACAGCAGCGCATAGCCATTGAAGAAAGGCTCGTGTCGCGAGTTGGTTTGGTGTGGGTACATGAGGTACGGTGCAGGCAATCTGCAAACGTACCAACCACCGCTGTCATCCGTAGAACGCGCGATTTATGGGACGTTGGAAAGATGATGCCCGTCGGGTTTCGGGCCGAGGGAGGCAAGTATTTTCTGGAACAGCGTGGTTTGTGACCTGCCCCACATGCTGCTGTGGTTAAAGCGGTGGCGTTGCAAGGACGAACGGCGCCACTACGAGTGGACAAACGATGCGGAAGTTGCTTGGCGCCGGCGCCACGTGCCATTGATGCGAGAGGTGAACGTCGGGTCGTGAGGATGTGCGAGGGCCCGCAGACACGCTTCAGTTGAGCAATCCACAGTCCAAACGAACCAGGTCCAGGATGAAAAAAATTTTCTGTGTTCGTACAAGGGATTCTTTCGAAATTAGACGCCAAATATATTTTTGTAACACTACAATTAAATTGGCGTAAATTAATATAAAACTTATGCTGAATTTTAATAAGCAAATGTTGTAGACTTCAAATTAATTATAAACTAGCGACCCGTCCAGGCCTCGCTCGGGTGAGATTTACAAATATGGCGTTGTTTAGGTTTACAGCAAGTATATACACTAAATACTTATTGTGATTAACATAGGATTAATACTGTGCTGTTCAAAAAGTCTTCGTAAGTGAAACCCGTATTTTTAAAAGGACAAAAATGGTTACTGTGAGTCATCCTTAAAAGACACATATACGCTGTCGCGGACTTTTTTGTAGACCTTTTTGAGATCTACAACCCTGTAGTAAGTTAAATTGGCGTATCTCTTGTGGTTTAGTCAGCGTAAGCCATGTAAGCGCCCTAAAAAAAGGCTTTTTCCGACTTTATAATTAAACGTCGATATTTCTCTACTGCCTTTACATTAAAAATAATGTATTATATAGCTGAACATTTCGCAATAAATTCTCTAGGTGACGGAGAAAACCGGAGAAGCCTTAGCCAATTACATAGACACACGCTGTCGGGCGACTTTGTTTTATACTATGTGCATATATTGAGCTACATAATCAATTTTGTATGTTTCCCAAAATAATGAGTTGTAAATGTACAATATTTTAGCTGTAGAATTACAAGGAGATCTTTGGCAGCTTTTCCCCCTCCAAAGAATTGCTTGTAACAAGTACATAAATTTTTTACTGGGTAGGCTGTTAATGGCAAAGTGAGTACTTTTGAAATCAACCTTTGAATGAAAAAATAATCACTGCCAGTAAATACGTTTATGTTACAGTGTACAGGATGGTTCACATGACTTGTCGCCCTCTGAAGCATTTATATCTTTGTCAATACGTAAGGGTGGTCCACAAATCTTGTCATCCCCTTAAGATCTGATTATTAGAATACCTTTTGATGTATTGGATTATATTACGTTATTAATGATTACGTATGTATGTAATGGGTGACAACACATTGTCAGGGGATGACAAGACATGTGGACCATCCTGTACATTCGGATTGAGGTTCTTCAGTTAAGTTTGAAGCGAAGGAATAAAATTTGTCTTTAGACTCGGCGTTGCATTGCGACAGTGGTGTATATATTTACACCCAGGGAGGTTATGGTTTATTGTTTTACTGACATGGTGGTGAACCTCTGCATATAGTCCATTCACGGATACTTCGAACTTTTCTGAAGCCTTGCTGAAGTTATACTTGCAGAATATTCCTCCGCCTCGTGCAAACAGAGCTTAACCGAGAATAGAAAACGACAGCAGAGGGACGACGCTACGCATTCGTGCGTACGCACTTTAACAATAATATGAGAGCTATTTATTACTAGGCATTACCATCACAACTCTTCTCTCACTGTTTTACTTCATATTAGTTATACACGAAATATTATAACTTATACATCAAATATATATAAAATTACAATTTAACCAAAAATACATTTTTTTTTAACACAAGTATGAAACGCTTTTTTCTTTTACAATTAGTACAAATACGTCATACATGTTGTAATTTTTAAAGCTTTGACTAAAAAAAAAATTATTTAAATTCCTAACAACCCAATGATTTCACTTGGACGGGACATGAAAAAAAAAAAAGTAATCAGGCCCATGGAAATGTTACATTTACATATGGTGGAAGGATACAATGTAATAAGTGGAGCAGATCCGAAGTAGGGCTTTTCTAAGTGCTCAGTTTACCGTGAAACAATATACAGGTAACAGACGTGTGTCTAAGACCACGGGTCACACGAGTGGTCTAAACGTGTCTCTTGCAAATTCGTTCGGCAACCATGTCTGACCACGTTTGCGAACAGATTTAGTTTCAGTGGTCGCATGCGTGTCAATTAGTGATACCAACCTCAAAAACACAATCCCGCAATTATTTAAATCTTCGAAAAATTTCTTAGAGTTAAGAATAACGAGTTTTTATCATAACTGACCCAAATTTTAATTGTACCAGAATAATGAATATTGCATTTTGACCTGGGTTGCTATTTGTTCCAACGAATGCAGAGTATCCCGCCAATATCAGCCATCTTAATCACTCGATTTATTTACTTCACAGGAGGTTATGTGGAAAAAAAAAAAAAGTGTTGGATGTAAAATGCCTATCATGAGAATTTCTCAGTAAACACAAACAAACACTTTCTGCATGGAAAGTGTAATGACGCTTTCATTCAGAGTTCTTTTAAAACGAAAAATCTGCACTGAATTCGTACGCTCGCCGATCGCTTTCTCCAATTCAAAGTCAATTTTTTTTTCTCTCTTAGTTGTTGAAAACTTCAGCACGGGAAAACCCGTTAATGGCTTACGAGAATAAAGGCCGATAGGTTTCGTTAATTTCGAACTGAAACAGAACACAGCATGCTGTTAAAACACGGCTCCTCCATTACGAACTTGCAAACTCAGAGAGGCGCTTAACGAAACGAACTTCTACCAACAACCCAGTCTTCGCCACCACGCGACTGGCTCTTCTGCAGCCAGCAATTATTTTATTGAACTCGCCGAAATATGATGAATCTACGGAGGCCAGGGCTTCAAGGCACTGCATTTTTACTTTATGCATGGGCTGTTCGAGGTGAAGTGAGCAATTTTGAAAGCCCTACTTATGGTTGAAGTAAAGGAATTGACTATGGAGCATTGCACCCGACTATACAACGTGAAGAACTCATAAAAAAAAAAAAAGTACATAGACCATAAAAATTGTCAGAAAAGTGCGATTTATGTAATATATGAAAGAATAATGTATACATTTTACAACCTTATAAAATATTTTACTACAATACTTTTTAAGTGTAAAATAATAATCGATTAAAATAGTATGCATTTGTTAACAAAATTTAAGCGCATTTCCATTCTGGATGCTTCAGAAAGCAAAATTTGCAAGAAAAGCTTCTCCAAGAAAGATCGTCATAATATTTACTGTGATCATGTGTAGTAAAATCATAGAAATCCTGCATCATAGCACTCTTATAATTTACTTTATTGCGTCAGTTTCAGCCATAAATGTTTGTGACAAATCTACGCACATAAAAATATTATTTCCTACTGTATTATTACAATTAACTTACACGCCAGTGCTCATCATGCAGTTAATAATAAACTGTATAAAGATCACTGAAAAAATTTTCATTACTTTATTATTAGTTGACGAGCCTTTTTTTAACACTGCAGGTAAATTAGAGAAAACTCTATAACACATTACAGTGGCATGTGTAACACTAGAGTTGAGTTTCGACAAGAAAATACTGCACTCTTCAGATTAATTTCAAAGATGTCGATACATAAAATATTTCATATGCTCCATTAAACACTGTGTTGATAAAATTTCATTTGTAGTGTTACAAGAAAATTTTGGCAACTTGCTGGCAAATAATTGTTCATAAAAAGAATAAAAATTGTTTAATGTGTACGCTAAGGGCGTCTGACAAAACGGTAGTAAGGTAGGAAGCACAAACCAACTAAACTGTTGTTTAAGAAGGTTGCCTAATAGGATTATAGCGTGCAAAATAATCTATTATTCGAAAATATGATTATAATCAATACATCGATTATTATGAAACAATTCGATTACTCACAATTTTCAGCTGTTTATATTTAAACAAAACAATACACTGCAGATACCTACTTGTTTCACATTATCAATAATATAAAATATAATTTTGAAAAAATACATTTTAAAAATAGCAGAAATTATTTAAAATAAACCAAAAAAATTTTGGTAAGAATATTTTTTTGCAAATTTATATAAACATACAGTATTTGCGGTCAGTTTATATGAATGGATTAGAACAAGAAAATAAATTATTTCTTACCGATTATTTATTCGATAAAAAATTTATCGTAACGATTCACTCCAATTGCAAACTTACGAGATTATCCCATCACTAGGGTGTGTTTTGTGTGAGGCGAAAATCGACGATGCGCTACAGGCGACACCTACCTGCGTATGCAAAGCTAAATCGCCTCTAAGTGCAAAGTGGCGCGCAGTCTTTCCACTAGCGACTCGACTGATCGTGACTGAAGGTGGCGAGACTTAAATTTTGATTGATGCGATTCCGTAGCAAAGAATGCATGCCTCCATAATCGTTTCGTTTGTATCCGGTCCGTAAATGTCGAGAAACAGCAGTCTCCAAAAGCAGTTCTTAGCTGTGTTGGAGGTCATGAAAATAATGTTTCCAAAGTGTACATGATGTCTTGAAAGAACCTTTCCGCCGTCGTCTATATTGTGCGATCTTTCCGTAGGTGAAACTATTGGAGACACGCATTTTTAAATATCATGCAACGCATTACAAACGCAATATAGGCGATAGCCTTAAGAAGGCATAATCTATCAATTAACGCTGTAGAGGTTAACAATATTTCAAAATTTCATGGACGCTAATAGAGAAAAACGAAGAAAGGTTTATCCTACAAAAATGTTTTTAATTATTGTGGTAGTAGTCAATATTTTACCAGGTCGAACTATTTCCACTGAGGTGTTTCAGATGCCGTAAATTTTTATATGTTGTCGCAAGGCAAAATATTATGCGAAACCAATGCACCAGTATGGGATAATAGATTATCGTAAAGCGTGCAAAAACCCGATATCCAGGATTGTGAATTTTTTTTACTGTTTATGGGTTGCCTTCCAAAAATCTCAGTTAACGTATTTTGACTTAATTTTTGTCCCACGCCTTCGCAAAGTAATACTGGTCACATTGTCTTCAACAACAGTAAAGGCTGTTCATGGTACACTGAGAATTTTCGTACGCACTTTTATGTATTCTTCCGCCTTATGTAAAGTTAACATTGCCATGGGCTTGATCACTTTAATCATGCGTCGGTCAAGTGGAACTGTGGATTTATTAGAATAGTAAATACTTTTTATAAATTTGATAATGCTTAATGTGTAGGGATAGGAACATTTCGCGAATTCATTTCAGGACAAGATAGACTTCTAACACGTGTACACTGAAGCTGACATTGCAATTGGATCATAGTTTATTAGACGCACCCTGCACATGTCCGAGCCGAAAGCAGACTTGCAAGGAAACAAGTAGCTAATCCTATACGGCCAGGTGTGGAGTAACATTGGCTACTCTCTGGGGCAGCAGCCAGTGAACAAACATCCAAGGCTCGGTATATACATGACTGTGGAGTCTAACCTACAGGTCATTGAACTCGCGAAATTTTCCTGTCCCTATTAATGTATCAAGAAAACGGAGTGGGCTGCGTCGTCTACACGGCCGTAGATATTTCTACGTGACAACGTCTGTGGGTGGTGAGAGGAAACAAAATGAAAAGTCATTAATGTATTTGCTGGAGACGTGTATATTGACGTCTTCCTTTGTTTAGTATTTATTTCTCTGAGTTGCTGCAATCTATATTGGTGCTTTTTGCATTTGCGCTGACTGTATCGTCGTTGTTTAGTATTAGTCTCGTCACGTGATGTCACAAGCGATGCGTAGGATTGTCGACTTCCTCTTCATATAACTCCGGAATGGATTGAGGTAGCTGAGCCATCCTTTGGGTAATAGATTTGTTTTGTCGAGAACTATTCATATTGTTAATATCATTAGCGCCACTGTTAAAAAAAAAGTCTCTTCAGTTTACGGAAAAGTGATGGTAAAAATTTATCCAGAAGTGTCCGTAAACTCTCCTTAAAATTACGGACTCATAGATTTTCAGAAACGGACTTTCCTGTAAATTTCACGGAATCTCTCCATTAATTTCCAAATTAGTTTTCTGTATTTTCGTATTGAATAAAAAAAAGATAATGAAGATGTCTTTAATTTTCGTTACGTGGGTGTTCTACCTATATAAAAAATGATATTAAAAAAGTTCAAATATTTTGTACCTAAGCGAGGTTTGAACCCTAGCAAAAAAAAAAAAAAAGGTACTATTCCAACCATTCACCTACAACTCTCAATTGACGATTGTGGTATAAATTTTATATTTGCATTCAAAACAGAAGCAAAAATTCAGTTTCTATTAAATTTGTTGTATTTTCAGTGTTACCAAATGTTACACACACCTGATGTTTTTTTTTTTTTTTTTATGTTTGAAAGAGTAGGCCATAGTCGCGTGGATAACCTTAACTGTCGCAGAAACGATAATTTTATCGTTACAGTGGCGAAGAATGCTTCGTGTAGAATCAGCATTGTTCGTCCCCGTAACTCCAAGCCAAAGGGAATTTCGGGGACTTTCCGTATTTTGTATTTACAGACTTAACTCGGTTTTTTGTCATTACGGATTGCCTTTTCGTTTATACACTGTACATTTCCGTAAAACATTCCGTGAATATACGGAAATTTTAACGTATGTCCTTTTCGCCTAACTCGTAATTTTTAACTATTTTGATTTATAATCTGCAAAGAAGATGATTATTGGTTAGAAAGTCACTATGTGTGTTTATTATTTATGAATCGTGGTTATTAGTTATTATTTTTTATCGTGCACAAACTGACACCAGAATTTCTCCGATAGGATGAGCCGTTCGGTCGCTACAGCGATCTTAAGCAAACTAAACCGCTCGAGATCAGAGAGATGTTCGCAGCGCGGCTCCCACCGCAGCCTGATGACGTCAGAACGATAAGTTTGTGTGTGAAGCACGAAGCCAAAGGACCAAACTATACTAATTGCCACGAAACCCCCGAGCAAAATTTCGCGACGCTCACTTTCTGAACATAAGGAGCTAAGTTGCAAGTCGTTGTTACGTCAAACACGGAAAGCCAAATGAATCATTCCAGTGTTCGCAAATGTTTGCTCAACGCTTTTTATTCGACGTTTAGGCATGGAACTACTTTTCCTTCTTCGTTGCCAACATTACCGGGAGCAGGTCGATCACTGCGCACGTTAGGGGTCGGGAAATTTTTTTTTTAAGGTCGGGTTTGAAACTGCTTGAATAGCCGCGTGCCGCCCTCGAAAGCGTTAACCTCGAACGGCCCAACGGCCCGGCGCAAGCGAAGCCTCATCCGACATTCCGTAACCCGATAATTCCGCGTTCTCTCGCATCGTCGCGCATCGACAACGGGAACCGCTCTGCCGGCGAGGTCCTAGAAAGTTTGGCGGCAGCAGATCCGGTTCATTAATTAACGTAAACACTGACAACAACTCTGCCTGGGATGCGCCTTCGTGATAAAGGGATCATCTCCAAAGACAAACCAAACGACGGTGAACGATCGCGAGAGGAAACCGCACGGTTTCAGGGCGAGGGTCGAAGTTCTCTATGGCCTTACTTGCGAGTTTGCTAATACTGATAACACCAATCTTATAGTATTAAACATTTAAAAAAATATCAATCAAACATTTACATTGGCATTCACAATTTACCAATATTAGATATGTTTAATATTTATTAGACTCTCATAGCTCACCAGTTTATAGAGCGTGTCTGTATCTTGTGTGTGTGTATATATATATATATATATATATATATATATATATATATATATATATATATATATATATATATATATATATGTATATGTATATATATATATACACACACACACACACACCGGGCGGGTTTCTCTCTTTTGTTCTAAATACAAGGTGTTTTTGCATAATATGTCGAAATTCAAATCACAGCATCTATAGACCAATATAAACAAAACTCATAGTGTAGGCTGTTCACAATAAAGTGAGCAATTTTGAAATCAACCTTAGAAAATTGTCATTGCTCCTACCTGCATATATTTTAAACGGGCGCACTGAGTGGCATGCGCACAGTAAGGTTGGTAACGATGGATGGACAGTAGTTCCATTTCTTAACGTCGAATAAAAAGTGTTGGCTAACCGCTTGTGGCATTCATTTGCTCATGAGCAGATTTGTAAAATAAATACTTTTCTAATCATTTCAAAGTTTCACTTTAAACTACGCCCTAATATAGTGACGAGGCCTATGTCAATGTTAATTTTACATAAAGCGGGGTAATACACAACGTACATACAAGTATATATTAAGCAGGGCTTTCAAAAATGCTCATTTTAACGTGGACAGCCTATAGCAACATTTTTTTGTAGTATTTTGAAATTTAAGTTGAATTTAGACGAAACAGCGTCGGGAGTCCACAACTTCAAGTACCTAAATATAAATATCAGATCTTAGTAACAAAATTTCAGTAAACGTCGTCTAGTATTATTAGAAATTATGTCGATATTAGGAAAAGCAGCACTGCAGGATGAAGCACGACAGCTTTTACTAAACCTGCACAGTGCATCCGGTGTGCGTGCACGGAACAGGCATCACGATCATTCGGTGTCGTCGGTTCGCAACCCTTCTCCACTGTGACTCAGTGTGCAAGAGCCCAGTCGGTTGAGAATGTTCGCGGTTAGGGCCATCTCTGCTGTACAGGCTCTGTCGATGAGCAGGGGTCCTTGAATTTCGCTAATTACTTCAATGGTATGTCAGACTTGGAAAACATATACATATACTTGAGTGCTCTTTTCATGACACAAGTTCGCTTTCTTTGGATGCGCCTAGAACAACTGTTTTAGCTAGAAATAATAAGGAAGATATGTCATAACTGTGGGATTGAGCTGCGCGTCCAAGGTCGAGAAGCGAGAGAGCCATACGGTCGACACTAACACGCGCTTCAAGCGCCTCATCGCTCCTACGCGCGAGGTGTGTAGTGTTTCCGTCGTGACGCTGTACTGTGAAAACTAGATCTGTAACAGTAGGGTATTATTACACGCGATGAAAGCCCACAGATTAAACTACGTCCGTATTTTCGTACTTTTCTCTTGCCGCTTAAGGAAACTGCATGCACAAGCTTTAAAATTGCAATATTTTTTTTACCAATTTCACAAAAATGTTTTCGAACGATACATCTAATATGACAAAAGTAAAAAAAAAAAGGGCCATAGATAATTTTTTTTCCCTGACAAAAAGTCGTTTTTGCAAGACAATTATTCACCGAGATACGCGTATTTGCGCAAAAAAACTATTTCACAGAAAATGTTTCAGTCAATCCTCCTCTTAAGAAATGTTCGTCTTCTCACTACTTTAACAGAATAACTTGAAGCGTACTCAGAAATTACGCATGTGCAGTAAAATATTCAGGGATGTAGCGCGGAAAAACGAAACTAACTTCATATTATCTTACTTAAACTAGAAATAAACCGCTACTTCACCCGAGATCACGTAAAATTAGGCTTTCGGCTTCATTATTCTCTCAGAAGGTCAGCGGAACGCAACATTAATGTCTTGCAGCTCATGTCTGATCCGTGTGACAGTCGAACACGAACTCTGCTCTGACGTGAATTAAAACGACTCTAATACAGTAAATTACTTCATCCGTAACATTCTAGAAACTACCAAACCGAAAGTAGTCAAGGATTTTCTGCGGACACAAAGGCATCGAGAACATAAAACTGTAACACAAAAATATTAAACATAAATTGATTGCAAAGGTTATATCAATACGTTATTTCTTGAGGTTTGGCCACCGCTAGCGAGCGATGACCGCTGACGTTATTGATAGAGACCCGAAAAATTAGCGAGTTCAATGACCTACAGGCTAAACTCTGCACTTTTATGTATAAGTATGCCGATATCAAAAGCGCATTGGTTGTCTGCTGTCACGGTGGAAGGCGACGATTGGGTCAGCGATCTCCAGGAGGTGTCAAACACCGCGTCGACCAAAGTCTAAAGATATATGAACACACGTGTTTTGAATTCTAGCTTGTCCCAAAATGAACACGCGAATTCGTCAGGTCTCTAGTTACTGATAACCATAAAGAAGACTGTGTTGCAAACGTTCAGAATGTCCAGGGTTCATATTACAATGTATGCTACATTTTATGTTAAAATTAACTATACACGGCGCATTATATTTTTTAATACATTTCAAGCTGTACTATCGGTTTCTTATACATTTTGAAATTTATTATTCTGAATTATTCGTAAGAGAATATCCAATATTTTGTCCGCTACTGATACGAAAGAGTGGAAATTAAAACGCTATTTGTTTACGATAATTGAAAGGCTGGGTACTACTAATGGCTTGAGATATTAACAGCAAATTTTGAAATGTATTTGATGCATTGATTTCAAAATAAATGTTGTGAAATTGCGTTTATGAAAAACTAGCTTCTTTTTTTTTTTTTTTTTTTTTTGCTTTTAGAAACATAAATCTAAAGAATGCATATTAGTATATTTACACTGTAAATCCATGCCTACGTTGCATTTAGTTGAAAAACAATATCATGTCACGTTAAATTGAACGTTTTAGATAAACACCTCTAAATACTAAAATGATCAGCATTTAACTTACCTGTGTGTGCCGTGCATTATAAAAATAAATTTAAAGAATGCATATTAGTATATTTACACTGGAAATCCAAGCCTACGTTGCATTTAGTTGAAAAATTTGTAACCAATTAAAAATGATGGTTTATGCTTTTATAGTCCCGGGTAAGCGCATTCATGGCGAAAGTTATCCTTCCTTTCTAAATTTAACATATCTGTTAAATATTTCTAGGCTGTCGTAACACAGTAAAACACTCCAAACCATAATTGGGATATTAAAAAAAAAGGGAAATATATTTTCTCTACAGCCATAAATTCTTCTCTTCCAGGAGAAGAATACATAATTCTTCCCTCCCTCCCCCTCTTCGCCAGTAAAATATGTGGCGGAATAAGGGAGAAAGCGGGGAGAATTTTTTGCCCTCATTATTCGTTCACGCTTCTTCGTATGCGCAAACTCCCTCAAGTTATACATTAAAAAAAAAAAAAAAAAATCTTTTTTATATAAAAAAGTTCGCGAACGCAATCGTAACCAACATGACACGAACCTCTGCGAAAATTGTCTGGCAAGCTCGTTACGCCCCTGTCACACTGTCAAATTTTCGCCTTCAATTATATTCGACATTAAAATTTGATAATAAAATACGGCGATCAAATTATTCCTTCCGACAAATTTTATCAAATATTCTTGAATGATCTTGAAAATGTGTCACACTGTCGAATTTATTTTTTCTGGAAGGATCTAATCAGAATTTTTACTAAACAATTATTTTCAAAGTGAGGCGCTGCTCTTATGTTTCAATGCAATCCGGAAGGAATTTATAGAATGTAGTGATTTATTTTCACTTCTTTACTAAATTCTATTTTTTTTTAATTTATCATAAATGTTTAAGCACGATAAAATTTAATGTCTCCGAGTTCTTAATAGTATGTGCAATATCCACTTAAAATAGCAGTAATGCCCAGGCAGCTCCTACATGTTGTTCCGAAACTCAACCGACATTTATCGGTAACGTCTTGTACAAATCATTGGCAACAAAATATGTCATATACAGAAGTGAGCTATGCAGCCCCATTTCAGTGTTACAGAGACGTAAACGCAGCAAAATCACAAGTTGGAATTACTGAAAATCTTTAATGTAAGTGACTACATTCGTATTGAATGTCTCACACGAGCTGTTCAAAATGTGCACCACCTGACCGTAAACAGACTGCGATACGTTGTAGCCTACCATGGCGTGTTGCCGCTGCATGCCTGCAAGTTCATTTCTGAGTTGGTTAGTGGCGTCAGTTATCGCCTGTAGTAACTGGCCTCGCGTGTCTGATCGCCGTCCGCTGTAAACACTACTCTTCGGGCAGCCCGAGAGTAAAAAGTCCAACGGGGAGAGGTCTGGAGAGCGCGCAGGCCATGGGACTGGCCCACCTGTTCCAGTCCATCTGCGCGGATACTCAGCTGCTGCACCACATCCATTTCCGCCACAGTATCCGTAAACAAACACCACGTGTGCGTACTCTGCACGTGTAAACATTCCTGGCTTTGTTGCACAATCACTCGCCTCGACACACTAAGAAAGACTGGTCACACTAACAGTGTCTCCTTACTGTCAGATTGGGCACATTTTGAACAGCCTGTGTGGTACTCACAACATGAATGTAGTCAATTGCATAAAATACTTTCAGTAATTTTAATTTGTATTTTTATTCAATTTACATCCCTGTAATTCTGAAATGGGGATGCATAGCCTACTTGTGTACACGACATTTTTTTTGTTGCCAATGATCTGTATAACACGCTGCCACAGTTTATCGGTTGAGTCGTGGAACATTCTGTATTAAATTAATTATCTTAATAACATGTTTCATTTCCTGCAGTTCCTCGTTGTTCTAAAGTTTCATGGCGTCTATTTTTGTCGTGCACGATTCTAATTGGCTGAGCCCGCCAAACCAAATAAATTTAATAACCGGTCCTATCGTCTAATGTTTGATGAAAACTGAAGCTATCCAAATTTTTTTCAGAAAAATATGGCGGCGTTTATGACGTTTCGACGACGTCACGACTATCCAACTTTATTTGGCCTGATTACTAGAAGCAGTTTGAGGTGAAAATTTGACAGTGTGACAGGGTCTTTATACTCACTTTCCCGCTAACGCACCTCTGTGTGTGTGTGTGTGTGTCTGTGTGTGTTCGTTGTTAAAGGGAAGGACCAAGAGGAATTGTGGGTAACCCAGTCGAGATGTGAGCTTGTTACGAGCACCGGAGGAGGGGTGGTGTGGTGAGTAAAGGGGTTGTTATATCACGTCGCTTCGCACGGCAGATAAAATATACGCCCCTCCCCCCCCCCCCGCATCTTAAAGGACGACACTCAACAGAAGAGCTACCCGTTGAGAGAGTGTTATGGATCTGCGGGGTAAATCTGACGCGGCTGAGTGACGTCTGATCCGTCTTAAAGTCCTCGCGTGTGTATAATCAATTCGAGGTAACTTTCAAACTTTTCTGAAGCCCTGCTAGAGTCCTACATCCAGGATATTCCTCCGCCTCGTGGCAACTAAGCTTAACTAAGTCTAGAAAATTACACCAAAGGATAACGCACTGAATTAGTGCGCTCTCAGTACTAATAATATTTTGCATAAGAACTATTTCATACTAGGCATTACCAACACCCATGTTTTCTCATTGTTTTTAATTCATATTTATCATAAATGAAATAGTAGAATTTATAAAGAAAATAAAGGTATGACATAAAATTAACTAAAAATTAGATACCTTCATGTTAACAGAGGCATAAAACGCTTGTGATACATGGCATATATAGTAAATAACTAAATACATCATACATGGGGTGATTTTTCACAGATGAATATACCAGAATAGATTAAACTTATTATTCCTGTACGAAATCCTTCGTAAAATATTTATATTCGCGCTAAAGTTAGCACTTTTGAAATAAACCATTGGAAAATAATCGCTGACCACAACTACGCACATATATGTTAAAGTACACACTTTTATGCTGGCTGTCAGTTAAGTTGGCAACAAATAAAGCAAAACAGTTACAAGTCTTGACGTTATTTTGCATGAATAATCTTTAAATTTATGGCTAATAGAATTTGTGTTTTATATTTTGTGTCATAGTAGTATAAGCTGTTCATGGTAAACTGAGCACTTTTGAAAGCCCTACATAAGATCTAATTGTATGCACGTTGTATATTATTCCACCTTATGTAGAAATTAACATTGGCATGGTCGTCATCACTTTATTCATGCGTCGGCCAAGCGAAACTGTGAAGTTATCAGAAAAGTAAATATTTTACAAATGCGCTAATTTGTACATTTCGATGCATTAATAAAAAATAACAGGAAGCGAAAGAAAAAATGTTAAGTTATCACAAATGGTTACCTAACTCTTTTTATTCGACGTTAAGATACGGAACTACTTCCCACCCATCGTTACCAACTTGACTGGGCGCACGTCACTCCGTGCGCCAGTTAAAATGCGTGGAGGCAGGGGCAGTGACTTTTTTCTAAGGTTGATTTCAAAAGTGTTCACTTTATTGTGAACAGCCTCTACCTAAAGGTTGTTCACGATAAAGTGAGCACTTCTGAAATCTACCTTATGAAATAAGTCACTGATCATATCTACATATATTTTAACGGGGGCGCCGAGGGCCATACGCCCACTAAAAGTTGATGAGGCAGTATATTAACTTCAAATAAAAATTGCTAGGTAACCTTTTCTCTCGCTCTCTGTGTTTTTTAAAATGAATCGAAGTGTCAAAATGAACAGATTTGTACAATATTTATTTTTCTAATAATTTCACAATTTCACGTGGCCCAAGTTTGAATAGTGTGATGAAGCTCATGGCAATGTTAATTTGATATAAGGTGGAGGAATACACAATGTATATACAAGTAGATCTTTAGCAGGTCTTTCATAAGTGCTCATTTTACCGTGAAAAACCTATACACTGTGGGAATTTCAGATCCCTGATGATAACGCACTCCTAAAATGTGCCAACGATCCAAGAACATAAGGGTAAATAATTTAATGGTGCCTTTATCTCCATCTCTTAAAAAATTCCTGGGCGATTGACTCCTCTGACAGTTTTGCAGAGAAGATAATAACGCACAACTGACTGGCAACATCAGGAAAGGAGAGTCACAGGCAGATATCAGAAAAAAAAAATAGCGTGGTCAATGACCAATAGCGTAGACTTCACATACGTTCGACAACTTCTGCGAACACCAGATGCTCATTGGCTCTGTGCTACCGCAAGGATAGCCTCTCATTAGGCCTGCATTTCATGACCTCTTCTTTATTGGCTATTGCCCGGTTGTACCATCATGATTCGAAACTCGATACGAGATCGGGTCTAAGATCGGCCCAGAAAACTGTTGCACCATTCGAGTTCAGAGCTGGACTGGAGATCGAGACCATCGTCGACAAATGCAGTTTGAAAATACGCCAACAGATAGAAATACGTTCGATTGTTTCCTTGGGAGATTAAAACAACATTATACGCACTTGAATATTATTCAATAAAATTCGTACAACAATAGTTTACTTAAAACAGATAAAACATCGCACATCTAATTCTATCTATAGTAAAAAATACGCATAATTCCATGACGTCATATATTACGAACCAATCGCAAAATTGGTTTCAGACTTAATCTCGATCTATCACTCTTGAACCAAGATCGAAGAATCGGAGATCCAGAATCATGAAATCTCGTTGGTGCAACACTTTTGTATTGGAACAAAGGTCATACTGGATCCTGGTTCGGAACTAGGGCCATTTGACCTCGGATCGGGGAAGATGTTGGTGCAACCGGGCATTAGTGTCCTCGACGAGGACTCAGATTTATCCCAGGCCAATCGCAGACGTAACACAAACGTACAAGTGTTTGAATTCGTTCTTAGTTTCAAATAAATCCGCGAATTCTTCAGGCGAGCTTGTCTGGGCTACGCGCCTTGACAATATAAGCACATCGAATATGACGTTGAAGTTAACATTTATTCTACTATAATAAGGTTGATCATTTTCAATTTTAATATGTTTGTAATTACATTAACATATATTTTTTTAAAGATTTTTTGCGTTTTTTAGTAAAAAGAAAAAGAAAAAATCGCAGTGTTTTAATTAGGAAAGAAAAAAAAATATTTCTCTGCGCACAACTCTTGCAAAGGTAAATTGCACAATGGGGCACTCCAGAGCACAGAATACCCCCGAGAGGTTCTATATAAATGGGACACCGGAGCCCCAGCACTCTATCCATCCAATACCGACATCCCGTTCCCCTGGGCTTTTAGTGCTCTGCATTCCCATCAGCAAGTGACTCATTGCATTACCGATAGAATAGCGACTTCAGCGCGCCGTCGTACCGCGTCAACTCGAATGCAATAGCCCTCGCCGCACGTCTCTATAACTCCTGCTATGGGCTGTTCGCGGCAAAGTGAGCACTTTTGAAAGTCCTGCTTAGAGTATACTTGTACGCACGTTGTGTATTCACGTTAAATTAGCACTGCCATGGACCTCGCCACTTCATTCATCCGTCGGTCAGGTAAAACTGTGAAATTATTAAGAAAGTAAACCCTTTACAAATCTGCTTATTTTTACACTTCGATTGCCCAAATGTCGCCCAGTGCGCCCGTTAGAATATATATATGCAGGCAGGGCCAGTGATTTTTTTTCTAACGTTCACTTCTAAAGTGCTTACTTTATCGTTAACAGCCTATAACTTAATGTCTGTAGTGTTAATGCAGAAACACGTCAGTCATACTCGTTACTTTCAACTGAATGTGTCCATGCATTGCCTTAGTTTAAGTATTTGTGAAAGAAGTAGTTTATTTTCACTATGTAAATTCGTATATATATGTATAACATATATAAATCATATATAACTTACATACATTCAAATACAACTTATATACACATATACGGCCATTTTAACATGTATACGACACGTATGTATTAAATGTGTTATTTCGGAACTTTCAAGATCACATAAAAACACATGTGACTCGGTAAAGAATAAAACCTCGGAACAACAGAATACCACTATAGGCCAACTAGATAAGTTCTAGAGATGAGAAATTAGTATAATTATATAGTGCAATAAATAAAAAAAAAAGACTGTTTTAACTTGGAATAGGTATTTTAGTCCTGCTAATATTACCGGAAATATTTATATGGGCTAGGATGGATGTGTCAGATATGAATCACTTCGGTCAAGTTCTCCTCTTTTTCTATTGCAGTTAACACAGTCGTATCGTGTTGCAGGAAAACAGAACGGAGCTAGTTTACTACATATATGTTATACTGCTTAAAAAAACACAGCATTGTGTGATGTTACATGTCAAGAATGGAACAATCTTAAAACTTGAATTTAGGTTTTGGCCAAAGTAGTGGGGTAGTGGGGCTTTCGTTGCAGAGGGCATGGGCAGGAGGCGCAAGGTTCTGGCAGCCATCTTGGATCCCAGCTTCATGCTCTGTCATTCCGTTCGGTCGATGGCCATTTTTCGTACAAAATCACTTGTACCTGAGAGATCACTTCGGAAATCAATTGTTTTGCCTAAAATTTCCCTCAAGGCATCACCACAGCTTCCTTATTACTTTCCATTTGTGTTTCCTTATTATTTTGTGGTGTGCATACGCCCTAAAAATTGTTTGAGCAGATGATGGGCGTGTGTATTCATATTTCTGAGTGACCGAACTTTGTTTGAAAATTATTCTTAAAAGGATCATACCACCATCCACTACATAATACTATATCTTGACGTGACGTCACCTTCCAGTTTTATTTGTTCGAAAAAATAAACTCGAAGATTCAGTTTCTGATTTAAATTAAGTTTTCGAGTTTTAGCCAAATTTTAACGAAGGCTAACCTGGAACAGCAGAGGGGAATTATCTGATTTATGTATTCAGATATACTAGGCCTCATTGGTTTCCAGGTTCTGGCAATGTCTAGTAATTTTCGAAATGAAGGAAGAAAATCGCTATCGCGATAAATTAAGCAACATTGTACTCCAGTACAGCGTCCTGTCTAGTAAATAACGATACACTGACATCTTGCCAAATCCACTCTGGCCCTTTAAGAAACACATTTTTCATGTACCTGGGCAGCAGAGAACTAACTTTTAAATCTATGTCGCTAAAAATGGGGGAAAGGTGTTTAACGTTCTTTGAAAACTACCTCCTTAAAAGACACGTTATAGAAACAGAGCAGAATAAGTGACGCCAGAACGTGAAATGATAGTCACTCAGGAATTGCCAATACAACTGGCAAATCGAGACGTGTTCCAACAATAATGTGACGTTTGTTTACACATGTATAGGCTGCTCACGGTAAAATGAGCACTTTTGAAAGCCCTGCTTAAGATCTATTTGTATACACCTTGTGTATTCCTCCGCCTTAACTAAATTAACTTTTCATTGGGCCACAACACTTTATTCATACGTCGGTCAAATGAAACTGTAAAATTATTACCGAGTAAATATTTTATAAATCTGCTCATTTTTATAGTCACCTGTATAGTCACCTCTTAAAATTCTGATGAAGCAGAACACACGCGAAACTTGTTTATGCTATTTTCCTTTGCTGTTGCAATAATCTATACTAATAGAAAGATGCAATGTGAGTTTGATTACATGTAACGGCTAATCTCGGAAACTACACAGCCGATTCTTATAATTCTTTCACTGTTATAAAGGTACATGCTTCCAGATGAACATAGGCTATGTTTAATTTTGAAGAAAATCTTGATAAATTTCGAAATTTGTAAACAAAGTCAGAGAAAAATGAGCTACTTGGCTGCTTTCTAAGTATGCACTAACCAAACCATTATTCGCTGGTAGTCGCAGATAGTCACTGGTAGTGACTGGCAGTCACGAATAGTAACCGGTAGTCACGGATAGTAACTGGTAGTCACAGGTAGTAACTGGTAGTCGCAGATAGTCACGGGTAGTAACTGGTGGTCGCCGGTAGTGACGGATAGTAACTAGTAGTCACGGGTAGTAACTGGTAGCCGCAGATAGTCACGGGTAGTAACTGGTAGTTGCAGATAGTTACGGGTAGTAACTGGTAGTCGCATATAATCACGAGTAGTCACGCGTAGTCGCGGGTAGTCACACTATGAATTTCAATAAATCCACAACACCTGAGCGAAGCGATGGCGGGCTGCTAGTAGTCAATAAACGTGTTTTGTTTTTGCCTTGGACATTAACATCAGAGTGAGATGGAATGCATACACCGTGTTTATTACTTACGTGGCAATATTTGTATGAAAAAGGTGGTGATAGGATAAAACATGGCTAACAAGGAAAAGTAAGCAGGGCATTAAAAAGTGCTCCCTTTACCGTGAGCAGCCTATGCTAGGAAATGCCTCCTAGGCGCGTGGATAAGCTAGAGACAGCGGGACCTCTGTGGTCCAAGAGTGGGCGTCTAACCATTTGTCCACCGGCTGGCAGTCGAGGTGCGGGACCATGTCCGCGTGATCTCAGCGTGCACGGGCCTCGGAGAACCTGTGGGGAGGCCGGACGAAGGCTCCCGTCGACCGTCGTGGACGCAGTCAGGTCGCATCGTCCGGCGAGCAGGACGTGGGGCCTTGACGTCCGGTGCTTGACATCCGGCACTTTCTCCTCTTCCCCCCGGCTTCCGCCCCCCCCCCCCCCCTTCACACTTCTGTCCCGTCGCTGATACAAGACAGCGCGCGGCGTCACTCCGCATTTTTGTTTGTGATCCGAGCTCTCCAGTCGCACGGGCCGCGGTAGTGAAGTGGTTAGACCACCCGCCTCCAACCTAGGCGGAACCGGGCTCGATTTCCGACGCGGTCGCTCCCCGAATTCCACAAGTGAGAATAGTGCCGGATGTTGCCGTCGGTCGGCGGGGTTATCTCGGGGATCTCCCCGTTTCTGGCAACCCTTGCATTCCGGCCCTGCTCCATTCCTAACTCACTTCACCCTCGTAGGCTCTCCAGACTTCGGTGTTGAGAGCCGCCAAGTCTCTTTACTCCACTCTACTCATCAGTCACGAACAAGAAGGGGTTCGTCGTTTTAGGTGTTGCCAAACACCGCATTATTTTTGTCCGGAACTGTACTGCTGTAGGTATGACTACAGAGGTCTTGACAATACAAAGGTGCAACATGCCAAACACCGCATTATTTTTGTCCGGAACTGTACTGCTGTCGGTATGACTACAGAGGTCTTGACAATACAAAGGTGCAACATGCCAAACACCGCATTATTTTTGTCCGGAACTGTACTGCTGTCGGTATGACTACAGAGGTCTTGACAATACAAAGGTGCAACATGCCAAACACCGCATTATTTTTGTCCGGAACTGTACTGCTGTCGGTATGACTACAGAGGTCTTGACAATACAAAGGTGCAACATCCGATCACTACGCGAACTCCAGACGCACACGCCTGCAAAATGACGTCACTGGCCAATAGTATATCCAAGCGCCGTTCGTCAATCAGCACGTGGATTTTCCTTCTCTTCTGAGAATGCAGAAATTACAGTCTGTACTAAAAGTTTAAGACCACCCAGCCAGGAACATGAATCTTATATTACAAATGATTTTTACCTACATACCGCTCAATATACCATCTAAGAGTTTCTAGCACGCGTTCTATAGGACCTACATGTTTTTAGTATAGGCCGTTCACGGTAAAGTGAGCACTTTTGAAGCCGTAGTTACTTCTTTCTTTCAACCAATATATATATTTCCACCACTTGTGAATATAAACCCTACCATGCGAGTAATAAACACAGTGTATACATTCACCATACCCAAAACGAAAAGTCTGAGGCCACAATGAAATGTATTTATTGATTATTGTGTGTGATGAAACAGCTTCACAAAGGGCTCACTTTACCGTGAACGGCCTATAGTTTATGACATACTCCTGCAGCTTTAAGACACTTCCTTATTATTGTAAGCATACTGCGGTTGCAGATCGTTACGTATGTTTCTGTGTATTGTGAAATAGCTCAAATTCATCCCAATTCGTTTGCTCGTTCCGTTTACGTATTCCGTGTGCACTTTCTTACGCATCCGTGCATTGTAGAGTGCGCTTAAGCATATACAGCAAATAGCATTTGTTGTAGAGTTCTTTATAATGGAAAATGTTTTTTAAATTACATACTTAAAAATTTTTGATAAAGAACGGGGATGCTTTAAAGTTACTTCTTCACTAAAACGTTTTATTTCACGACACTAATAATGCAAATTTGGTCCAAGTTCATTTCCTCAAAAGTTTTAAGACCAATGACACATTGTGTGATAATGGCTGATGGTCTTAAACGTTTGGTAGGAACTGTACCACCGATGGTTTAGACGAAAACATATTTTAAATAAGTTAATATTTTTTCATCTTTATTTGTTTGCATTATAAACGTATTGAGTTTGAACAGCAAAATTATAATTGAATGTCCTCTAATTGATTGATTAAAAATGATTTTATAGAGATCTAGAATTTCGTAATGGGAAATAGCTTACTATTCTGTGTGATTCAGCGGGATTTTTTTTTTATACCAGTTGGTAACGCAGTGCGAGAGACTGTTTATTGCTGTGCACAAGCTTAATAACACTTACGTCGGGTAGAGAGCAGGCTCATAGCTGGAGCTCATCCAGGGGGAGTTACTCGCTCGGCAAGAGGCAGGGGGAGGGGGGAAGGGCGTGCTTGACGGCAAGCGAAAAATTCTTATCTCTCCGTTGCAGGAACACTGCATATTTACGCCCACATCAGCTTCTTCGCTCACACACTCGGTGCATTGAGACAGAACGAGTACAATTTACGGATATGTCTCTGGTTGTGGAAGTCACGGCGCCAATTTAATGGTCTGCAAAAGTTATATGTACCTTAACTGAGAACATGGAAATGTCCTCGATTTTGGATTGCACAGGGGTTTTTGACGCAGAGATTGTGAACATATTTCATGAACGTAAAGGACAATTATCCAAATTATGCCTACGTCAATTCGAACCATATCTTTCCAAACAACGCGTTTGATTTTATACGAGTTTTAAAGGAGGCGAGACGCTAATTTTTAAATTTTCTTCGTCTTCGGAGTATATGCCAAAAATATATCGAGCCAATTTAATTGAGAATTATATCTGCATTTAAAAGCGGTACGTAAAAATAAATACGTTATGCGATGTGTGAAACATTGTATAGGCTGTTAACGGTAAAATGAGCACTTTTGAAAGCCCAGCTTGAGTTCTATTTATATACACGTTGTGCATTCCTCCGCCTTATGTAAAACTAACATTGCTATGGGTCTCATCACTTTATCATCTGTCGGCCAAATGAAACTTTGAAATTATTAAAAATGTAAATGCTTTCTACGAATCTGCCCATTTTCATATTTCAATGCATTAAAAAACGGAAAGCGAAAGAAATAATTTTAAGTTATCACAAATTGTTACCGAACACTTTTTTTTCGACGTTAAGATGTGGAACTACATTCCATCCTTCGTTACCAACTTTACTGGACGCATGTCACTCAGTGCGCCCGTTAAAATATATGCATGCAGGTGCAGTGAATTTTTTCTAAGATTCATTTCTTAAGTGCTCACTTTATCGTGAATAGCCTTTATGCATGTATGCCTGAGGTATTAATTTTTACCCACGACGAACATTAACACATTGTTGTAGTTACAAACTGTATATTCCGTAAAGTTTGCATTCACGGAAAAGTGATTTTTCGCAACGTATACCCATTTGTTTAATGCCAATGTGAAGGCTAACTTGTTTGCTGCTAAGTAGGTATAGGCCGTTCACGGTAAAGTGAGCTCTTTTTGAAGCTGTTTCATCAGACATAATAACCAATAAATACATTTCATTGTGGACACAGACTTTTCGTTTTGGGTATTGTCAATGCATACACTGTGTGTATTACTCACATGGCAGGGTTTACATTAACAAGTGGTGGAGGGATATAAATTGGTAGAAAGAAAAAAGTAACTAGGGCTCCAAAAGTGCTCACTTTACCGTGAATGGCCTACGCCTAACATTAAATAAATATTTAACGTATTATATGTCGGACGGAGGTGGTTTCTGACACGAAAATAAGTGAAAGAGGCTTCGTGATAAAAATATTCGTTCTCGGAAACCTAGATTATAATAATAGAAGTAATATTAATTTAAAATTACGATCAGGTATCAAACAAGAGTGAGTTTGACAAGGGATGGTAAATGGTTTGCTTCAAAGTTATGTACGCATCATCCTCTATCAAGTGTCCACAGAAAGACAATATATTTGCTGCTTGTATGTTGCACTGAAATAAATTGCTTTCAAATTTAACACATAAAGCGTAGAGAGTTCGGAAAATAGTACGAACTCTAATGTTGCTTCCGAGGGTGGTGATTCAATAAAATTCAGAATTTAATTTGACAGTCTTTTGCACACAGTGACAAAAAATTCGATTATAGTAAGAAAAAAATAACATTAGGAGGACATATTGCCAACATATAGTAATTTTGCAAAACGAACAACAAAAGGAACGAAAAATGTCCTCTACAAATACCAGGAAGGAAATTATTCGATAAGAACAAACGAATAGTAGAAAATCAACAAAAAAAATTTACCAAATTTTAATTAAATATACAAAATTCTACTTGAGGCTGGATAGTAACACGGTAAATTTAACGACAAGCTACAGTCAAGAACTTTGCCTTTATGTTCCCTTCTCGGTTCGATTTCACTTATCTAGACACGTCTGGGAAACATTGATTGAATGGTAGTGGAGGGATTAACTCGGCTCTTAACATCGAGGTCTTGAGAACCGATGAGGGTGAAGTGAGGTGAGTATGGAGCAGCGACGGAATGCAAGGGGAGGGGGGAAACGGGAAATCCCCGAGAAAACCCTCCGACCAACGGTATCGTCCGACACGATTCCCACATGCGATATTCCGTGAGTGACCCGGCCGGGTATTGAAACCAATTAGCTTTGGTGGGAGGCGAGCAGGCTAACCGCTCAGCCATCGCGGCCCCTAAGCAATTTCGTCTCTGTACATATCTACTCTGTGATATCATTCGATAGTAAAATATCCGTAAAGTTAAAAACCGCGTCTCTCCTACATACTGTTGCGTCCTAACAGCATTGCAAAAATGGTTAATTTGCTAGCGAGACTTGCACAAGAATATAATCGATGGAACAGCTACAGGTGCAACAGTCATGTCCTTGTATTAAATATAAAATTATTTTACTTCAAATGAATGAATCGTAGCTATTTTGAGAGTCGGTTAGAGGAAGTGTACTAATGTTTCACTGTAAAAAATATTTCAGAAAACTTTTACCTGAATTGTAGCAGAAGTTTTTCACCTATAAGCAGTAAGAGAAACCTCAGACACACCAAACTGCAAAGAGAGGAATTCTACTATGCATAATTGAGAACCGCACTATGCAATGGAAAGGCCGCGGTGGCTGAGTGGTTAGCCAATTCGCCTCCCACACAAGCGAACCGAGTTCGATCCTCGGTCGGGTCGCTCCTGGATTTTCGCATCTGGGAATCGTGCCGGGCGATGCCGCTATTCGGCGGGTTTTTTTCGGGGATCTCCCATTTATCCCTCCCCCTCATTCCAGCGCTGCTCCATACTCACCTCAATGACCCGTGTTGGCTCTCAAGACTTCTAAGTTAGCCGCCCAAATCTCTTCACTTACTGTGCATTAGAATCTTTCTTTGACAAACGTAGGGAGCTACAATACATGTTTGGATGTATATGTACCATCCTACTTTCTAAAGGCTGTCCCTACCTGCAAATATTTTAACGGGCGCCCTGTGACATGCGCCCAGTAAAGTTGGTAACGATGGCTGGGAAGTAGTTCCGTATTTTAACGTCGAATGAAAAGTGTTAGGAAACCATTTCTGATAACTTAAATTATTTCTTTCGCTTTCCGTTCATTTTTTTTTTTTTTTAATGCATTGAAGTGTAAAAATGAGCAAATTTGATAAATATTTACTTTTATAATAATTTCACAGTTTCACTTGTTCGAAGCATGAATAAAGTGATGAGGCCCATGACAATTTTATTCTTACATAAGGCGGAAGAATACACAACGTGTATACAAGTACATCTTAAGTAAGGCTTTCAAAAGTGCAAATTTTGCCGTGAATAGCTTATATACGCCGTTCACAGTTATTTGAGCACTTCTGAAATAAACATTTGAAAAATGTCACTGCTAGTGCTTGCATATAATTTAACGTACACATTGACTTGCACGCCATCACTATAGTTGCTAACGGGTAAAGAAAGTAATTCCTTTTCTGAATTTAATTATAAGTGCTAAGCGAACACTTCTATAAATACAAAAATTATTTATTTTTCTTTTTCGTCTTTTTAATGTACATTGGCATGAGAATCAGCACATTGGTATTATACTTATTCTCCTAATAATCACACAGTTTCACTTGACCGACGCATGGATAACGTGATCAGGCCCAAGGAAATGTTTCAATTGACACATGTTGGAAGAACGCATAACGTGCTTACAAGTAGATCTAAAGCAGGACTTTCAAAAGTGCTAAGTTTTCCATGAACGGCGACGTGGTCAATTTGCGAACATTTCCGTCGAGAGTTCGGAGGACGTATTTATATAGAGGCGTCGCGATTACAATGACTTCAGTTTACATAGTTCCGATAGTTCTAGGGCGAAAAAAAAAATTGTCTGCTCAAGAAATTGTTTACTACGGAACAGGTACCGCGGGGACCACGGTGGTGCAGTGGTCAGACTACTCGACTCCCACCAAGGCAAACCGGGCTCGATTCCCGGCGGGGCCGCATGTGGGACTCGTGCCGGACGATGCCAGCCGGTCGGCGGGCCTTCTCAGGGATCTCCCGTCTCTCCTCGCTATTGGCTCCCCTGCGCTGCTCCATTACTCACCCCGCTTCACTCTCACAGGCAGTTAAGAGCCGTTCACTCCACTCTAATGGCTATTCGCAGCTTCTTCACACTTCTTGAATGAAACCTTTTGAAAATCACCCCATGTATGACGTGCTTAGTTATTTCCTATATATGCCATGTGTCACAAGCGCTTCATTATACCTCTGTTAGGGGGAATGGTGAACGAAAGTCATGTATTTACCAATAATTTTGGTCAAGAGTTGTTTTTCAGAGAATTTTTCACGATTTTTGGCACAAGACGTAAAGAATAATTTCGAACACCTTCTTACATTGATAGATATTCACTATTAGTACTACAATCGGGCCACTGATGGAAGACAAGAAAGAACTTCTTATTTCTCATCTTCCTTCAGTACTCACAGAACAATAAAGGTAGTGAATATTTAAGAATGAAAGTAGTTGTTAAAAATTAATATTTATGTCTTGTCGTGCCAAAAATTTCGATAAACCCCATGAAAAACAAGTCATAAAGAAAATTGGGTAAATATACTGCTTTCGTGCGCCATTGGCCTTAACGTGAAATTATGTTATTTTTTCGTTAGCTTAAAGTTTTGCACATATGTTATTTATAAATTATACTATTTCATTTATTATGAATATAAATGAAAACATATGAGCTGGTAGCGCCTAGTAAGAAGTAGTTCTCATGAGAAACTTCGTGCGCAAGAATTCGGTGCGTTGTCCTTTGGTGCTTATTGCATAAGGCGGAGGGATATCCTGGAAGCAGAACTTCGGCAGGGTTTCAGAAAAGTGCGAAGTGACCGTGAATGAATTATACCTGGTATTCGCAGTGCGGCGTGACTTACCAAGTTGAGCAAGGGCTTGTTCGCCATGCCGGGCAGCGCGGAAGGACGTCCTCCAGAAGCCCGACTGGGTTGTTTGTGGACGCGCCGTCGTCGTGGTGAAGTGGTTGGATGGGGAGGGAGTAGCGTCATCATAGCTCGGCGAAGCGAAGGGAAGACGGGAGGAGGCCAGGAGAGTCTTGGCGTAACTCCCCTCCTGCTTCCTGATGTTTCCTTATCTCCGGCGGATACGGCGTAATCAGCCCTCTGGCGGCGAGCGATAGCTGTTTACCCGGCCGGCCTGACCCCAGGCAGCTCCCCAACTCTTCGCCGCGAACGACGCGAACTTCCGGCGAACTTTCAGCACAGAAACACACACACAGAGAGAGAGAGAGGTAACAACTCTCTCTGACTCTCACTCTGTTCCGCCACCTCGACGAATCAATCACACGACCGCTGACGTGCCCCTCAGGTACCTGCGCGCAACAACGACACAAGATGCGTGTTCGCGTGGTTTACTATTCTGCTAGTTTGGTGCTATTTCTGCCTTGTTTCTCCTAGTTACCGTTCGTGTCACCGGCAGGGCTGTTCGAAATATCGATATATCGATAATTATCGATATGAAAAAATAATTTATAGAACGGCCCTTTGAAAAATATCGGTATATCGAAGTTTCTATATTATAGATATTTTCGGTATCATCGTAATTATCGGTACTATTGAAATGTTCGGCATTATCGAAATTTTCGGTATAATCAACAATTTCGGTATTATCGATAATTTATGTATTACCGGTTTATCGAAAATACCGAGTAACTGTTCGGTAAACATCGACATTAAATTTTTTATGATATCGAACAGCCCTAGTTACCGGAAGCACTCGTTTTGTACGGTGTTCAGGTGGCGGTAGCAGTTGCTATTTCTGATATGAAAAGCAGCCAGTTCTACTATCGATCGCCGAGGTACAACAGAAATATCAAAACGAGTAAGGCGGAAAAAATGGCCTCCAAAATAAAATTGCAAACATCTTAAAGAGTCTTCAGAGTGACGATTGCGAATAGTAATTTGCTTTTACGCAGATTGGAGAAGATAAGATGTTTGGTTATCCTGTAAGAAGTGCAGAGGGGAATAAAAATAACTAAGACACATTTATCATCGAAAGTAAGTTATCTTCACTAACCAAAATTTTTAATGCACGCAAATTACACAAAGGCAATAATGATTATCAATATTTTTTTAGTAAAATTTTGTTTTGTTTATTTTTGGCGTGCTAGTTTTATGCTGCTCGTCGTTCGTGTCGTTCTGCCGAAAGTAAATGCTGGTTTTGCCTCATTACGGCTCCTGAAAAATATGGCATGCTATCAGATAGTAGAAAAAGCGTACCACCCAAACAAACCTAAAATCTGAGTGATTAGGATTTTATTTACAAATGAGCTTCAAACATCGACAGCCCGCGTGAACTTCTTTATGAAGCCTACACGATGTTTACACATTCGTTAGATGCAAATGTGAATACTGCGCCTGACGGCAATTTAAATGTAGTTAACCATATGAGAGCTGATGAGTGCGGAGTGAGGTGAGTACGCAGCGGTGCCGGAATTCGAGGGCGGGCGAAACGGGAGATCCCCGAGAAAACCCGCCGATCGAAGGCATCGTCCGGGCCCGATTACCACACGCGAAAACCCGGACGCGACCTCGCCGAGAATCGAATCTGGTTCGCCTAGCTGGGGAGCGATCAGTCTAACGACTAGACCACCGGGGCCCAAAGATAACTTGTAAGAATATAGATTGTGTTCTACTTTTTTTCAACATGAGCTTACAAAAATAGCAAAGCGCAGAAAAAATATTTTCCTGGAAAAATAATATATTGTTCCAACCACGAGAGGACACGATTGACTGTAAATGATGTTGCACTAAGCAACATATATTTGATAGCGGAAAAATCAACCCGGCACCCCATTAGCTGATAACGAGCAAAATGTGAATATCATATAGTAGAGTGCAGTTAAGTAATTCTCAAGGTTTCCTTTACAGTCTATTCGTGGTTTCTTCAAACTTAAAAAAAAAAAATTCATCCCATGTATGACGTGTTTTGTCGATTCCTAAATATGCCACGTGTCACAAGCGTTTTATACTTCTGTTAACATAGAAATTCCTTATGTTTCGGTGGCCACGGTGGCCGAGCGGTTAGCTCGCTCGCCTCCCTCCAAGGCGATCCGGGTTCAATATCCGGCCTGGTCACCGGATTTTCGCATATGGGAATCGTGTCGGACGGTGCAGTTGGTAGGCGTCTTTACTCGGGGATCTCCCGTTTCCCCTACCCCTTCATTCCGACGCTGCTACATCGCCCTCATCGGCTCTAAAGACCTCGCTTTTAAGAGCCGCCCAAATCTCTTCGCCCTTATCTGTGCTTAAATTGAACGTCTACTTATATTGTAGCCGTAAATTATAATATGTATTTCATTTAAAAATCAATACGAAAAACATGAGAGAGAAAATAGTTGTGTTGGTAATGCCTAATAAGGAGAGCCACGATTATTTCGCGGATTGAGTTGGCACCAAGTTGGGTTGGGTAGTCCTCTATACACTCGAGATATTATCGTTTGCTTATTGGTGGATGTGATCAAGTGAGGCCTCTGTACAGGACTGTTAAACACTCACTCACACTATGATTATTACTGGCTCGCAGTTAAATGGGGCGTGTCTGAGGAACTGTCGTCCAATCACAACAATAGGAAAAAATAACAAGTGCTTGGAGTCTACCTCGCCTCCGAATGAATTGGCGAAATACTCGTGGCTCTACTAATACGTAGAGACATGCAAAATTCGCGTTATTATTTGGCACCATGCTGGACTTTAATGCCCTATATCTGTCTGAGTGCAATTCGTGCTTCCAGTGGCTACTGGCAACTATACAGCGTCATTAATGTATGTGATGGCTTCAGTGCTGATTGGTTGCTCAGTAGTTCAGCTTTAGCTATTGGCTAAAAACGTTTCTTGAGACGTGCCACACAAGTTGTCGGCCAATGGCTGAAAAACAAACTCACAACATCTTGCAGTTTAGTCTGCAGTCACAAAATAACGCGAATTTTGGCTGATCTCTGCTAATAAGTAATAGATATTATGCAAAATATTGTTACGCTGAGTGTCGCAAATACAGTGCGTTGTCCTTTTGGTGTAATTTTCTAGAATTGGTGAAGCTTTTTTTTTCATAAGGCGGATGAATATCCTGGAAGTCGAACTCAGGAAAGTTTTAAGTAACCGCGAATAGACTATACATGGACCAGTAGTTATATCGACTGTCAACGTAACACGCATAGTTCCATCTTTACCTCATCCATTCGAGAAGGAAAACTTAGGAATACCGATTTAACTACTTATTAAAAGGTACAACCGCCATAAATTTTTAGTATTATCATAAAAAAAAATTTTAGTATCATCATAAGTTGTATGACTTAATAAAATAAACTATAAAATTTATTTAGCGGACCACCGTTCACGGTTACGTTACATCATACTTCTGTGAAGCCCCCGCTAAAGTTCTACTTCCAGGATATTTCTCCGCCTTATGCTAACAAGGCTGAACTAAGTATAGAAAATTACACCAGAGGTACAACGCACCACATTCGTGCGCACTCAGTTAAATAAATATTTCGCATGAGAACTATTTCTTACTAGGCATTACCAGCACACCTATTTTATCCCTGCTAATGTTGATATTAATTAGATGTGAAATATAATTTATAGACAATATGTAAGTAAGATCTCAGTTTAATAAAAATAAAAGAACTTTTTTTATATATACACAATTATAAAACGCTTACGATGTACAACATATTTGGGAAGCAACTAAACACATCACACATGGGGGTGTTTTTTGAAAGGTTGGATTGAAAAAGTGTAAAGACGTCGCGAATAGACTATAGAACTTGAGAAACGCCCGCGTAGCGTGTCCGGTGTTGCACTAGGACGGCGACGTATTACAGTAGCTTGTGTTGCTGACCTTGAGGTCACTACACGTGGGTTTGTCATCGTCGCAGGCGCAGGTAATAAATGAGAGAGACATACTATGCGGCCATCTATGGCGGTTAAATGACACTAGCAGTGACGTCATTTCACCTTATTCACACACACACACACACACACCCGCACCTCATTCGCAACACATCCTTCCTCAGTGCGACAGCCCGCGCTCTAAAAAATGTTTTATACTTTTACAAGAAAATTCTTTGGAAACCCAGTTGCGAAGAAAATCCTTTGTGAATCTACAAAGAGTTTTCTTTCAAAATCTGCAAGACATTTCTTCGTAATATTACAAATGATAGCCTTGTAAGAATAACTATATATATATATATATATATATATATATATATATATATATATATTTTCTCTGTAAATTATATATTCGTAAATTATATATATATAATTTACGAAAAAAAATTACACTTTTCCAGCATGGGAACAAAAACCGTCAACCCTTGACTTACGAGCTAAAACTTATCTTTACTGTAAATATAGCTACAAATACCTATAAAATATTAATTAAGATAATTGGTTAGTAAGAATAGTTGCATTTATTCCATTTAACGAGTTCCGTTGTTGAGTTAAGAAATTTGGACGGCTCTTAACAACGCGGTATAGTGAGCCGATTTAACAGTTCTGTGTAGCTGGGAAACATTAACAGTTAATGAATAATACGGTCACGTTTTATTGAAATTGTCGTTTGATTAGGATTAGGGGTAGTGAAATTTCGCGAAAAGATTTCAAGACAAGTTGTGTTTAAAAACACTTTAGGGTCGTTCACCTATCTTGACTGGCTGGATTGCTTTTTGACACGTGTCAACAGTCTGCAGACGAACCACGCAGGAGCCGTGTCAACAGTCTGCAGACGAACCACGCAGGAGCCGTGTCAACAGTCTGCAGACGAACCACGCAGGAGCCGTGTCAACAGTCTGCAGACGAACCACGCAGGAGCCGTGTCAACAGTCTGCAGACGAACCACGCAGGAGCCGTGCCGATGTTGACGAGTTCTGAGTGGCCTGGCCAAGTATGAAAACGCCTTCTCAAGCACACAGTAAGCAACCAATGGCAATAGACAAACTGCTGTTGGGTGCTTATAGTATTGAAGTCTGCCGAGTAATCACTGGGTCTAATTACGATTATTTTAGTTGTTTTAAGTATTTCACGTTATTAAAACTTGCAATGCATTTATTTTTCCACGCAGCTACGCTTTACATCACCCATAGTTTTTGCAAACATTTCTTAAGGTATGTCACAAGCACGGCCATTGTAGCTTCACAATTGAGTAGTTTTACAAGAGGAATCCTTGTACTGTTCAAGTATTTGTAAAATTAAAATTAAAAAATAAAATTTAAAAAAATCAGTAAAAAATTCAATTTTTTTAGTGTACTTAGCATAAAGACTGGTTCACTTGTACGCCAACCGCGCCGAACAGGCAGAGCGGAAAACTAGAACAGCCAATGAGAAGCCGTCCTCGGTTTCCGCGCGAGTCGCGCAGAAACCGGGAATGGCTTCTGATTGGCTGTTCTAATTTTCCACTCTGTCTGTTTGGGGTGTCCGGCGTACATGTGAACCAGGTATTAGACGTGTCTCTACTGTGGATTACTCGTCGTATTGACGGTTTTGTCACAGAGTATTTAAGAATACAGATGTGAAATAGCCGCTCATACCGCGTGCTGCAGTCGCACACGCCGCCAAAATGGCGGCACCAGCCGGAAACGTGTCGGAGTCTCGTTCGCAAATCAGCGCCTGGTACCCTACTAGCTAGCCTGCAGCCCAGCCAACAGGGAATCTCTCGCTGCATGTAGGAGCCAATCAAACAGAAGGCCCATTCCCAGAACATTGCGCAAACTATGAAAAAACTGTGTGGGCGCGTACAGATTGAAGGAACCGCCGAGTCATTCCGTCTCTTGTAAAGGCTGTTCACGATAAAGTAAGCACTTTTGAAATCAACCTTAGAAAAAAACACTGCCCCTGAATGCATATAATTTAATGGGCGCACTGAGTGATATTCGTCCAGTAAAGTTGGTAATGATGTATGGAAAGTAGTTCCATATCTTAACGTCGAAAAAAAACGTCTTGGTTAACCATTTGTAATAACATAAAATTATTTCTTCCGCTTTCTGTTTTTCATGCATCGAAGTGTAAAAATGAGCAGATTTGTAAAGTATTTATTTTCATACTAATTTCACAGTTTCAGTTGACCGACTAATGAATAAAGTGACGAGGCCCAAGGAAATGTTAATTTTCTATAAGGCGGAGGAATACACAACGTGGATACAAGTAGATGTTAAGCAGGACTTTCAAAAGTGGTCATTTTAACATGAACAGGTTATCCACTCTGTGGATTTGTGCTATGAATTCGGACTTCTTGTTGTTTGGGAGTTGAGCTTGTTTGGTGTTAGTGAAGACTTGGCATTCCCTTCGACTAATATTTGTCAATTTCAAACTGGCAGTGAGATAAACATGGCCAGTCACGGCTGGCTAATATACTTGCGGCAGAAAATACTTCCGACGGTATTCTGTAATATTCAAGGTCTGACTTACAAATTTAAATAACGTTTTGCGTCCTTCGATGCTGTATAACGTTAAAATAACCTGCGCGCATGCAAGAGTGTATGTCGTTGCAAGCGCGGAAATATTTCTATTTGTTGTTTTGCTTCAGGAGTAAAACGTATCCTTGATACGTTACTACCAGTGTTGGGTAAAATTTCGGATGAAGGCGGTCCAGCTTGAATGTCATGTTAAGCTGTAGACAGAAAAAAAGATGCAGTTTATAATATTAGTAATTTAATCTTGAGACTCATACCGCGTTTGCTGACTTTGAAATAGCATTCGATAGAGTTGACAGATACACGATTTGGAATATAATGAAGCAAAAAGAGATTCCCTCCTCATCTAGTAACAGTCATATATAATGGAACAAAGTTATGCATGAAGTTCGACTCCCATCAGTCTCAATCAATAGAAACAAGTCAAAACTTCAAACAAGATTTGTAGTTTATCCCCTACTTTATTTAACATCTATATGAATAGTATCTTAAATGACTGGATGTCCTTTAATAACTTCAGGAATTAAGATAAATCGAAATACTTACGTCAATACGTTACTGTTTGCAGATGATCAACTTATAATTCAGGATAATGAAAATGACCCTCAAAGATCTCTACACCATTTAAATCAGTTGTGAAAGAATCACAATATAGAATTTTCAAAGAAGAAGACGAAGGTTAAGGCATTCAAAGGAAAAAAATACAGTTAGGACAAAAATATGTATAGATGATTTACCCATAGAACAGGTTTTGCGTTTCAACTATTTAGGTTGTGACATTAGATATGATAGAGATCATGACATCGACAACAAATTACATAAATTTGGAAATATATGCGGGACAATACAAAGGACATTAAAAAATAAGACAAGGAAAGATACTATGTTAACATTATACAAAACAATGGTGGTACCCCGTTCTTACTTATTTATGGCTCTCAAATATATATATATATAGACTTAATGATAAAATTTGTAAGTATAGACAAGAATGTAAGGAACATATCACACGAATGGATGAGAGAAATCTTACAAAGGAAATAACACTCTATAATCCTAGGGGCAGGAGGGATGTTGGTCGACCAAGAAGAAGATAAGATGGAATGAAGTATAAAGCCGGATTAAGAAGTGGCCTAACCCATGAAGTGTAGAAGAAGCATTAGAATATTAATATTGAGTGTAAATAATATCCTATTCTACAAATTGACGAACAAAATGATTACACTATTTTATGACTTCAAAGCGAAGGGACAATTATTCTGACAGCTGTTTCGCATATGATGCATGTATTAGTAGCCGATAACAAAATATATACTTTGTAAGTATGCGGAAAGGTGGAGTGATACAAAACCACTACCTTATACAAGACAGCCATACAGCCTCCTCAGAGCCAGTATTTTTATTCGGTTACCCTGCCTCAGCTAACTGCCAACCGCAGCACACCTCAGGCGAAGGAGGGGTACGGTGCTGAACGGATTATTCAATGGCCAATCATAGCACACCTCTCAGAGGATGTGGGGAGGGGAAAGGGAAGTAACACTTTGGTCAATTTCAGCACACCTCACAAAGTAGAGGAGGGGTGGGGATGTGGGGAGGGGTGGAGTGATACCCCTACAGAGAGGAGAGGGAGGGGAACACACACTAATGAATTTTATACAATGGCACTTGTGCCAATCTTGCTCCCCAGTAGTCCAGAACAGCCTCGCTCACACTACTTGGCATTAATTTTTTTTACATTGGAGGTACCTTAACAACAAACTATAGTGTAGTAAACAGGTGAAATTATATTTAAATGGTTTAGTAGTGAATATTTTAATAATTTATGGTAGTTTTATTTATTTACTTAACTTACTGTTATATATTTTTTAGTTTTTATTTTGTACTTGATGTATTTATTTACTAATTTTTATACAGTATTATATTTACGTTCAAAGATGTATAATAATCTAGGCCTTATTTATTTATCATGTTATTTTATTACTTTGATAAATTTGAATAGTTTTAATTATAATGAATAATCATCTTTACATTTAATGTTTTAAGTGTTATTATATAGATTTTTTTCATTCTCAAAAAAATATACCCGTCATTAACACGCAGAATAGTGGGTGATGGAGGAAATTCCAACACAGAGAAATAACGGATCTCACGAAGTTTCGCTCACTTTGCTTCACACTAGTGCGCGAGTTTCAAAGTTGCGCCCCAGGCCAGACGCAGCAGTCCAAACACGACTATTTTTTTTCTCTCTCACTGCTCAAAAGAGTCTACGTACATTTTTGTTCCTAACTTTTAACTTCTGACGTTTCATTGTGAGCGCGGTCCGCTTTCTCCTCTCGTGTCGTCTTCATTGTTTTCCAGTGAAGAGCGGAATATTCCAGGCACCGCACGGCGCGCAGCGTGAGGGTGTGGGCGAAATTGTGTCACGCTGTGCTATATGATGAGTAGAGACCTGCGAAATTCGGTAATTATTCAAAGACAGGCTGAACTGCAAGTTACTGTTCGTTTGACCGACTGCAGTCACTAGCCGGAAACTTAACTGGCACGCTTCGGAGAACTCTCCAGCCAGTAATAATATATCAGTGTCGGAGTGGCCAATCTCTTTTAAGCAGATAAAACATGTAGCCGATGTTGATTAAAGGACAGCGGCCAATGAAAAAAAAAGGACTGTGCTCATTTGTTTATAATGGAGTGCAGTCTATCCTCTCAACAAAAGATATCGCGAATTCTGCACGTCTCTACTGATGACTGATGAGTTGGGATAGGAAACTTTCACGAGTTCAACGACCCGTAGGTTAGATTCCTCAGTCCTCTGTGTACTGGAGTCTCAGCTGTGTGTTCAATGGCTGCTGCCAAGGAGTTTCCTTGCAAGTCTGCGATTGGCTCAGGAGCGTGCAAAGCGGGTCTTATAAACTACGATCCAATTGCGAAGGTGACTCACTATATATGCGTTAGAAGTCTTTCTTGTCCCGAAATGAATTCTCGAAATTTTCCTACCCCTACTGATGAGGTGAACGCTGGGCTCTATTGTCTCTCTCCTGGATATAATTAACTTTGAGGATAATTAAATTACTTAGCAGCTAAGTAGAGAAAATTAGAAATTAAAGTACTCGTTGATAATTTTAATTAATTAATACGAAAGTAAAAGTAACCTTAATCATTTTTAAATTTCCCTACCGCGAAGCACGTACGCAAGAAAAAGAGTGAAAATGACTTTCCAGCTATAAAAGTTGAGAATTTCGCAGCGTATCATGAGAGGGCGAACAAATGCATCGCAGTGCGATAACAATGGTAGGGCTTAACACTTTGTAGACTATGCTCGAGTGTAGCCCGAGCAAAGCTTAGTTGAAAATCTAGGCCTACCTATTGTTCAGAACACAACTCGCATGAATGTGCAGTCTTCGTTCGCCAGTGTTTAACACGACCTCACAAGTACACGACAGAGCAGGAACAACGATATTGCTAACGTTAGAATTTCTTTTCTTTTTAATCTTTTTATAGCTACTCAAAGGGCCTTGATTGATTGTAAATCCTTATTTTTTAAGATAAAGGACATTCGATTGGGTCAATATCAGCTCGACTATACGTTGGTTGATGACCGGCCAATAATGAATGCTCTAAAGTACAGGGTAGTGTCCGGTGTAGTATGGGCCAAAATGTTTCAACCAATCAGAAAAACTGGATGACCCAGCGGTACTTTGAACTGTATCTTGTATCGAAATCTTTTCGCGGAATATCACTGTCCCTTAATATGATGATCACTGTTCTTTGTGTGTTTCGTGCAAGTGTAAATGACGCCACGCTTCCTTTGGCGGGAGTGATGGTATGTTCACGAACATTAACAGTAAATATGGCGGACACTAAAGTCGATCCTAAAAAAAAGTATGTTTCCGGTTTACATGACAATTATGGGGGCCTGTCGAACACACTTTTATGCTACATGGAAATAAAAGGTTGTGTGAATAACATAATAGTCGTTGAACAACACGAATAAAGTTAAGAGAATAAAGAGAACTTCGAAAAATATTTTATGTGTCGTTAAAGGAAAGAAGGGGATAAGCCTCAAATACCTGAAACTGTAGTATTGTTTACAGCATATTAATATACATTATTTTCTTGTACGTGTTGCAAATTGAGTTTAGCATGATGCGATGATATAGCAAAGCTCCAGATGTGTGATATTAATGTTCACACATCAGGTACCCAATTGTTCTTTCAGTTTATATAAGTTTCTGAAAATCATGTCATATCATTTTCGTTAAATGCTGATTATTTATACCATCTATTTGTCTGAATGTTATAATTCTAAACTTTTCGATACTGTTTAAGTTACTTCTTTATTTTATAAGCTGTTCACGGTAAAGTGAGCACTTTTTAAGGCCCTTGTAAATTTTTCCTTTCATCCAATTTCCATCTCCCTGCTGCTTTTCAATATAAAATTTAAATGTGATCAATGAACACAGCTTATACATTTCACCGCCATTAAAATTTAATGCCTGAGGCTGCAATAAGATATATTTATTAGCGGTTAATGGCTGTTGGGAGGGCCTTAAAAAGTGCTCACTTTGTCGTGAACAGCCTACTAGCAATATCTACACTGAAATAAACATGCTTTGAACACATGATAAAATACCGGGAGTAATTTCGATGCATTAAAATGGCGTTACTCTATTATTTGCAACTGTATTCCTTCAAAGAGGACTGCCTGCCGGTTTTGAATGATTTTAGGTGAGATGCGGAATTCCCGCTTTCCAAACTTAAAACACTAGTTACGGGCAAAACTTTATAGACAATGCTTCTAAAATTTACACGTGTCATTCTAATTACAACTTAAAACAGGATAGTGTATTATTAAATTTTCACGTACACATTTTTACATAACTCAAGAAAGGTTGTGTACGACAATACGAAGGACATTGAAATCATTTAATTCATAAAACAGAGACTATTTTTCGAAGAAGACTAAGAATACGTGCTTCTGCAACACACATGAATATGTTTACAGTTCTGTAATCTTTTACAGTAGCTTTCTTGTAAACGGGGTATTTTTTTTTTTAATTTCGAGTCTTTCTCATGACATTTTTAGACTTAACAGCCGATTGTGAGAAAACGATTTTGTGGTTTTACAGATATCGTTTGAAACCAGAGGCTAAGTTAAAACTTTATCGTATATTCAGAGTGAGTCTGAATTCGACCAACAAACTTCGGAAGGTGATCCCTTACGCAAAAACACGTAGGAAAAGTATGTAGCAATTTTGGTTTAGCGTCAATACGATGGGATGTATGAGCCCTAGAAAATGGAGATTTCAAACGGTCTTATACAAAGATTTCGGAAACCACGCGAGAAGCAACATATAACAGGAATATGCTTTGTTGGTATAAGACCTTAAACGTCTTCAAGTGTCGCTAGTAAACACCTCCCCCTAACCTAACAAAATAGGTGTTGCTAGAGCAGTATCAAATACAAATTTGTAAACCTACATTTGTATGTTATTTATCGAGTGATTATTAATCAGCGTGTCTGAAATAAAGAAAAAGGCCACCTTAGTGAACGTCCTCCAGTTGGACCATTTTCGAGAAAACAGAGCACGAAGTACCATAAGGCGTGCTATAACACCTGCGGGAGTAGGCGACACTTCAGGTGCAAGTGCAAACGTCCTGAATTCCGTTTCCTGAAGTACGTTGCATGCCATTGTAATAATTGGGGCGACACATTTCAACGAAGGCACTAACTTAACACTTTCGAAAATCACACGTCTTACTGTTATCGACCATTTACTAAGTGAATTTTGAGTTCAGTCCACCCGTAGTAAGTTCATAACAAAGCATAATGAAGTTGGCGAATTTCAACAATTTAAGGGAAATCGGATAGTTTTCAAGCGTGTAGCTTAACACATTCTGGACTACACTCGAGCCAAGTTCGAGCAAAGCCAGTTAAAAAAATTTATTCTCCCTAGAAAATAAAACTCGCACGGTTACAGAGTCATTGTTCCGCTAGTAATTAACAGGATCTTACAAGAACAATACAACCTAGTAGCCATAGTTTTCCAGCAAGAAATTTACTTTTTGTTATAACCTTGCAAGAGAACACGATAGAGTGTAAAACTTTTACGCAGTAAGAGACGTTTTATTGGAGCGTAATCAGCTCTGCGACCCCAGTGGCTGATGACCAGCCAATGATGAAAGTTGTAGAGCGCAGTAAGCTCGCCCAGTGGTAAGTAGGAATACAGAAACCAACAGAATAGACGTCCTTCAGTCGTGTATACAGGTGATACACTACTCACTTGTCTTCAGTTATAGGAAGTAGGAAATGTGTTAAATATAGTCAGAAAACGTAAGCGAAATAATCGTACACGTGAAAGTTGCAGACAGTGAATTACTTCGAGAATGACTAATCAAATGTGTGGTTTCGTCGCATCCACCAGGGACATTTTGCTACATTAATTTCGTTTTATAACTTTTAGATGCGCACGTGACCTTTCATTATAGGTAAGGATAGGAAAATTTCGCGAATTCATTTGAGGACAAGATAAACGTCCACTACTTGTACACTGGAGTCACATTTGCAATTGGCTAACGGTTCATAACACACGCCCTGGACGATCCTGAGCCAATAGCAGACTTGTAAGGAAACAGGAAGTGAGTGCCGTACTGTCAGGTGTGTGGTAACACTGGCTACCCTCTGGAGCTGCAGCCAATGAACACACAGCTGATGCTCCAAGGGTTACAGGGGACTGTGGAGTCTAGCCAACAGGTCACTGCAACTCGCGAAATTTTCCTATCCCTACTTGTAGGAGAATAATAATTAAAACTATATACATGCAACAGAAAAAAGTTTTCGGGGTGCAGACTCACTACATATTAAATATCAAGTATATGTCGGGATAGGAAGAATTCGCGAATTCATTTCAGGACAAGATAGATTTCAGACACGTGTACACCGACGTAACATTTGTAATTGGATCAGAGTTTGTTAGACGCGCCCTGGTTGACTGTGAGTCAAGAGCAGACTTGCAAGGAAACCAGAAGCGAATCCCATTGTTGCAGGTGTGAGGTAACACTCGGCAGCAGCCAATAAACAAACCTCTATAGCTCGACTGTACAAAGGATTGTGGAATCCAGCATTAAAGGTAATTGAACTCGCAAAACCTTCCTATTCATAAGTATATGTAAAATTATAATATAGCAAAGCGAGCATAATTATTATGTAATATATTATTATTCTACTTAATTATTTTCCTACGTTTTTGCACTTCTCCGGTCACCGGGCCTAATCATACGCATGCCAGTTATGATATTTTCATTTGTTGTCAGAAATATGTAAAGAAAATTTCAGTTAGGTCCGGAAAGTAATGCCTATCGAAATGAAATGGCTGGTATTCCGTATGGTCTAAGTTACAGACGATATTATTTTCTATGCTTTATGTATCTGGGAGAAAGTTAACTTGAAGCGTACGTTAATAAGCTCTATGGCCGGGGTGGGCCTCGATCACGAAACCCTCTTGTTTAGACCAGCGCCGAGAGCATTACACCAACCCGGGAATGACAAGGTCTATTTTCGCATTCATTTTATATTAACTGGGCTCCTTAAATACCGGGGACATGAACAGTAATTTGATTTGGCTGCGTGCATAAATGGCAGAACGTTGTTTTGCAGCGCGGAATGAATTTCAGTTCTCCTACAGCTCCCTCTAATAAACCAGCGGAATTAGCCTGCGACCTCGCATTATGCGCGCAGCATCTGCAGGGAAATTAAACTGGTTAATTAATAATAGAAGGCGCACGCCGCCGTAACAAGAAATCTGGGCGACTCGCCAGGATCGCAAATGTAATTTACTTTCAAATTAAGCCACCTCCAAAATATCCCCGTCTGAAAGTTCTGCCGCACTGTGTGGATTATTAAATACACCGTTTCCTTGTGTTCGCGTGTTTGATGTTTTCCATTTGTAATTTGACGTCGCCTTGTTATGACGAGTTGTAGAGTCTTGCGCCCGAGACAGAAATGAGCTCAGGATATTTCCTACTAACTGTTTAAAAACAGGCTTCATACGCGAAAATTAACATATTGAGGTCTGCACACATTTACTGGCACTTAAGACGTATTAGACGTGAGTTACCTATATCCACAACTGCAAGAACACCGGTTCTGTTGGTGTCTGTTAGAGCTCACCATCGTCTTATTGGTCCATACCAGACCAGACACTACCATGTACTTTACAGCGTTCATTATTGGCCTGTCATCGACCAATGGAGAGCCTAGCTGAGATTGATGCAATCAAATGTCCTTTATCGTATAAAAGGATTTGAGTGGCTATAAAAAAAAGGAAATTCTATCGTTAACAATATCATTGACTGCGCTGTCGTGCTCTTGTGAGGTCATGTTAAACACTAGCCGAAAAAAGACCGCACATTCATGCGAGTTTTGTACTGAACAACAAAGAGATTTTCAAATTAGCTTTGCTAGAGCTACGTTCGCGCATAGTCTACAAAGTGTTAAAGCCGCACAAGCGAGGCTATCGATCTGTTTGGTAACGGCACATGCGGAAGAAACACGCAACATTTAGAGGACTAAATAAAGAGCCAACAAGCAAGCAGGTTCTGAAGGAAATAAAACAGCGAGTCCGATAATTACAGAGCTATATATAGGGACACTCGAAATTCGCGAAAAAATTTCCTCGCTTGCAATTTTTAAATACCCTTCGGGCGTACCAGCAGTTTTCCTTCGCTTACTGGCCGCCTCTCTCTGAGCATGGCCAATCAAAATTAGTAGCGACCTGCAAACTTAGAGTTATTAGTTGGGGATACCATAAATTTCAAACACATGTACCTTTGCAATAAGTTTTGCCATTGGACCATAATTTACATGACACGCCCTGGGTAACTCCGCGCCAGTAAATGAACCCTTCACAATTGTGTTGTCCAATCACGTGTAGTTCAATCACAGAGGGACTGGCGTCTTATCTCTGCAGAAGCCAATGTAGAGAAACGACGCCAGCTCTAGTGTATACAGTACTGTGAAGTTCAGCCTGATGCTGAATAATAACGCGAAGTGCGGGTGTCGTTACCTACATAGCTGATGTTATTTGGTTACAAATTTGACTTCAACACTCTATACCTGATCGAGCGTGATTCGCGATTCCATCGGCCAGTGGCAGTAATGCGGCTGCAATCGCATCACTGTAGACTGGTTGTTGAGCCATTCAACCAAAACTACTGGCCAGGCGTGCCTCGGAGCAGTATTCGGTGACAGAGTAAAGTTCATTGTCTCGATATGTACACCTGATCACACTAGGCCGATTCGTTGGCTGCTGGCTTTCGTACGGTATCCCTTGCCGCCATGACAACGATACAAGACACTGGGCACTCCATCACTGAACTTTTTCATTGGTTTACAGTCAGAGTTAATTGGGAACGTGCTGCTGCAAAAAGTCGCCTATTGCCAGAAATCAAACGAGCGTGCAGAAAGTTGTGGAGTCTCTAATAATCAAATGTCAAATTATCAATTCCACTGTTTGTGGAACAAAAAAAAAATGCAATTATTAGCAAAAGTCATTAACAGACTCCAGAAAGTCCTATTTCGTATTTTGAAATACAATGAGCAAACTGTAATATACGACAACGTCCACAAACCACATCTTCCTTTGGTTATTGGCCGCGTGTCTACGTGAGATGCTGTGTTCCTGTTTGACTGGACCATTACTAATAAAGTACTCCGATACTGAACGCACGTGATTCGCGGACAGACACTTGAGGCACGTGACATTTAAAACCACCCAACACGAAAGTGCGTACGAACAAAAACGTTCTGGAGTACACCTGGTCTTGAAATATTTTCGCGAAAAAAAAAAAAACCTGTCCCTACCTATATATCGGGACACAACCCTAATTTCGCGAAAAGATTTGCCGACCAATTGTATTTCATTAACACTTTAGCTCAGATCCCCTTCCTTGGTTGGCTGAGCTAGGTGTTACGCGTCTAAGGCGTGTGTGCTCGCGAACCTCAGACGTACAGGATTGGAGTAACCTTATTATGATTGGCCCGTCAAGTAAGAAAATGTCTTCTCACAAAGACACGTGGGCCAATAAGGAAATGGAAACTGTTGGTACGCCGGTAGGATATTGAAATCTAGCATGTGCAGAAATATTTTCGCAAAATTTGGGTGTCCCTACGGCTATATCTAATACATGTGTTTTCTCATAATGTCCCTCGCTGACAGCGAGCACCACGTTGCTAAGAGAAGCAGTGGACGGGACAGAATCGGCCATGGCCTCTATAGGCTGTTCACGGTAAAATGAGCACTTTTGAAAGTCCTGCTTAAGTTCTACTTGTATACACGTCGTGTATTTCTCCGCCTTATGTAAAAATAGCATTGCTATGGGCCTCGTCACTATATTCGTGCGTCGGTCAAATGAAACTGTGAAATTATTAAGAAAGTAAATATTTTACATATATGATCATTTTTACATTTCGATGCATTAAAAAAAAAACAGAAAGCGTAAGATATAATTTTAAGTTGTAACAAATGGTTACCTAACACTTTTTATTTGACTTTAAGATGTGGAACTACTTTCCATCCATCGTTACCAACTTTACTGCGCAAATGTCACTCAATGCGCCCATTAAAATATATGCATGCATGGGCAGTGACGTTTTCCTACGGTTTCTTTTCTAAAGTGCTCACTTTATCATGAACAGCATAGCATTTGCCTGGAGTGATTTAGAGAAACAGTGACAGACGGAAATGAGTACGGCCGGACCGGTAATTCAACTCGGGTCCACCAGAATGCGAGGGCAGCGTGTTACACCACTGCGCCACCTCGCTCTATCGAGTCTATTAGCATCTGACAGAACATAATGCAACGATTAGAGACCTGCAAAAATTCGCGGTCATTAATTCGGTACACCTTAAAATTAAGTACACGTAATTTTTGCAATACGTTTGTGATCGGATCGTACTTTATTTAACAACTCCAGGGTAACTCGGCGCCAGTAAATGAACACTTCATAATTATGTGCCCCAATCACGTGCAGTTCAGTCAGAAAGGGAGTGGCTTCACGTCTAGGTGGTAACCAATGGAGAAACGATGCCAGCTCAAGTATATACAGCACTGTGAAGTTTAGCTTGATGCGAAATAATAACGCCAATGTTGCATGTCTCTAATGATGATATTGATATCCATATCTCGTAAATTACCAGTTCGTACCGTGTTTGGCGCGAAGTCTGCACGCCTCTCGAATGCCTAGTGCGTAGAGGCGATGAGGAACTCGATAAACTTTAATATTAATTATTTTTAAACTAGTTGCTGAGGTGATGTCTGAAACACTGGGGGTAAATTAGAGCGAATTTTAGGATTTTGGAAACGGTTAAAAGTACATTTTAATTGTAACAAGCAAGTATAAACTTCGAATTACAGCGAGGTCTTGAGAGCCAGTGAGGGCGAAACAAGGTGGGTATGAAACAGCGCTGGAACGCAAGGGCGGGGTGCAACGGGAGATCCCGAGAAAACCCGCCAGCCAGCGGCATCGTCCTGCATGATTCACATATGCGAAAATCCGAAAATGACCTCGCCGGGAATCGAATCCGGTTGGTCCTGGTGTAAGGCGAGTAGTATGGTTACTACACTGCCGCGGTCCCCATATAAACGACTTTGTCTGGTTCATGAAACAGCGTAATGAGAGAACAGCCAACAGAATATTTATTTGTATTAGGCCAAAAATATATTTAGTTGTTCCAACAAATTATTTCGTTGAATAAAAATAAAACTCGAAAAGTAACAAAGTTAGTTTTGTTCGGGAAAAAAAAAACGCCCGCTTGAATTAACACGACCTCTATGTTTGGCTAAAAGGAATTTATGTATCAATCAAAAATATTTGGTCGAATCAATTGTATACATTTGTTTGGCGACTCATTTGTACAGACACGAGGAATTCGCGAGTGTTAATGACATGTAAAATACAGCTCGAGAGTATGTTTGTAATTTTTTGTGACAATTGGGATGGATACGGTGTTTGTTAGTGCATGTATTGATCGCCAATGATGGGATAAATATCTTAATAAAACAAGTTCAACGGGATACTAATAACAAAAGCTGTAAAAACTTTAAATATTTATTTGCGCACGTTGCCCAGTATTTGAAAATGTATATTATATTTTTTACAAATTTTGGGTTCCGTCAGTGCTCACTCTATTTGAGGTTGCTCTGACGTTGTGCTCTGACGTTGTGCTCTGACGCAGTTGATATAGGTTTGAATCGAAGTCCAGTTTAACTTTTTTTTTTTTTTTTTTTTTTTTTAGATTATCTTGAACTTTTAAACACTTTGAGGTCAGGACACATTTGCAGACATTTCAGACAAGCTAGAAGCTAGCCACGTGTATCTTTCACTGCAGGAATATAATTTCTGCTGGTCGCTATTTTTTACACTGATCGCTATCACATTGGTTGGAACTACACAGCGCAGCCTTTGTGTACCACGTAACGTTTGTTATTGGCTCGGTTCTGCCAATGGAGTGCCGAGTTCACAGCACGCCAATAAAATGCTATTTTATACTTGTCATTATACACAGTCCATCGTGTTCATTTCCGTAACCATACAGGCAGGTAGGTAGTTGGGCTCAACGTCTCGTCGACGGCGAGGTCATTAGAGACGGTGCAAGTTGCACAGCGAAGAGGAATTGGGGAAGGATTGGGAAGGAATTGACCATGGCCTTTGTTCGGGACCCATCCCAGGCATTCGCCTGGAGTGATTTCGGAAAACCATAGAAAACCGGAATCAGGATGGCCGCACCGGGAATCGAGCCCGGGCCCTCCCGAATGCGCCACCTCGCTCGGTGGTAACCATACAGAAATATAGTATTTGCATTTACACAGTGACTGTTGGTGAGAGGAGATGTTCTTGTGAGATAATGGCAAAAACTAGGAGACAGTGAAACTACATCAGTGTGATTGTTATCTTCAGGGATAGAGATATTTCTAAATTTGCTTCACCCGAGTGAATTTCGGACAAAAACTTCAAAGGGCTAGTGTACGTGGCGCCAAAAGAATCTTTAGTTGCATCAACTAAATCTGTGCTAGCAAAATTAATTTTTCTCAACGACAAAATAGTCTATTGCCACTATACAAAGCATTGATTTGGTAGCGCCAAAAAAAAATTTTGTTTCATTCAACAAAACATTGCTCTCAGTGTGTGACTTGTAAAGATGAAATATTGTACAAAACATTTTAACTGAGTACCGCTTCGAACGAGCGAACAAGCGGGTTCTGTTGAGAATTAAGGAGGATGTAGAGTGGGGGGGGGGGGGGGGGTTTGGTCTTTAAGAGTCCTACGTACTAAAACATTTTCTGTGAAATCGTTATTTGCGCGTAAACGCGTAACTCGGTAAATAAAAGTTCTGGAAAATTGACTTTTTGTCAGAAAAGATAAAAAAATACCAATTACCTGTGGCTAGAGACATGTGTTTTTTGCGAAAAGATTTCAAGACCAGTTGTACTCCAAAACACTTTTGTTGATATGCACTTTCGTGGTTGGATGGTTTCAAATGTCACGTACCTTAAGTGTCTGTCCACGATCATGGACGATAAGTACCGGAGTACTTTATTACAACTGGCCCAGTCAAGTAAGAACATGTCTTCTCATGTTGACACGCGGTCAATAACCAAAGGAAGTTGTGGTCGTGGACGTTCTAGCATGGCCATAAATATTTTCGCAAAATACACTTGTCCCTACCTTGGCCCCATTTTGTTTTTTTTTTACTTTTGTCACATTAAGTGTATTCTTGGACAAAAAAAATCATGAATATGGTAAGATGTCGCATTTTTTAAAACTTGCCTATGCAGTTTTCTTAAGCGACAAGAGAGAAGTACAAACATATGGACGTAGTTTAATCTGAGGGCTTTCCTCGCGTGTAATAAAACGCCTATGTTACAGATCTGATTTGCACAGAACAGCGTTACGACGGAAACACAGTACATCTTGCGCGTAGGAGCGATGAGGCGCTAGGTGTGCATGTAACTGTCACCCGTATCGCTACCTCGCTTCTTGACCTTGGAATGAGTGAAGATATTTGGGCGGCTCTTAACAGCGGGGTCTTGAGAGCCGATGAGGCTGATTGAAGTGAATATGGAGCGGCGCCGGAATGAAGGGGCGGGGTAAACGGGAGATCCCCGAGAAAACCCGCCGATCTACAGCATCGTCCGGCACGATTCCCACTTGCGAAAATCCGGTGACCCGGCTGGGGATTGAATCCGGTGGGAGGCGAGCGTGCAAACCGCTCAGCCACCGCGGCCCCTCTTGACCTTGGACGCGCAGATACATAGTCCGCCTTAACCCTTTCAGGCACTCTTTAATTTACAGTGTCAAGTGTTGCAAACAAAATATTTTATGATGACTGCTTTACTTAAGTCGACACAACACTTGTTTCGTTGTCACAGCCAATGAGCTGTAGGTTGTAGGATCGGCTACAGCAATATGAACCAATTACGTCGTAGAGCAGTAAAATGGTTTGCGAATAATTTATCCACAGGTAAGTTTCGCAGTGTGCAGCACAGGCCAAAAATTACCGACACGTGCGTAATGTACACAATTGTGTACACTAGGTCTGAATGGGTTAAGTCCGCCAGGGTCGTGGAACCTATTCACTGTCGACAGTCGCCCCACGTCGAGGTTCTCCAAACAAAGTAATAAAAACTCCGAGCGTGTTTATGTCGGCGGGCACGGCACGGCAATGAAGGACGGGACGTATTGATCTGCAGTCACCGCCACCTGTTCAACTACCTGTCCGCTGCACAGGTTCAGCGAGAATGCACGGCGCTACACTCCATCGCGGCAGTTCGTTCGCAGCGCTGCACCCGAGGGCATCAATTGGGAGCTACCTCCAAAATCCGCGTTATATGTATTTCATGATTCGCGGGAGTTATACCTTCCGTCAAGTTTTTTTTTTTTTATATACGCCTGTATTTGAAAACAGAGGATGAATTTTCCAAATGCGTGTTTTTTTATGGAGGAAGCGTTACACTGCAAAATGTTTTGATTTAAATTTTACGGGGCCACGGCGGCTGAGCGGTTAGCCTGCTCTCCTCCCACCAATGCAATCCCGGTTCAATCCCCGCCGGGTCACTCCGGATTTTCACATATGGGAATCGTGCCGGACGATGCCGTTGGTCGGCGGGTTTTCTCGGGGATCTCCCGTTTCCCCCACCCTTTAATTTCCGGCGTTGTTCCATACTCACCTCGATTACCTTCATCGGCTCTGAAGACCCCGATGTTAAGAGCCGCCCAAATATCTCCATCTCAATTTAAATTTGACTGAGACATTTTTTTGCACATTTAACCCCTTCATTCGCACATCAGTTTATTGTTTCTGGTGTTGCAAATAAGAAATATTTTGAAGAAACTGTACTTAAGTTGGCCAAAAAAAAACTGGTTTTGCTGTCACAAACAATAATATTTTTGCTGTGTGTTCGGCGATCAGTAGAGACGTGCAAAACTCGAGTTATTATTTGGGGACACGTTAAAATTTAAACCCGTGCACGTTTACAATACGTTTGTCATTGGACTATACTTTATATAACACGCCCCTCGGTAACTGTGCTCCAATAATTCAGGATAGGCGTGGCTTCACATCTCTGCAGCAGCCAATGAAGAAAGGATGCTGTCTCCGATATATAGAGCATTGTGAAGTTTAGCCTGGTGCCAAATAATGACGCGAATTTTGTAAGTCTCTGGTGATCAGTGACTTAAACCAGTCATAACGTTCAGGAGGAGCACTGCGAAGAACACTTAGCTCGGAACCTCGCAGTGTACAGAACAGGTCAAATATAACACTTTTTTGCAACATGTAGACAATTGTTTACAGCGCTCATGAAAGGATTAAAACCTTTGTAAAAATACCGTAATATCACACGGCAGGTAAATACTAAAAAGACAATATGTAGGGACAGGAATATTTCGCATTTTAAACCTTTGAGAAGTATGCACGTATATACTCAACACTGCGTTTATATGGATACTTCTTTGCTCTTGAAGACAAACTCACACTTTTATAGTGTTACTGTTTCTTCACTGGACTTTATCGGAATCTAATTTAAAAAATCACGAATAGTCAACATTTCAGTTCGTAAGAGTAAAACTGTTGTTTTAAATGATTTCTCTAAAAACCACCGGGGATTGTAAAACATGTTACATCAGTCGTGACACAATTGGCACACAGTCAACGGGCAACTTAATTGGTCGATGGCCATCCAATAATAAACGTCGCATATTGGAGTACGCGTGTCCGGTGTAGCCAGGACCAGTAGGACGATGGTATATGGAAATACGGAGACCAACACAACTGATGTTGCTACGGTGGAACATACAAGTAGCTCACTTCAATCTTATCCTCATTAACAATAAATGTGTGTCGTTCTCAATGGTGTGATGGGGTGTCCGTCACAAATAAGTGGAAATATTGCGTGGAAAATGTTTGTTTTGCAGTAATGTAACGCCTGTCGGCCGTGGACGCTTCTACCCGCCCAGCAGCGAGGTGCGCCAGGTCGCAGCAGGCAGTAAATTAGGGGCAACATGTGACACTGTCCGTGATTGGATTGAGTTTCGCACCAATGCGTATAATGTTTGTAAAAAGAGAGCAGTTGTGTCGAAAAATGTGGTATAGATGGCGCTGGAGTGCTGGTCTCTGGGGAGGGGATGACCGGTAGTGGGGAGCTCGGGCAGGATAAATACGGTTGCGCGGACTGTGATCGGGGAGAACGTTGAGAGCCGGGATCATTAAGCGGAACGGTCCACTTATGAGTGAGATGGTCGCCTGACCGTGAGGCAGCGCGTTAAAATGCTAAGTATTTCTGCGAGTTCAGACTTACAGATTGTTACTAACGCGGAAGGCAGATATAGGGGGACTCTGAAAATTCCCGAAGCGAATATGTTCGAACTTTGGCTGTTGGAGCTCATAGTCGGGACTTAGAAATTTTCTGAGCAGATAGTTTCGGACAGACTGTGAGAGCTCAGAGTTGGGACTTATAAAATTTTCCGAAGAGCTAGTGTTTCGAACTTAGGCTGCGTGAACACAGTGTTTGGACTTGAAAATATATTTTCTTTTTCTCTTATGATTCCGAATCTTCGGACTTTGTTTGTGAAAAGGGGGAAAAAATGAACTTAGTCGTATTTTTTATTCATGTGGGGCTATGATATTTGTTACTCAACTAAAGAACTTAGGCTCTCGTGATGCGCGTAAGGGACCATTGTTTGGGAATGAGTCACGGAAGAAAGAAGGAGAACAATAGGCCCTGTGAGATTCGACATTGTGTTTTTCCCTTCGTGAAGAGATGGAGAAGGCAGGCTATGGGAGCTCTGTAGTTATGAATTGGGGGAATTAGGGATTTTTGATGTGAGAAGCCCCGTCATTTTACTTTGTGATATACGAATTTTTGGGAGAAGTGGATCAGGGATTTTTGGGCAATGCGGAAGAAGGCAACGAGATTTTGGGACTGTGTGGACTTATTTATTTACATTTGGGAAAAAGGTGTGGGGTTATGTATGTGAGGTGTGCAAGATTGAATGTGGAATACTTGGGGTGGAGGAAATGCAGCCCTAATGGCAGGGAGAATATCACTGACCTACCCCTCCACAGGTTGTGTTGTTTTAAATGGTGTTGAGTGCTTGGGTGGAGGAAAGGAAGCCCACAGTGGTAGGGAGAATATCCCTGACCTGTTCCTCCACAAAAAAAAACATGTTGGAGTTGTTTGTATGGTGTGTGTGGTGGTAGTAAGGGGGTACAGCCTGTACTTCGGTATCGGTGGGGAGCATATCCTCAGGAGATACTTGGTGCATGTTCCAATGGGAAGGTGGTGAGTGAAAACATTTTTGTGTTTTTTCCCCACAGCCTGTTTAGGAATGTAATTTGGGGAGATAATTTGTGAGACCCTGTGAGATTTAAAGTTAAAACCAAGAGACCATTACTCCAGAAGGTGTTTCTCTTTAAGAATAAAGTTCATATATTTTAAAAGGTGGGTTTTTAAAGAAAGGTTTTGTGATTCACCCTGCGAGGTGAAAGGAAAATTAATAACCTAAGGTGTTTTTTTATATGTACATTTTTAAAGGATCTAGGCCGGTCCTAAAAATCAAATTATATATCTTCAGATATATTTAAGAAAAATGGGGAGAGTGGTGTTAAAGGAGTTTTTCAGACTGTTTTTTAATTGTTAAATTGTTCTTAATGGAAAATATATGTTTGAGAACATAAGGATACTGGAGGTAGTGATCCTGAAGTTTAGAAAGAAAATATGTGAAGTAAATATTTACCAGTGTAATTTTGAGTGGGGTATTGGAACTGTAAATTTGTCTAAAAATGGGTGTAGTATGAAGCTATGCTATGCAACGAGTAGTTAGTAACCGGTGTATATTGGAGATTTTTTTAGAAGTTCAGAAGAAAGTATTGATGAGGAGAGAAAAATGACCCAGGAGTTAATATTGTTATCAAGATTGATGTGTGTGGAAAGATTGATATTGTTTACATTTCTGCGAATAATTGTTAAAAGCAAATTTTTTTCTAAAAAGAGTAATTAAAAATTGAAAAATCGATAAGATGGTAATGTTTTGATTTACGTAGTGGTAAATCTCCTTTTCCTTAATTCAATCTGTTTTGGACAAGGTGAATTCCATACCAGTTTAACAAGGTACATACGCTGCTGATACGTTTTGACGATGATGTTTAATGAACCCTTCCTCTATCCTAAGTCCTTTGTGTAAGGTAGGAAGGAGTGTTGGATAAAAGGTTGTGCTCCAGGAGCTGAAGCCAATGGGGCACAATGGATTAAACGACCTATAGGCTAGACTCCACTATACTGTATTTTAGAGCCTCAGATCTCTGTTCATTGGCTGCTGCCCCAGTATGTAGCCAGTTTTATCTCAGACCAGGTGGCACGGATTCGATACTTGTTTCCTTGCTAGTCTGTTATTGGCTCATAATTCCCATGGGCGTGTCTAATAAATAGAGAGCTGAAAAATTCGCGAGTTCGATGACCTGCAGGCTAGTTTTATGTAAAAATTTGCCGATGTGAAATGTGCATTGGTTGGTTGCTGTCACAGTGGGAGGCGAAGATTGGTCGAGCGTTCTCCAGGAGGTGTCAAACACCGTGTGAACCAATGGCCAATGTTATATAAACACACATGTGTTGAATTCTAGCGTGTTCCAAAATAAATTCGCGAATTCTTCATGTCTCTACTTATAAACTGCGATCCAAATGCAAACGCAACAAGGAACGTAGATGGGTTTGAGGTCTAGCTTTTTCTAAAATGAATTTGCGAAATCTTCAAGTCCCTAACGATATGACGAGGCGGTTACTTTCATGTGCAACAGTTGGTCGCATATTGCTCTGGGAGCGAGCCTTATATCTGATTGGCAACCGCTTGTCACGAAAGATTCCCTATTGGCTGGGCTGCCAGCCGGCAAGTAAAGTTACCAAGTGCTAATTGGCGAACGGCATTCCAACGTGTTACTGGCTGCTGCCATTTTGCTGGCACGTGCGGCTGCAGTTCATAGGAACAAGCGGCTGTCTCACCTTTGTATTCTCAAGTAGTGAAACCCTGTTAAGAAGTTCCCACTTACGAAGTTTTCCTGCCTAATAAGTTGACTAATTGTGCACCTTGTCTATCTGCATATGTGTAATTTGACCCTTTTAGGAAGATTTCCTGGTTAATAGGCATTATTTTTGTCTTACTGTACTCTGCGATAATATGTCTTTTGTAAAAATTTCTTCTCTGCAATACTACGAAGGCCATATCTTTAAGACATCTAAAGAACGTTTGTAGATGCCGGGGATTATTTTAAACAACAAAGATCTAGTTAAAAATCATTAATTTATCTGATAAGTATTCCACTTTTAAAAAAAATGAAAAAGTTTATGGATGACGTGCTATTAAAAATTAATCTTTGGTAGGGACCTGCAAAATCTGCGTTATTATTTTACATCACGCTAAACTTCACTGCACTGCACGTAAAGGATACAGCGTTGTTTCTACATTGGCTGCTGCATAGATGTGAAGATACTCCCTTTTTTACTTGAACTCCACGTGATTGGGACACTTTGTTGAGAAGTGTTCATTTAGTGGCGCAGAGATACCCAGGGCGTGTCACATGAAGTATGGTCCAATCATAAACGTATGGCAAAGATACGCATGTTTTAAGTTTAACGTGTCCCCAAATAATAACGCGTATTTTGCAGGCCCCTAATCATTGTGTTTGGGACATGGGGAAGTGAATTTTTCCTTATTATTTTTTTTTTCGACAGTAGAAATCTTAATTGCACTTAACCTAAATTTCCTACGAATTATCAAAGACTACAGATGAGGTAGACCGATTATTCGTCTTCTGCGCATGTACCCAACACTGACCTACCCCAATCCAATACAGCTGTCAAAGTCACATCTGCATTACAAATAGGTTAGCGGATGTATTAAAACATATCAAAGCACCTGTTTACTAAACAGTATTCTAACCTCAAATCCAATCCACGCCGTATATTGTTGTTAGTCGTGTTGGCAGCAGTTCAATGTTGGCACACGGAGACTGGTTTTGCACAGCCAGCGAGTTCGGTCTACCGATTATGTTTAATCGATTGAAAAAATGGGTTTATGTGGTCTTTGTGTCTAAAGGCTGTTCACGATTAAGTGAGCATTTTTTAATTCAACCTTAGAAAAATGTCGCTGCCCCTACCTGCATATATTTTAATGGGCGCCCTGAGTGACATGCGCCCAGTAAAATTGGTAAAGATGGATGGGAAGTAGTTCCGTATCTTAAAGTCGAATAAAAAGTGCTAGGAAACCATTTCTAATCACTTAAATTATTTCTTTCGCTTTCTGTTTTTTGTAATGCATGGAAGTGTAAAATTGAGCAGATTTGTAAACTATTTACTTTTCTAATAATTTCAAAGTTTCACTTGACCGACGCATGAATAAAGTGATGCGACCCATGCCAATGTTAATCTTACATAAGACGGTAGAATACACAGCGTGCATGCAAGTAGATCTGAAGCAGGGCTTTCAGAAGTGCTCATTTTACCTTGAATAACCTATATATGTAATTTCCTTGTCAGATACTTCTGCAACTAATCAAACAGACTGTACCAACAATTTTTCTCAACTCGCGTTCATAAAGCAATATTAAATGCAATATTTAGGACCACCTGTTTATCGCGAAATAATTTACTCGAAGGTTAGACTCCAATATGCTATGGCTAGAGACCTGAAGATTTCGCGGATTCGATTTAAGACAAGCTAGAATTCAAAACACGTGTGTTTATATAGCTTTAGTAAATGGTCCACCCGGTGTTTAATTGCTTCTGGAGAACGCTGGCCCAATCGTCGCCTTCCACTGTGACAGCAGATAACCAATGTGCAGTTGATAACGGCATATCTTTATATATAAAATTCATTGTGCGTTACTAAACCGCGTCATCACTGACAAACCACTGGACCAATTGAGACCATATTCACACCATATGCTATTGAGGTGGCTAGCAAGGTTTTTAGTTATCTTTCATTCCGATAGGTGGCGCTGGAGTCTGGCTTCTATATTTATGGGCTGATTTTGCTCATACTTGCAGGAAATGGTTGTTGATCTAAAAAAAATAGTTTTATTGTCCTTTGCAATTGGTAGGTTAGGTTCCGATAGGTGGCGCTGGAGTCTAAACTTCTATATTTATGGGCCGGATTTGCTCACACTTCGAGGAAATATTTTGTTGGTCTAAAAGATAAAAATACCAGCGATACCACGGTCAAACATCGGTCAACGTACCGGATGTAATAGATAGGACGTATTGAGAAGGCAAAATAGAACGTGAACACGCGCTGCACAAACTAGAGGCACGAACAGAAAATCGAAGAGCACACAGCACGATCATAAGACAAAATCGTGCACGCCAAACCGATTCTAATAGACATTTATGCGCAGGAACAACACAGTTCATGCCAGACAAGACACACATAGATCATACGACGCTTTACAATATCCACTTATATTCTGGGAAGGAGATGATTGGATATCATTTCAATTATCAACAAAGAAATCCAACAACAGGTGCTGAAACTGCAGAAACTAAACTTGTATGCGTATCGAATAATTATACGTGATTTTTGACATTGTGCAACAAAAACGTATGAAAAATCATTTAATAAGCGGTGTTGAATGTTTAATTACAGATTTATTATGTTAATTCAATGTAATTATAACATGTAAAATATGATATTTTATATGTAAAAACAATTATCTTTACGAAACACAATACACATGACATTTGCGCCTAATTTACTCTGACACACAAGGCACATGACATTTACACTTAATGTTTTAAATTTGGCAATTGCAATTTAAATACAACAGATGGCGTTATATACATATTTATGATGGATATATATATATATATATATATATATATATATATATATATATATATATATATATATATATATATATATATATATAATATAAGAGGCCGAACAACGTTCGCCGGTATCAGCTAGTTTCTAAATAAGGCTGTGGAGTCTAGCCTGCAGATCATTGAACTCGCGAATTTTTCAGGTCTCTACCTATGGCATAGGCTACGTGGAGTTTTTCTTTGGTCGTTAGCCACTCGTCTTTGTCGGGAGACAATTCCTTACCTGATTGAATCAACCAGAGTTTGGTTACTCTGACAGCGGATGTTCGTGATTCGCAAGCAGACATCTACAATGCACGACATTTCATATCATCCAATCACGAAAGTGGATATGAGCTCTAGTGTTTTGGAGTACAAGAAGTCTCGAATTATTTTCGCGAAAACGGAAAGTGTGCAAATGTGCAGCCCGCCTGCATAAATTGAGTGACTGAAGAGATTTGGGCGGCTCTTAACAGCGAGGTCTTGAGAGCCGATGAGGTTGATCGAGGCGGGTACGGAGCAGCGCAAGAATGAAAGGGAGGAGGAAACGAGAGATCCCTGAGAAAACCAGCCAACCAGTGGCATCGTCCGGCACGATTCCCACTTGTGAAAATCCGGAATGAACCGGCCGGGGATTGAACGCGGTTCATATTGGTGGGAGGCGAGGAGTCTAACCGTTCAGCTACCATGGCCCCTCCACCTGCATTAAGTTAGTGGCATTATGAAGCGCAGCAGCGCAAAATTGTTATTTTTGCTTAGGTCAGTACAGAACATAATCTCTTGGTAACACTTATCCATAGGAGCACCTGATTTTGGCGAAAATATTTGAGGAAAAGTTGTATTTTAATATACTTTAGTTCATAACCTCTTTCGTGATTGGATAATTTGCACTGTTACGCGACTTAACTATTTGCCTGCGAATAACGGACGGTCAGTAGCGAAGAAACTTAATTCTGATTGGCTCATTCATTTAACAGACTCTCTTCACGTAAAGATAATCGGTCAATAGCCAAAGTAAGGCTGCAAGTGTGCGCATAGGATATTGAAGTCTAGCCTACGCTTAATCTTCCCGCGAAAAACAGGTGGCTCTAAGGCAATTTTCCTTCTTTTCTCTATTTATTGATCAGAATTGTTTTCTAGAACACGACAAAAATAATTATAATTTGACTGCTCATTAATAAAGTCCATATACAATCTTATATTATGTAATATTATTAGAGCTAGTGATTTTCGCGAATAAATTTAAGTACACGATTGCCTTAAATACTATAAACCCCCAACAGCAGTTTGTCTATTGCCATTTCTTGCTGTCTGCTTGAGAAGGGTTTTTCATATCTGATCGGCCCACTCAGAATTCGGCAACATCGGCATGGCTCCTACGTGATTCGTGTGCAGACAGTTAACACGTGTTAAAAAGCAATTCAGCCAATCAAGATATGTAAACAACCATATAATGTTTTGAATTATAACTTGTCTCGAAATTTCAGTACCCCTAAATATTATTAATATTGCAGATGTTTAAGAAAACTTATTTTAGTTCTACAGAATATTATTTTGGCAACATTTGGAAGAATTTTTCTTGTAAATTTTTACATACAAAGTATAAATACCTAGAACCGGTAATTTTAACGTAGATGTTCTAAGATTACAACGTGTTCATACAACAGCAGTTATTGTACTGTAAGCATGAAAAACTATTTCCTATTATACAACTGAAATTCCGTGACTTCAGCACTGAACATCCCTGGGTTGCCAAAACACAAGCCAATGTTACAAGAAACTTAAATTGTCTGAGAGTGTGTTTAAGTATATACTGTCTCGAAATAGTATCGGGTATATCACTACCCCTAAAATGTACGAATGATTGAGCAATTAATTTTGAATATACGCTATATGAAAGTGCAGTACTACCAAATGGTTACTGTAGATTTGCGTAAAATCTAAATGGGGTAGAGAATAGATGTCAACATTTAGTTTGGCCTTATTTGTCTAATTGTGTACAGAAACTGATAGAAAACTGGCTGAAAGAAGTCTTTTAAAATTTAAAACTAGTAAACCTAAATAGTGCTGGGGAAATTGGTTATTTTTAATTTTCCAACAAAAGTTAATGTAATTGGAAATAAGATACTTTATTTTATGATAGCCACCCGTGTATCAATAAATGGCTCGGAAAAAAATTATGTTTTTTTCATACTTCTCTAAATGAGAACTCTTGATTGCAAACAGCAACATTACAAAGAAAATATTTTATTACTACCAAACTTTTAACAATAGCAATCATTTCTTTTTTGCACTGTACAATTTAAAATTGAATAACGAATCGATTCTTTTAAATTAATTAATTCGCCAACGGAACATATCATGTACCTATACATCATAAATATTTTATGTCGACGGTTAGAAGAAAGTATTTTAGAATTTCCCCATTTCCTGTAGTTGGTATTGATTCTTGTTTGTCTATACATTTAATATTTAGTTGTCTCCATACTTCTTTATATGTAATGGATCTGGAAATGTTACGATAATTTTTCAATTCGGGTGGGGAGTGATGGGGCTGACAATCGGGAAAGAATAGAATCGTAAAGGAAATATGCTAGCACTCCTGTGAAATATGGAGTGGAAATCATTTGGTAGGATTCCTCCCCTCCCCTTTTTTTTTCTAAAAAAAAAAAAGAAAAAACATCCACCCGGGCACAATCCAATTCCGCTCAGGATTGATTCAACGACCTATGAAATGTGATTCGGGCACGCTATACAGCAAGACAAATACGTTCCTCGTGCACTCACTCTGTCAGGCAAGCTTCGTGCGCTCGTCTCATGCCATAAACACAGAGCACTCAACAATACAGAGCCGAACGGCCACTTATATCGCGAACACCAGCCGCGCGTGCTAGCAAAATGGCGTCGCCATTTGGAAAGCCGTTGGCCGATCAGCGCCCGGTAACCTACTTGCCAGCCTGCTCCCCGGCACCTTGCATTTTGCAGTGACCAATCAGTAAAATGTCCAGTTCCCAGAGCTTCTTGCGCCAATCAGAGAATTAATGCGCCCACATAAAAAAAAAAACTACCAAGTAAATTCTTCTCTGCGTACTTTTCTATTCTGTGCCATAATGCAAGAGAAAATTTTGCCGGAAAAATACAACCAGTATTAACCCATTCATTCCGATATTGATTTTCGTTTTCAGGTGTTGCAAATAACAACATTCAGTGCATGCTGTTATTAAACCCGTACTTCGTCATTACAGGCCATTCGTGGTTACTACGATTTTATTTTCTGAAGCCCTGCTAAAGTCGTGCTTTCAGTATATTCCTCCACCTCAAGCAAACAAAGCTTAAGTCTAGGAAATTACACCAAAGGAACAACGCGCCGCATTCGTGCATACTCGGTTTAATAAGAGTTTGCATGGGTTCTTACCAGTTATTACTAGAGACCTGCAAAATTCGCGTTACTATCTGAGGACATGTTAAACTTGAAAAAAAAAAAAAAAAAAACTTTTCTTTGCAATACGTGTGTCATTGGACCATTCATTATTTGACTCGCCCCGCGTAACTCTGCGCCAATAAATGAACACTTCTCAATCGTGCGCCCCAATCATGTGCAGTTCCCTCAGAAAGGACGTGACTTAAAATTTATGCAGCAACCAATGGAGAAACGATGCCGGCTCAAGCATATATATATATATATATATAATACAATACTATGAATTTTAGCTTGATGTCACGAAATAACGCGAATTTTAAAGGACCCTAGGTATTACCAACACTACGTTTTTCACTCTGGTTTTATTAACACATTGATTGCGGTACAGATTGATTGGCAATCAAGACAAGATAGAAGTGAGTCTTCTATATTCAAGACCGGATCGCCATCAGTTCGGCTGTTCTCTACATTCCCATTTACAGCAGTCCTATTGGTCCATACACTACTAGACAAGTTTCATTACTGGCTGGTTCTTTGATAATATAATGCCGAGTTGAAAGTAACCCAACCAACTCTTCTTTCCTATGTAAAATAATGTACAATCCATCCTGTTAATTTCTGTAATTTACACTTTGAGTGGTGCTGTACTAATATTAGTTTCATGGAATCTTATGTAAAGGGCAGGCGAAGTAATATTTCCCCGCCCGTGTCTGTAAAGGATGCGTATGTGGGAATATCACTGCAAACTACACACAACTCAGTTAAATCCAGACGACGTAATATTACGTCGACAGTACTCGAAGTGTTGATATTAATTATAAATAAAAATTATAATTTGTAAGTTAATTATAAGTAAAATATAATTTTATTATGAAAGGAGATATTTTTATATTAACAGCTGTATGAAACCCTTTTGATTACATATTATGGAAACAATCCATACATGTCTAACATGGGGGGGGGGGGGGGATTTTTTTAAAGAGTTGATTTAAAATGTAAAAAGATATCGCGAACACACTGCACAACAATGAGATGTAGGCTTAGTGTTCAATTTCAGTAATATGCCGTCATTAGTGCAGCTAGTGATTTCTCGTAAAAAAATATACATTGACAAGCTAGACTTCAATGCTATAAGCACCCAACAGCAGTTTACCTACTCTCAGTGGTTGCTGCGAGCTATGAGAAGGCGTTTTCATATTTGACCTCACCGCTCAGAATTCGGGAAACATCGGCAAGGCTGCTACTTCATTCGTATGCAGACAAGTGTCAAAAATAATTAACACTTTGTATATTATGCTCGAATGTAGCTCGAGCAAAGCTAACTTGACAATTCCTTTGTTGCAAAAAACCTAACTCGCATAGCTGTGCAGTCTTTGTTCAGCTAGTGATTAACATGACCTTACAGGAACATGACAGCTCGGTTACAATTGTATTGCTGACGACAGAATATCTTTTCTATAGCCAATTAAAGGGACATGATTGATTGCAAATCCTTTTATACGATAAAGGACATTTTATTGAGTGAATAACAGCTCGGCTCTCCATTGGTTGATGACCGGCCAATAATGAACGCCGTAAAGTACAGGGAAGTGTCCGGTATGGTATGGACCAATATTACGATGGTGAGTTCTAACGCAGAAACTAATAGAACCGGTGTTCTTGCAGTAGTGGACATAGGTGACTCATTTATAATTTATCTTAGGTGCCAGTAAATGTGTGCAGACCTCAATGTGTTAAGTTAATCAAAAGAGGTAAACGACCTTACAGTGTTTTGGAACATAACATGTCTTGAAATCTTTTCGCGAAATTTCACTACCCCTAGTCATTGGCACGGATCTTCATTCACCTACTCATAGCGAAGAGCGTTTGGCACTGGGTCTCACAATGTACAGCAGCTGACAAAAATAAATTTACTGTGCCTTATTTCTGCAATCGTTCTCACTGGGCCTGATTCCTGATTTAGGTAGGCCCTTCTGTCTTAACATTAGTCCATAGTACAGCCAAGTAAAAGGCCCAGAAATATTATAATTTTTATAAGCTATACTAGGTAAAGTGAGCACTTTGGAAGTCCACTCACTTGAGATAGCAGCCAATAAATATATTTTATTTGAGCCAGACTTCAACTTCCATGTGCGGAGGAATATACACTGTGTGTATTACTTACATGGCAATATTTATGTCAAACGGTGGTTAAATAATAAAAAATGGCTGAAATAAACAAACGAACTATGGCCTCAAAAGTGATCACTTTACCGTGAACAGCCTATACAAGAATTTTAGTTACGAGCTGTTCCCAATCCACACTATCTCTTTCACTGAAAGTGATCCACCCACAATTTCGATCACTTCCGTCACGATCCTTAACCGCTCCCCTGTATGCTGCATGACCAGTTTCCAAAATTCCATCCTTCGTTCTCTTGCTATGACAGAAGAACTGTGAACACTCTGAAGGGGTGAAGGTTGGAGTGACATCCTTTTTCCAAAATTATTGCCCGTGTTGTTCTCTGCGCATGGTTTCAGTAAATTTCTTCGCAAAGAACACGTTCCGAATCATTACTGCGGAACTTGTTAAAAGTTTTTGTATTTGTTTACTTTGCACGTTCTAGAAGATCAAGATGAACCACTAGGTCGTCGGTGGCTATCTTATAACAGTGCGATAAAGAGGAATTCCCCTGCGGTTATACCTATTGTCAATACTGAAACTTCACGCAGAAAATGCATATGTTAACTCACGTGCCCATTGTTATTTTATCGGACTTCTGACGCCTTGTCTCATTACCTTAGACGACGTACGTGTTAAGATCGTTCAGTCAGATACAAAATTCAGAACACAAAATTACCAAATAATTAATATTTTCTTTTTTACGAAATCGGTGCGAATGAACGTAATTTTCCTTCTCCAACACTGCCTGCGTAAAGTAAATTTTAACGAAATTATTATAATGGTCCCTAGTGTAACGTAAACGAGGAGGGGGCAATAGTGTTACGTTAATCTAAATTGAAGTTATTGCAACCCCCCCAATACCGAGGTATAAAACGCGGTTCGAATCTTTATTTATGAAGAACTTAGTAATTCATTTTCAGGGAACCTAAGAACCTTCATTTAAAATTAAATTAAACATTGGGACACTGTTTGCTTAGCTAAATACAGGAAATTACCTCAAATGGGCATAGTTTCAGGAGAGTTAGCTTACCGCTTTCTTTTTATCAGTGAAATGTTGCCTCATTGAAAATTCAGTTATTAAGTTGCTATTAACTAGTTACTAATAAAGATGAATAGAAATTTCGACACTTTGCGAACGATGCCGGACTGCAGCTTGGACCAAGCTGATATGAAACTTTCTTCACTTTTAGACAAATATAATTCACGTGGGTGTAGTTAAGTTATCGTGTTTATCTTGTGTTAGTCAGCCAATTACACGATAAATTCAGTTCATCAGTATAAAACTCCTTAAATAATTTTTTTTCTTTAACAATCACGCAAAATAATACAAACTTTCCAGGTATTGTAGTCTATTCGCGGTATCTTCACTCTTTTTTGTATCAAACTTTTGAAAATTCACCCCATGTGTACCGTATTTGGTAATTTCCTAGATATGCCATGTATCACAAGCGTTTAATACCTATATTTTTATAGAAGTATCTTACTTGTCGTTAAATTGAAGTTTAACCTATATTTTTTTTTAATAAATTATAATATTTCATTTACAATAAACGTGAATAAAAACAGTGAGAACAAATCTGTATCGGTATCGCCTAGTAAGAAATAGTTCTCACGCGAAATATCATTACAACCGAGTGCGCACGATTTCGGCGAGTTATCCTGTGGTGTGATTTTCCAGACTTGGTTAAGCTTGGTTTGCACGAGGCGGAGGATTATCCTGAAAGTAGAACTTCAGCAGGGCTTCAGAAAAGTGTGAAGTAACCGTGAATGGATTATAACAGATAGGCCTGCCATTTCATTTGAGGGCAAGTTAGACGTCAGACACCAGTACTTTATAGTTCCTTGTCCAGCTGAAGCACAGGTTGCTAGATACGCCCTGGACACAGAGGAGATAAGGATGCTGAGACGAGATGTCGTGGCGGCTCCTTTGATGTGGGTGCACCCAGTCTCTGATTGGCTGGGAACGGAAGGCCATTGTGTCTGACTGCTGCCTGTTGGCTGGCTGGCAGACCGGAGAGTAGGTTACCAAGCACTCATTGGCGAAAGTTTCGTACGTTTGTGTTGCGTATTGTTCTATTAACCTTTCTGACTTCCAGTATCCTTAACACTTTGTAGTCTGCACACTTTTGCACGCATTAGAAACAAGCTAGACGGTAGCCACGTATATCCACCACTGCAGGAATATAATTTCTGCTGGGCTCTATTTTCCCACTGATCTCTCTCCTATTGGTCCGAAATACAGTGCACAGCCTTTGTGTACTACGTAAAGTTTGTTATTGCCAATGGCGTGCCGAGTTCAACGTGTTCCAATACAATGTTAGTTTATACTTATTGTTATATACAGTCCATCGTGTTCATTTCCGTAACCATACAGAAATTTATTATTGTATCCATAACATTGCCTGTTGGTGAGAGGGGATGTTCTTATGAAATAATGGTAAAAACTAGAAAAACAATAAAACTATATCCGTGTGATTCTTATCCTCGGAGATAGAGATATTTCCAGATTTTCCGTGCTCGAGTGAAGCTCGGGCATAGTCTTCAAAGTGTTAACACATTCTGGACTACCCTCGAGCTAAATTCGAGCAACGCCAGTTTAAAAATGTCTTTGCCCTTGAAAACCAAACTCGCATGGTTATAGAGCCATTGTTTCGTTAGTATTTAATAGGATATTTTAAGAAAAATACAACCCACCAGCTATAGTTTTCCTGAAAGAAAAAAAAAAAGAATTTTTTGCTATACTTTTATAAAAATACACTATTGACCGTGAACCTTTCACACAGTAAGATGCATTTGATTGGAGCATAATCAGCTCTGCGGCCCCAGTGGCTGTTGACTAGCCAATGATGAACTTTGTCGAGCACAATAAGCACGCCCAGTGTGGTGTGGACCAATAGGAGAGTGGTAAGTGGGAATACAGAAACCAACAGAATATGCGTTCCAGCAGTGGTCTTCAATTATATTAATTATGTGCAGACCTGAATGTGTTAAGGGAATAGACTAGGGACGTAGCTAATTTACTTGTCAGCTCTTCTCAACTGTACTTATGGTCTTGAATCACAACATACATAACAATGGCTTTATTACAATAGGATTTCTCTTTATATAAATAACTATCCACAGCTTATATATAAACGTTATTTTATTTTGGCTCTCTATTAAAATAAATTGTCATCAACCCTCGATAGTAAATGCTCCTCAATTAAGCTGCTACTGAAGCAATATAACAATCCCTTCTATAACCATTGATATGCAAATGGGACTCACCCCTGAAATATTATATGTGCGGGGAGTACAGGCTCGCACCGCGGAGAAGGCCTTTCAGCATCCACTCGTGGTGGATCTTCTCCTCTCGCGTTGTCGTCTCTAGTCACTGGAGCTCGAAGTCGGTCAGCGGCGGCAGCTCCCTGCGCCATCAGTGACCCGGAGTGTGCTGAAGGATAAAGATGGCCGACACTCTGACGACCCCGTTTATATAGTCACCCCCCCCCCCCTTCCCAATTACCCTCCTCTCGACGGTGATTGAGTGGCACCCTGCCGCTCGTATCGAAGTTGGCACCAACCAACACCTCGTTTGCCATAACTAGGGATACGAAAATTTCGCGAGTTCAATGACCCGTAGACTAGACTCCTCAGTCCTCTGCATACTGGAGCCACATATGTGTGTTCATTGGCTGTTGCTCCACACCTGGCAGTTATGGGATTCGCAAGGTGTTTCCTTGCAAGTCTGCTATTGGCTCAGATTCGTGCAGGGCGGGTCTAATAAAATGTCATCTAATTGCGAAGGTGACTCACTATATGTGTGTTTGACGTCTGTCTTGTCCCGAAATGAATTCGCAAAATTTTCCTATCCCTAGCCATAAATAACAGTATGCCAATTGTGCACGTCTTATTTGAAACTTCCAGAATGACTCCGGGCCAGTAGGAGCGGAGCGGAGAGATTTCGGCATCTCTTAACATCGAGGTATTGAAAGCGGATGAGTGTGATGTGAAGTGAGAGTTGAGCCGCGCAGGGGAAAACGGGAAATCACCGAGAAAACCCGTAGACCAACGGCATCGTCCGACACGATCGTCACATGCGAAAAATCCCGGGAGCGACCCCGTCGGAAATCGAACCCGTTTCGCCAAAAAAGGAAGGCGAGTAGTCTGACCACTGCACCACCGCGGACGCCTCTGGGTCAATATGAATAGTGCCGTAATAAAATGCAGGCCCAGTTATTGCTACCCACCGAGGCAACAAAAAGCCAATAAACAGTTGATATTTTCTTAAAGCAAACAAACGTCTGTGTAATCTTGTTTACAGGTCGATGAACTCGCAATTTTTTTTCTGGACAGTAGCTAGAGACCCGGAAATTTCGTGGATTCAGCTGAGGACAAGTTAAACTGTATTCACATGTACATTTGTGTTTGTGCTTCCATTGGACCACATTTTGTCAGACACGCCCCGAACAACTTTCTACCAATAACTAGCCGGCAAGAAAATAAGAACCAAATCCCGTGCTACATGGTCTGGGGTTGACTAGAGCAACAAACAATGAACAAACAACTGAGGGTCTAAATAACGAAGGATCGTGGAGTCTAGCTTGTTGCCGAATGAATCCGCGTAATTCCCGTGTCTCTAACAATAGCAGTTGGTAGGGCCATCTTTTTTTTTTTCGCGAAAAGGTTCCAGGACTACGTGCACTCCAAACTACTAAGACTTCAGATCCACTTTCGGGATTGAATGATTTCAACTGTCCTCCATCGCAGGCGTCCGCCCTCGAATCGCCGATCACTCAGTGTCGGAGTTACCTAATTATGATTGGCCCAGTCAGGTAAGGAACTGTCTCCAGACAAAGACACGCGGCCAATGACCAATGTAAAACTGCACGTAGACCATAGGTAGAGCCACGAGTATTTCGCGAATTCATTTGGAGACGAGGTGGACTCCAAACACTTGTTCTTTTCTTCTACGGCTGAGATTGGACGACAGTTGTTTAGACACGCCCCGTTTAATCGTGAGCCAGTCATAAGCAGGAAGGAGTAGTGTGAGTAGGTGTTTAACAGTCCTGTACAGAGGCCTCACTTGATCACAGCCACCAATAAGGAAACGATAATGTCCCGGGTGTATATAGGGCTGTCCAGCTTAGCTTGCTGCCAAATCAATCCACGAAATACTCGGGGCTCTAGCTATAATAAATCGGAGACATTTCGTGTTTTGTATTTACGGAGGACGGTTTCATTTTTTGTCATTGCAGGTCATTTGTCCGTATATTAGCACAGTCAAGTCTGCACATATTTACTATAATTGAAGACAAGTTAGAAGTGTATCACCTGTATACACCACTGCAGGAACATCTATTCTGTTGGTTTCTGTCCTCCCACATACCACTCTTCTATTGGTCCACACCACACTGGGCGTGTTTACTGTGCTCTACAACGTTCATCATTGGCTGGTCGTCAGCCACTAGGGTCGCAAAAGTATTTTTTTTTTCCAGGAAAACTATATCTGCCTGGTTGTGTTGTTCTTGTACGATCCTGTTAAATACTAGAGAACAATCACTCTATAACAATAAGAGTTTTATTTTCGAGGACGAAGAAATTTTTAAACTGGCGTCACTCGAACTCCGCAAAAAAATTCCGTGAGTATATGGAAATTTCCAAAAGTGTAAATTGTTTTCACTATCTAGTGATATATCTAATTGTACATCCCGTTGGTAAAAAAAAAATTATGTAATTGTTGCTCATAAAGTGTTCATTTTTCAACATGTTTTAATAACAGAGACCGTTCTTACTTACGTATTGCAAAAAATGTTTTCTTCCCATCAAAGAGTTCTTTCTCTTTTTTCGGTTTGAATACCTGCATTGCGTTACTCTTCGAAATCCTGCATACGCGAAGTTTCCCTGCAAACGCAGCAGAATTACGAGTTGGTTTGCGAGCATTTATAGTTTTGCAGCCAGGTGAAGGGGGGGGGGGGGGGGGGGGGGGGGGGGGGGGGGGGGGTGGGGGGAAGTAGGGTTTCTTAAAATTCGTACCGATTTCGCATGAATTGAGATTTGAGTGGATAATTAAACCCCCTCCCTACGTCAGTCGGGCAATCCGTTTCAAAGCCGCCTCTTTCCAGCACCGCAGTAGTTAAGAGGGCTATTAACACGCACTAATTACTCGGCTATTGAAGCCTTACTAGGGAGGAAAAGGGGGCTGCTAGATCTGTGTGTCGAGTTACGACGAGCCAAACCCCGCCATTACGGGTGTTTAAGGCCCGGAATTTTGTTGTGCATTTTGAATATTTTAGATTCTAGCAATATATATGAATGAAAGGTTGATTAAACATTAAAATAATATTTTTTTTATTTTTTCCTACTATGCAGTTTTTAAACTTTTTAATCTGTGCCAAACATTATTTTAATTATTTAAGCGCAATGGTTTAACGTTATTTATTCCTTTAACTGATAGGGATAAAAGCATCTTTGAAATCGGGCACTTCGTTCACCTGTGATTAGGTTTCATCTTCCAGCTATTTTTATTTTGAATGTTATCGCAAATCTTGTAATAAAACTATGGACGGCACACGTAATTGACGCTCATTAAATTTATTACCTAGCAATTAAAGGTTGTCTTGTATTGTTGTCAAAGCAGATAAATTATGTACAATTTTGAAACTGGCATGATAGGATTTGTAAATTAAATATTTTTTTAGCCCACATAAATATTTTGGTAAAATATTTGGAAAAATTCTTGCATTTTAATTACACTACTAATTGGCATATCTCTCAAATATAAAGGCATACATTTTTTCAGTATCTATTTGACTTTCACTTAATAAACTGGCCGAGTTCTCGATGTACGAAACCCACTGCACCCGCATGGATTTAAAAATGTGTGTACTTGGTCAATTATTTATATAATCACAATTGATTCATTATCTCACCCATTTTGTATACCTGTGGCACTTGTTCAGTGGATGGACAGCATTTGTGTGGGTAATGACAGAACGTTCCTCCACTCTAAGAAATTGCTTGCAAATATACCACACCAGTGTATACGTATAGTGTAAAAGAGAGGGTGGTAAAGATTTTTTCCCATACATTCATGTTAACGTTCCTACATTTGCTCAGAAAACAGTCAAATGCATCGGGAAGTTACGAATTATGTATTGTAGCGGTGGTAAACATTCCTACATTGGCAGCTTGACATATGGTAGTAAGTTATTTCCTTACAATGTATAGGTTAAAAATTTCCATTACAGTTTAGGAAGTTTACTAGAAAAAATTTGAAGGTGCATATTGAAAAAGGGACCGCGGTGGTGTAGTGGTTAGAGCACTTGCCTCCCACCAAGGCCAACCTGGTTCGATTCCCGGTGGGGTCTCGCCCCCGGATTTTCGCACGTGGAAATCGTGCCGGACGATGCCGCCGATCGGCGGATTTTCCCGGGGTTCTTCCACCTACCCCGCCCTTGCATTCCAGCAATGCTCCACAGTCACCCCACTTCACCCTCATCGGCTCTCAAGAACTCGATATTAAGAGCAGCCCAAATATCTTCACTCACTCGCTATAAATGACACGGTTGTAGGAACCAGATTTCTGTACCCGTGAGCCATTTAGACTGAAAAGGTCAGCCATCAGATTGGCTCTTGGTGACACCTAAATATTGTTCAATTAGATTGTAATTGCAATAGAACTGTTTGTTGTGGTCTTCTTTCTTACTGGATCTGCAATTATGAATACGAAATACGAAAACGAAATAACCAAGCTCTACGGTCGAATAATTTTCGGGTCTCCATAACGTACAGTCACAGAAATCATAAAGAATTATATCTCTATTCTAACGAAGTTGTACTTGGCAACAACGGGACAGATGCGCAGACATTTTTTTCACGAACCTCCCCTTGATGTATTTCGTGTTTCTCGAATGATTTCCTTACGGCGTACTCTACACTACCCGTCCATTGCCGTACAGTTATTTTGCATTTGTGTGATTCCGCACGGCATAAGTGAAAAATTTCTGAGCATATAGTTGGTGTCCCTTGTGGTCCAAACGCAGCTAAAATCAAAATATCCTGTTGTTCTTTGTTGGTGTTTCCTAGCACGAAAGTTTGGTGTAGAAACTTAAATTTTGACTTAGGAAAGTTTACACTTTGACGGAATTTAGTCTGCGCTGGATCGTGTTATAATCCAGCGTTTTTAGGGAAACGTCTTAATGGACGCCTACTTTAGACGTCAAGGAATGTTGGACGGAATCATATATATATATGGAACGTTGATGCGTATATTGTGAATACATTTTTCGAGCCCTCTGACATAGCTAAAGAATATTATTTAGACTGTTTAACACTTCGTAGACAATGCTCGAGTGTAGCTCGAGCAAAGCTAATTTGAAAATTTCTCTGCTGTTCAGATCAAAACTCGCATAGATGTGCAGTCTTTGTTCGGCCAGTATTCAACATGACCTTACAAGAACACTACAACGCAGTAACCATGATATTGCTAACGACAGAATTTCTCATATTTTTATAGCCCCTGAAAGGGGCATAATTGATTGTAAATCCGTTTAATTGGGTCAATATCAGTTCGGCTCTCCATTGGTTGATAACCGGCCAATAATGAACGCTGTAAAGTACAGCGTAGTGTCCGGTATAGTGTGGACCAATATGACGATGGTGAGTACTAACAGACACCAATAGAAGCGGTATTCTTGCAGTAGTGGATATAGGTGACTCACTTCTCATTCGTCTTAGGTGCCAGTAAATGTATGCAGGCCTCGATGTGTTAATCCTAAAATAAAGGAACCAGAGATATGCGAAATTATAAGGGAACGACGACATCTTCTTTTTGGCAGAAAGTGTATAGAAAATTTCAAAGCATAGGTCTCGCCTATAGTTTTGCATATATATATATATATATATATATATGGTTTCTTTATTTCTTCAGTAGTCGTATTTAGCTACGTCGGTTGTTCCCGAAATTGCATTCGTAACATACGTAAGGCCGACGGCTATCCTCCTTACTGATAGAATTTTTGTTTCGAATATAACCCTTTCATCGGATGTATCGTTGCTAACTTTTATGTGCGCATGTTAGTGCGCCCGTTAGAATATATGCCGGCAGAAGCAGTGACTTCTTTCTAAGGTTGATTTCAAAAGTGCCCATTTTATCGTGAACAACCTTTGCATGTGTGTATGGTATACTGCTGAGTTTACTGCAGAGATGATGGTGCAGGACATGTCTAACACTTGCCAGAGTAAACAACATGCACCATGCATTAATAAGATAACAGCACTGAAACAGCCTATTTGTTTCTGACCACGTTCGGTGTGTGGGTTCCTGCAGGAAGTATTGGTACTTCACACGAACCTGGAGATGTTTCGCTTCGCGTGCGTTTTGCACTAAAATGGCGGTTCCTAGGGAGTTCAACCAAAAGGGCCATTTTCGTTCATTAAGTCAAATAACGCAATAAACCAGCACCAAACGTCCATGAAGGTAAAAAAAAAAAAGTTGTATGCAATAAGAGGGTGGCCACCCGTGTTATTTCCATTGCGTTGGGAGGTATTACTGAGAATTCGGTATTAAGTTGGTGATCCCGACTACATAAAACAATGTTCGGACAACTGCTTAGTTTCTTTTTTTCTCTCCCCCCCCCCCCCCCCAAATGTTTCGCAAAAATACAGTTTCAAAATTACATTTCAAGGGATCATGCCTCGCTTGATATTCAATTTAGTTAGAAAGTGTCTCATGTATTTCCCGCGCCATAAGGAATAACCTCGCTAATTTTGTCGATCGAATTCAGCCCTATCTTGTATATAGAAAGACCAGAAAAAAAATTATATTACAATTACCTGTAGGTTAGAATTCACAATCTTCCGTAGTTATTTGCTTGCTATAAGAATCGCAGACGATGATTGCGCCTGCATTTTACTAAACGTTTATCATCGGCGCAGGGTATTTAAAGAGGCGTCAAAAAGAAGGTTCGACCAATTGAAAAAGTGGCACAAATGTGTGTTTTTTTCTAACTTTTCTCGATATTAATTGGCAAATTTTTCACGTCTCTAAATATAGGTATGTATAAGAGAATTATTTTTAAAACCCTAAAGTTCCTACAGTAGTTGCATTTCCAGCGCATGGACCTCCCACAAATTAATTTTAGGCCTCGGTTTACGGTGGATTGCGATTTTTATATACAGGAATAGTGGCGGGCGTTGCCTATGTCCGGCAGGTGTTCTCCAAGTGCTCCCCCTTTCTGTTATACTTGAATTCCGTCACTGCGCCATGTAAACCTCACTTGGCCACACGTGCGCTAAAGGCCGATTGACAATGAAGTTAAAATTGGGCTCGTTGTGTTTACTTTGCATTAACTCTGTACCAAATTTTCTATAAATTGAAGCTGCGTTCGCATTGTACATAAAGTCTCGTGCTTGGTAATTTGTAATCCAATGCTACCAAATGTGGCTATATCTGGGGTGTGAAAAACGGCTAGTGTAATTGTGTGTGTATTCTCAAGAAATTTTTACGTATTAATAACTATTCTCTCTGGCCTGACCTAGAAGCTTCTCTGCACTCCGATCTTCGCCTAGAGAGGCTAGGACGATAACCAGATCATTCCTGCAACGATAACACCAGAAATTCAACCCGCTCGAGAATGGGGGGCTCACGAGTCCCGATAGGCTTATCTTGCATACGCGACGGCGGCAAACATTCGTAAATATCCACGCTCCTCTCGGGTTATAGATCGCTCTCGACACACTGATTCGCTTGCTGGAGCAGAACGGGGGCAAGAGAAGCGATGCAGTGTGGCAAGCGTGTAATAACAGTTTCGTGAAAAGAAAGTTCATTTTTCAAAAACGCTGCAACACATTTCAAGCTCCTCATATGCGCTGCCTTAAAGACACAATTTATTTAAAGGCTGTTCACAATAAAGTGAGCACTTTTGAAGAAAAAAAACCTTAGAAAAAAGTCACAGCTCCCACCAGCATATATTTTAACGGGAGCACTGCGTGACATGCGCCCAATAAAGTTGGTATCATTCGAAGGAAAGTAGCTTCATATCTTAACGTCGAATAAGCGTGCTAGGCAACACATTTGTAATAACTTAAATTATTTCTTTCATTTTCTATTTTTTTTTTGTGCAGTGAAGTGTAAAAATTAGTAGATTTGTAAAATATTTTACATTTCTGATAATTTTACAGTTTCACTCGACCGACAGATGAATAAAATTATATGGCACATGGCAGTGATAATTTTACATAAGGAGGAAGAGTACACAACGGGCATACAAGTAGATCTTAAACAGGGCTATCAGAAGAGCTCCTTAAAATGTGAAAATCCTATGAATGTCCCTTACAAATCTTAACCATGTTGCTCACTTATAGTCGATTAGAAATTTCTCCACACTTTCCCAATCCAACCTTTGGAAATTCACCCCATAAATTTCGTACTTCGTTGTCTCTTACGTGTTTCATGTATCATAAGTGTTACACTTGCGTTAATATATAAGTATTAGCCACACGCCCCGGCCTCGTTTGGAAACGATTCACAAATAAGTCGTTGTTTAGGTATAGAGCAAGTATATCCATTAAATGCTTAAGGTAACTAACATAGGATTAATACCGTGTTGTTCAAAAGTCTTCGTAAGTGAAATCTAAAAGACAAAACTTGTTACTGTGGAAGTAGAACTTCAGCAGGGCTCCGGGAAAAGTTTGAAGTAACCGTGAATGGACCACATACACAAATCTCACGTGGACATCTGTCTCTTTCTTCCGGGATGCAGTTACTGAAAAGGCTCAGCACGTGAAAGTTAAGCCGAGACTGCTAAGGTCGAAGTTCAGACGTTTGTCGCGTGCTCCGAAGCCGTTACGGACCGCCTCACAAATCAATTCGGCATCCGCGGGAGAAATATACGCGCGCACTATTTCACGCAGGGACACTACATTTTATTCTGGCACATTAACTGAGATAAACGCGCGCGCCATTGGTCCCCGTGGTGATTTGCAGTGTATCCGTGAGGTCGCCTGTGTACGGAGGTCGCCAACGTGTGCGTTTCCAAAGCCGTGTCTCGCACTATGATTCCGCGATATTTGGATGTGCGGTCACAATATTTTTTTTTAAAGCTATGATTTCTTTAATACGCCATGTATTGAGGAAGAATGGTTTCCGCAAGGTGAGAGGGGGCAATGTCATGGGTAGGGATACAGAAATATTGGGGATTCATGTGGCAATACGCTAAACTCCACAGTCCTGTGTGTACTCGATCCTCAGTTAGTCGTTCATTGGCTGATGCCCAGACCTGGTATCACGGCATTCGGTCGTGTTTCTCTTGCTGGTTAGCCATTGGCTCAAATGCGTCCAGGGCGTGGCTAACAAGCTGCGATCCAAAAAGTAAACAAAGTCAGATGTACACGTGTTTGAAGTCTAGCTTTCCCTCAAATGCATTCGCGAAATTCTCGGGTTTCTAACCATGGTTGGGAAGGGGGGTCTGCCCCCCCCCCCCCCGCATCCAGAAAGGCTTGCATACACGGAAGCTCCACGAGACTTACTTGGACTATAACTAGTCCAAATATATATATATATATCATAATAAAGATATATTGGTTTCGACATACTAATGATCCCGAATTAGAGTACATCTATAGTACGCCGCAAGTAACTCCAGTAAAGTACACAAGCCGGGGACTGGAGCCATTAAAAGCATTGTTGTTGTTGTCGTTCCAGATATATGAAATATCCCCCTGAATAAAAAAAAGGTCGCCATTTTGTAAGTGTCATGTGTCCTTGAAGGCCTACCGAGTTTGGTGAAATTCGGTTCACGCATTCAAAAATTGAAAGTGGGGCCACACATACAGGCACAGACACACACGCAGTCACACACACACACATACGTACACGCAGGCAGGAAAGTGATCTCGTAAGCCATTGTTTCCTCCGGAAAGTAGGCTTTAAAAAAAGTGAGTATCCAGGTGTCATTTAGCATTATTTAGGTATTTACACACACACACATACACATTTTCTCACATGTACACTGTACCAAAATTACTAATCTTCCTGTGACAAAACGGAAGTAACTAAGTGCGGAAAAATTGACATAAATAAGTTTACTAAAATCACGCTAGAAACATAGAAATGCTACTCTATGCAAAGTTCAAAACTTCTCACACATTTGCTTTTATTCTGGAACATAAATAGCAAAGTAGCACTGAAATGTGGGGGGGGGGGGGGGGGACTTTTCTAGTCCTGCTTTCACAATACTCTTTATGCGGTCATATGGTAAACCAGTGAACAATTTTTTAGAGATTATTTTATCGATAGTGTCGATGTATCCCCATCGATTTTCGATGTAACATTAAAACGATGCATCGCGTCACTAATAATATGGTTATTTAAATACCGGATAAAGCAATTTACTCCGACATGCGCAAGTCACGAACATATTCGCCTTAGTTAACATGCCGTGTTTAAGTGAACATTGAGTTAGTCACGAATCCAGGCCATGTTCTCGTAGCTCTGTTCGCAGAGTGCTGTCCAGCGCCGGGACTCAGAAATAAGTTATTAAAGGCTGTTCACGGTAAAATGAACACTTTTGAAAGCCCTGCTTACGATATACTTGTGTGCACGTTGTGTATTATTCCGCCTTATGTAAAATTTACAATGCCATGGGCCTCATCACTTTATTCATACGTCCTTCAAGTAAAACATGTGAAATTATTAGGAAAGTAAATATTTTTCAAATCTGCAAATTTTTACACCTTCGATGTTTTAAAAAGGCCGAAAGCGAAAGAATTAATTTAAATTATCACTAAGGATAGGAAAAATTCGCGAGTTCAATGACCTGTAGGCTAGACTCCACAGTCATGTGTACACTCGAGCCTCAGATGTTCATTGGCACACACTATGATGTTCATTGGTTCAAGGTTCATTGCTTGTTGCCCCATAGAGTAGCCAGTGTTACTTCACACCTGGCAGTATGGCACTCGCTACTTGTTTCCCTGCATGTCTGCTATTGGCTCAGAGTATTCCAGGGCATGTCTCATAAACTGCGATCCAATTACAAAGTCATATTCAGTGTACACGTGTTTGACGTCTATCTTGTCCTGAAATGAGCTCGCGAAATGTTCTTATCCCCAGTTATCACAAATGGTAAACTAATATTTTTTTATTCCACGATAATATATGGAACTATTTTCCATTTATCGTTACCAACTTTACTGGGCGAATGTCACTCGGTAAGCCCATTAAAATATATGCAGGTTGTGGCAGCAACTTTTATTTGAGGTTCATTTCAAAAGTGCTCACTTTATCGTGAACAGCCTTTACGTATATATCACATGCCCTCCACCCTGCATTTTGTCTACGAATTCGAAGAATGTTTATAGAGGCCGCAAATATAATTTATTTTAGTGTAGAAACTTTCACTTCAGAAACGTAATACCACGCATATGTAAAAGGAAAAAGTAGAATTCATAAATGGCGTTATTATGTAGTGATCAGGCCTATCTGAACGGCCTGCCTGATCACACCTTCAAACACCGAACCAGGACACGATCGTGATTGCAGTAACACCTTGCGAAAGACAGTTGCAGAAATCCCCTCTACCGGCCAGTAAACGGGGCCAGAAATATTAACAACGCGCCCGATATAGGCCACCAACGTTACACTGGGAGCGGCGTCTTCTGTGATCGGGGCAGCGGACCAAGAAGTCATGGAGATGGGCATGTCCGGCCGTCGTTAACCGCCTCCTAGAATCAGCCTCCGGTAACATTAACAAGGTGGGCACTTTCCAATTAGGTTGTAATAGTATTGGCGTGCGGTAACAACACTTATTATTATTAATTAGCATTTTGGTATTCCATTTAAGCTCCCCTGATCAATAGTCACGTAAACAGTTGTTGTATAATCCTTATTATCAATAAACCCATTATCACACTGTTGTGCTCCGCCCAATCATGACTCGTTATTTATTTACGCCCATAGCTCCTCACATGTATGAAAAGCTAATTCGTAACGGCGTGTCGTCGATACAGTAAAATGTCTTTATAGTCTGTTCATGGTAAATCGAACACTTTTGAAAGCCCTCTCATTTGGAATAATAATCGATACATACATTTTATTTCAGTTTTAGAAGTTAACTTCCGAGTGCGGTGTACACACTGTATTCATTACTTACATGGCAATATTTATTTAAAAAGATGGTTCAAGGATGAGAAATGGTTGAAAGAAATAAAGTAACTAGAGCCTCAAAAGTGCTCACTTTACCGTAAACAGCCTATAACACTCTGTCGGTAAATTACGTAAAAAAAAAAATTTAAGCGCGTGATTTTTACGTTCTCTCTCACACCTCGGCTTCCGTGATGTTCAGATTTCTAAGCTATGTTTAATGGATGGTCCTGAAAGTTGCGTAACCATGAACTTCGTCGCTTCACTCCTTGCAAAGGGTCCTAACACTCCCTCCCCCTCACCCCTCCCCAATCAACGACCCCTTTACGGCAGCCCTAGGCCCAAGTGCGTTTCATTACTTATGAATTAACACTTGATAACTTCCCTCGGCCGTTGGCTTTGAGCATGCCGCGTGTTGTGAAATTTCGTACTTTAAAAGGACCCATTTCGGTTGGACCATTTGCTTATGTGCTTTTCTGGAAATTCGAAAACTGAATGTTGGTTTCGAAATCTCCGGTTATGCCCGCGATGATAAGCGTATATTCTGTGGGCGTTCAATTCAGCACTTTGTAAAATCAACGTTTAAAGGAAGAAAAAAAAAATCCTGCACCAAAGCTCCATATAATACTTTATCGGTCATAAGTACAGACATCTTTCCAGTGAAATTGTCAGGAATGTAGGTATAAACAGTTCCCTATCAAAACGCCAAAAGAATAATGTTTAAATTTGTGAACACAGAATTAATGCCACTTATGTTTATAAGGCCTAGAATATTGGCTGTTGAAAATTTCCGAAAAATTGACGGGAGTGTCTTGCAGAAATTTTGCGGTTAAAAAAAGGAAAACAAAGTCGATAACAGCGAAATGCACAACCAATAACCGTTGCAAATATAAAATACGATAAACCTTATCCGTCAGCCCTAAATATTTCTGAGGCACCAATACTTCACCGGTAATATCAGAATATGTTTATTTCTGCAAAAATTTAGGAAGTTCGTACCACATGCACAACAAAGTCAGCACAACTTGCTGTTACAACATTATTTAGATACTGGTAAGTCGAGAAGCTATAAAATATTTTCTATTTATGTTTTCGACTTCAAAAAATGATTTTCTCCTAGATTCAGGCCCAAGAATATTGCAGGGTATAATTCTTTCGCTCCATTCCAAAACTCTACAGGAAAATGAAAGTTCTAGACTTGATGTTGCTTATTTATGCTCACTATAATAACCTTATAGTGAAGATGCAAATATTTTCAAACTGAAGCTTCAAACAAACGAGAATGACAAAAATTAATTCGCAAATGAACGCAAAGTTATGTATATTTAGGGTTTTTTTTTTTTTTTATATAAAACGTGGGTAATTAATCTGTACAGTTTTATAAATATTTGTACACACTTTGGAACTAACGTTACCATGGTAAATGAAGCATCTGTAAATTTACGAAGCAATCGATATATTTTTTTCCTAATACTGTTCCCTGATTTCATGGTAATTTTAAAGAGTATTTATAATATAATTAAGGTTTCTAAAAATTCCGTTGTTAGAGCTACTCCATTAATACAGTGGTTCTGCAATACGCATTTATGAATGTGATAGGAAAATATTATTTACCTCGAAAGTTATTGGTAGAGACCTGCAAAATTCGCGGTATTAATTGGGGACGCGTTCAACTTGAAACACATGTACCTTTGCAATAAGTTTGTCATTGGACCATACTTTATGTGACACGCCCTGAGTAGCTATGCGCCAACAAATGAACACTTCACAATTGTGTTGTCCAATTACGTGCAGTCCTTTTAAAAAAAAAAAGAGTGACTTCACATTTATGTAGCAGCCAATGGAGAACCGACGCCAGCTCTAGTATATGCAGCACTGTGTAGTTTAGCGTGATGGCAAATAATAGTGCGAATTTTGCAGGTTTTTAATTATGGGATAAGATGTTTTAAGCTGATGCTTTGCGTGGCATAAAATATTACTTCATGTAAATGGCGTATACATGCGAACGACTTCATTTCCCTACTAGAGGTATCTGGAGTACTCTAAATCACTCAAAATATGTACCGCGTATGCATTAATTTGAATTTTCTAGACATACACGACACCGCAAGCAATATTTTCCATTAGCCTTTTCTGACATCCGTATTTCCTAGTGTACTGTTCAAATACGTAATGTGTTCAACCAATCTTATTTCTATCAGAGATGAATACATCCTACGATTCTTGTTATAAAATTAATTTAAATTGCTACACGAAATAATTGATATGTATTGTATTTTATATATTGTAATACGAAACACGCAGTTAATATTAATTTCAAAATAATACATATTTTATTATCTATCGGTTTAGAAATTGTAGTTATTTCATAGTAGTTATACTTAGAGACCTGCAAAATATGCGTTATTATTTAAGGACAGGCTGAATTCCAAATCACTGTGCGTCTGACCAACTTCAGCCATTGACCAAAAATATGTGTGGCACGCCTTGGCGAACTCTGGAGCCAATAATACCAGTTCGGCGGTGGAGTGGCCAATCTCTTTTAAGGAGATCAAGCAGACACGTGACGTTGATTACAGTGCAGCGGCCAATGGAACCACGAAATGTGGTCACTTGTTTATAAGGCAGTGGAGTCTATTATCGTGTCACCGGAAAATAACGCGAATTTTGCACGTCTCTAGTTGTACTTCACAAATAAATTTCCCTAACAAATCTCGAACCATGTCCGGATGAGACATTTCAATATAGTCTCTCCGTTTGCGAATAAAACACATGGCCTTTGATGCAATTTAAACACATCTTCATTGCTGTATGTCATATGAATAAAGTAAGAACTTCCACTTTTTAATCACCTAATTTCCGCTTGGCAGTACAAATATTAATGCCAGAGAGAAAGAGGAAACCACTGAAATTATTGAATGAAAAGGAATTCGCTTCTGATTATAAATTGATAATTTTTTTTTCTCATTTATGTTACAAGCCAAGAAGATGTTTCTTGATATAAACGTATTTCACATAGGCTACGTTAAGTTTTTTCCCCGTATCAGCAGGTCTCTACAACTTGACACCTGTGAATCGTCGTGTGAAGAACGAGCGTAAACCGTAATGCCGCGTCGCCCACACTTAGACCCTAGCAAGTTTCAACGTAACTTTTTCTCGTTTCACGAAAACGTTATCTAAAGGAAAAGTAAAGTGTGACACGTCACTGATAGGAATAGGAAAAATTCGCGAGTTCAGTGACCTGTAAGTTAGATTCCACAGACTCGGGCCTAGGATGTTCGTACATTGGCTGCTGCCCGCGTTGCATCACATCTGGCCGTACGTCACTCGTTACCTGTTTCTTGGCAAGTCTGCTACCGGCGCAGAGTCATCCAGGGGCGTGTCTAATAAGCTGCGATCCAAATTGCATAGTCAACTTCAGTGTACACGTCTTTGACGTCCTAAAATTAACTCGCGAAATGTTCATATCCGTAGTCATTGGTGTATTTATCAAGATATTTCTATAAAATAATTTTGTGAAATGTCAACTTATCAGAAAGCTTGCAATGAAAAGATTTCATATAAATCTCTAAACGGTACGCTACCCTTGTCATATGACCATCCTGAAATAGTTTTTCCGTGTCACATAGTGGTCATGTGGTGCAACTGGCCACGACAATGAGTTGCAAATCTCGACGTTAATGCAGCTGTACATTCTTAGCGGCTCACTGAGAGAAAGGCCAGCAGAATATTTGTTTTTATAGGGTCAAAATATATATATATATAAATTTCTCCCAACAAAAAATTGTTAAGTATACAAATTTGGAAAGCAACAAATTCAATTTTGTTCATATAACAAAATACATGTTTTAATAACGAAAAAAAATCACGTGTGTTGGTCTAAAAGAAATTAGACTGCCAACAAAATATTTAGTCGAATCAACTGTACAGTAAATATTTGTTTTACCACTCATTTGATTGCCTTCGTTCGAAAATAAAGCTGGAGAGTTTTTTTTTTTTTGCACTTTTTTACTGTTAGGATAATAACAGTGTTTGTAAGTGCATTTACTGATGCTTAGTAATGGTATGACATCCTAATAAAACAACCCCAACAGCGACATAAAATTGAAAACTGCAAAACTTGAAATATTTATTTGCACACGTTGTGCACAATTTTAAATTCATGTTTTTAAACAATTCCAGCTATAATCCATTCACGGTCACTTCACACTTCTCTGAAGCCCTGCTAAAGTTCTACTTCCCAGATATTCCTCCGCCTCATGCAAAATAAGCTCAACTAAGTCTAGAAAATTACACCATAGGACAGCACACCAAATTCGTGCGCTCTAAGTTGTAATAATATTTTGCATGCGAACTTTTTCATACTAGGAGCTTCCAACACCAATGTTTTCTCGCCGTTTTATTCACATTTATTATAAATTAAAAATTAGAATTTATAAATTAAATATAAGTATAGCGTTAATTTAAAGAAAAATAAGTTACTTTTATGTAACCAGACTAGAGGTATGAAAATCTCGAGATAAATAGCGGATTAGGAAATAACTAAACACGTCATACATAGGGTGATTTTTCAAAGGTTTGATTCCAGACGTGTGAAGAAACCGCGAATAGACTATATATAGGGTATCCACCGTAAAATGAGCTCTTCTGAAAGCACTGCTTCATATCTACTTGCATGTACGTTGTGTATTCTTTCGCCTTATCTAAGATTAAAATTTTCATTGGCCTCATAACTATATTCATGAGTCGGTCAAGTGAAACTGTGACATTATTAGAAAAATAAATATTTTAAAAATCTGTTAATTTTTAGTCCCAGATTCATTAAAAAAAAAAAAAACAGAAAGCGAAAGAACTAATTTAAGTAATCAGAAATGGTTACGTAACAATCTTATTCGACGTTGAGATACGGAACTACTTCCCATCCATCGTTACCAACTTTACTGGGCGCATGTCACTCAGGGCGCCAGTTAAAATACATGCAGGTAGGGGTAGTGACTTTTTCTAAGGTTGATTTCAAAAGTGCTCACTTTGCCGTGAACAGCCTTTAACTAAAGTCGTTTTAGTTGTGGTTGCTACGGCGCAGCAGATGATTTAGATTTGTAATCTCGGCCAGCTTCCAGTTTTTTTTTATATAAACCGAAACTGTTTACTGCGCATAGAGCCCATCTAGTATTTGGTTGCACCAACCAAATTTTGGTCCGGGAAAAAAAAAAAAAAAAAAAAAAAAAAAAAAAAAAAAAAAAAAAAAAAAAAAAATGGCTACCACAAAATATTGCATTGCCCCAATACAAATAATTAATTTGGGGTCGCGCCATACAATCCTTGCTTGATTCAACAAGATTTTGTCCACGATGCATGATTAAAACCGGTTTACGACAGTGGTGTTTTTCAACAATCAAATGAGGTGTTACATGTTATACAAATCTCGGCATCACTGAACTGCGTTGTTCAGTGGTTTTACCCATGCAAACTACATGGTTATTAAATATAAATTAGTTTTTTTTTTTCGTATAAAGTATTTTTACAACTGTAAATTTTGAAGGGTTATGTTTGGACTACTTTACTGGAGGTATGCTAAAATATTTATTCGACAATATGTTTGAAATTAGCCAATTTAAACCCAGTGTACACATTTGTGTGCATTACGCTCGTGTAGGTAATTTTTTAACCAGTTATCTTACCTGTGGCCGGATGATTCGTAGACCGTCCTACTGGTCTGGATCATAATTGGTTCATGTAACTGTAGCCGAGCACATTGCCTACAGCTCATTGGCTGTGACAGCGAAACAAGTGGTGGGTTGACTTTAAGTACAGCACGCATCATAAAAAACTTTTGTTTGCAACACCTCGCGCCATAAATTACAGCAGGTCTAAAAGGGTTAAGAGTGCTCTGTTCCTTCTCTTTTCAATTTTATGGCGTGTACTTTATGCCATGAGACTAGTGCCACATACTTGAAATGGTGTAATGAAATGCCCGTTTTATTACAGCCGCTGGTGTTCGTGCGACCCTATTCCAGGTAATCAATAATGAATTTCCATGAATTCTAAACTTCACGTGTCATCACATTCTAACTATTCCATCTAGTGGACACGCAAATGAAGAACTTTACGATTGCACGTCAAGGGCAAAGGTTGTTTCTGGCAGCGAAAGTGGAAATGTGTTGGAGTGCTCATGAAAATTAGACACCTGAGCATATTTTGAGGCGAATATTTTAATACGTATAATAAATTTGTCGAGTTCAAACTATTTAAAAAAATTCCATAGATTTACGGATTTTTTTTTTCGCTTAGGGGATGTTCACGGTAAAGCAAGGATTTTGAAAACAACCTTTGAAAAAAAAAAATCTATGACCCTATATACACATGTGCCACAGTTCACACAGGGTCCAAATTATGTTGGCAGCAATTTAATGAAAGTAGTTCTATTACTAGGTGCGGCCGACGTCAATGTTTCTTATTTTATACACATAATAGAATAAAATTTCATATTAAACGTTGTTCACGATAAAGTGAGCACTTTTAAAATCAATTTTAGAGAAAACTCACCGTCCCTACTTGAATTTATTTTAATGCGCTCACCGAGTGGTATGATGCTTCCAGTGAAGTTGGTAACGATGGCTGGAAAGTAGTTCCATATCTTAACGTCGAATAAAAAGTGTTAGGTTACCATTTGTGATCAATTAAATTATTTATTTCACTTTCTGTGTTATCGAATGCATCGGAGTGTAAATATGAGTAAATCTGAACAATATTTACTTTTTTGATTAATTTCACAGTTTCTCTTGACCGACGCATGTATAAGTGATGAGGCACATGTCAATGTTAATTTTGCATAAGGTGGAAGAACTCACAACATTCATACAAGTAGATTTTAAGCAGGTATTTCAAGCGTGCTAATGTTACCTATTGCAACACATTTACTTTCATAAGAATTCCACAGCTTTTCTTCGATGACGCATGAACCGTGTATTCCTGGTGAAAATCTAAGACTAAATGTAAATAGCGCTTACTCTTAAATTGATTATTAAAGGAGCTGTGAGCTTATGAAAAATCCTCATTTTTAACCCTTTCAGACCCACTTTAATTTACGGTGTCAGATGTTGCAAACAAAATATTTTATGATGTCTGCTTTACTTAAGTCGACACAACGCTTGTTTCGTTGTCACAGCCAATGAGCGGTAGGCTATAGGTTCGGCTACAGTAATATGAACCAATGACGTCGTAGACCAGTAAGATGGTTTGCGAATAATTTATCCACAGGTAAGATCAGTGATCATTGAGTTTCGCAGTGTGCAGCACAGGCCAAAAATTACCGACACGTGGGTAATGTACACAATTGTGTACACTAGGTCTGAATGGGTTAACGCTTTGTAGACTCGAGTTACACTCGAGCAAAGCTAGTTCGAAAATATCTTTGTCGTTCAGAACAAAACTCGCATGGATGTGCAATCTTTGTTCGGCTAGTGTTTAACACGACCTCACAAGAACACCACAGCGCAGTAACAATGATATTGCTAACGATAGAATTTCTTTTTTTTTTTATAGCCACTCAACAGGACATGATTGATTGTAAATGCTTTGATACGATAACGTACATTTTATTGGGTCAACATCAGCTCGGCTCTCTATTGGTTGATGACCGGCCAATAACGAACGCTGTAAAGTACAGGTTAGTGTCCGGTGTGGTATGGACCAATAGGACGATGGTGAGTTCTAACACAGACACCAACAGAACCGGTGTTCTTGCAGTAGTGGATATAGGTGACTCACTTCTAATTTGTCTTAAGTGCCAGTACATGTGTGCAGACCTCAATGTGTTCAATTGCTTGACTCTGTATGTGGTTTGCCTATAACCTGGTATGCAACAGACGTTCTGTTTTGATGGTCAACATGGATTATCTCGCAAATGGTTCGCTGAGAGTGTTGCGACAAGACGGCCTTATTCGTTAATAAAATTTATACGTGCTGATTCACAGGTTGTCTTTAAAAATTTCTTAAAACGCGGCGTTTCAAAGTTTGATGCAAATATATGGTGTCAACGACCATTTCCAAAACAAAAGAGACGATATTTCCAACCGCAATGTTAGAGCTGTAAGATCTCCTTTATGCAAAGCAACATTCGCTGATATGTTGCTTAATATCGAGTGGTTTCTGGTATTTTCAAATAAACGCATTTTAAAACTCAAATTTTGAGGCGCATACCTCTATTAATAATAACTAGAGACCTGAAGAATTCGCGGATTCATTTTGAGACAAGCTAGAATTCAAAACACGTGTGTTTATACAGCTTTAGTCATTGGTCCATACAGTGCTTGACACCTCCTGGAGAACGCTGGCCCATTCGTCGCCTTCCACTCTGAAAGCAGACAACTAATGAACAATAAATATCGGCTTATTTGTACATGCAGACTGCAGAGTCTAGCCTGCAGGTCATTGAACTCACGAATTTTTTTAGGTCCCTAATAATAACGTTAGGGAATAAGTTGTACGTACATTTTCGTTCCAAATTTTCGTACGGAATTGACTGCCGAAGTTTGTACCTGTATTTTAGAAACACGTGGTATGTACAGGAAAGATACAAAATGAAAATATAAGTAGATCATAGGCAGGACTTTAAAAAGTGCTAAATAAATCGTTAACAGTTTGTACATAAACAGACGTGTACGAAAAAGGACGCGGAGCTCTGTACTCAACTTAGACGCCGACTGTAGGTTGTGTTGTACATATCACGCACATCCAGAAATACTTTCGGGGGGTACTCTGCACCCCAAATATTTCAGACCTTCTTCTATTTTCAACCACAAGAGGCGCTTACGAAGAGTCACCCGGTTAGCTAGATCAGGTTAAAACTTTTAGTCGGTACGTTCGAAAAGTGATCGGGGTAAAGTTTACCCGCGTTTGGAAAGTCACCCGGGTTAACTCGATCAACTCTGGGCTAACCCTGCTGTCGAGCAGGATAACGTGGCTCTATCAGACGACATACGTGAAATGGCGCGTAAATATGTAAAAATTGCAGCAACGAAAAAAAAACGACCAGCTATTATAATTAACGAGTGGCGTTTAGGAAAAGTAGAATGGAACCGAATGTTATATTTAATATAATAACAATTAAATTTAATACGAATATGACACTGAATACAAATGTATTGTATTATCGCAGTACTGCTTAATGCAATGTCTTTTTTTTTATGTTGTTTGTTCATAACACAATTCAACAAAAACTCTTTATCATCGTCATCATCATTATCTAGCACAGTATTTAATAAATGTACAAAATATTCAGGCATGATTTTTACTTTGAGTTCTCGCCATCTCAAAACATCAGAGTTACTCTAAGCGTTAAAAGCAAGATGGTAGAGCCCCGAGTATTTCGTGGATTGAGTTAGCAGCAAGCTAGGCTGGACAATCCTCTGTACACTTGAGACATTACCGTTTGCTTACTGGTGGCTGTGATCAAGTGAGGCCTGTATTCAAGAATGTTAAACACTCACTGACACTACTGTTTCCTGTTTATTACTGGCTCACGATTAAACGGGCAGTGTCTGAACAACTGTCGTCCAATCACAACAGTAAGAGAAAAGAACAAGTGTTTGGAGTCGGGTAAACCTGGTTACGTGACCGAGTTAAGCCAGCTAACTTTACCAGGTTACTTTTCGTAAGCGCCTAAGGATAAACTTAAAAGTATCTATGTTCAGCTGAGGCTCCAGTGTACACATCACTGCGAGTCTGGCATGTGGGTCATTCGAATCGCGAAATTTTCCATTCCTTATGAGTGGTGCCTAGAAAATGTCAAGCTTTTAACACTTTGAGGACTATGCTCGAGTGTAGTTCGGGCAAAACTTGTTCCAATATTTCATTCCACATAAAAAAAAACTGTTCCGGGTATACTTAATGAATTCCCTATTTCTAGGGATGGGAAAAATTCGCGAGTTCAATGACCTGTTGGCTAGACTCCACAGTCCTGTGTATGCTCGGGCCTCACATGTTTGTTTATTGGCTGCTGACACAGAGAGTAGCCAATGTTACTCCACACCTGCCACTAGCTACTTTTTCTCCTTGAAAGTCTGCTATTGGCTCAGAGTCGTCCAGGGTGTGTCTAATAAACTGTTATCCAATTACAAATGTGACTTCAGTGTACACGCGTTTGACGCCTATCTTGTACTCAAATGAATTCGCGAGATTTTCCTATCCCTACCTATTTCATAAGCGCTAAATTTTTGTAAAGTTACGGAAATCAACACATCCTGCTACATACGAAAGAAAATTTGTTTGGAAAACGGTAAACTCGACATTCCATTGGTTAGCCGCCGGCCAACACGGAGAGACTGGTGTCGTTTTGACCAGTACGAACGGCGTTACATGACAATCAGGAAAAACAGAACACGGTGTTCCTGCAGCGGTCGGTGTAAATACAGATGACTAACGTCTAGCTCGTCTTCATTGCTGGTAAAAGTGCGACGACCTCAAAGTGTTAAGCGCGTCCCCAACCCGCCGTTTTTGAGTACCCCCAATACAAGTTGGCGTCCGTGCCTTTCAATATTTCCTGTACCCTCCGGTGTAAAATACGAAGAATAAAGCCTTTATACCAAGCTTTTCTTCTCTCTTTAACCTGGAAATTAAAGTTCTGGCGTCGGTTAGTTTATTCAAGCCACTTAACACGTTGAAGACTTCGCCCGAGATTGACTCGGGAAAAGCAAATCTGGAAATATCTCCATCCCTGAAGATAAGATTCACACTGATATAGTTTCATTGTTTTCCTAGTTTCTACCGTTATTTCACAAGAACATTATCTCTCACCAACAGGCAGTGTTGTGAATAGAATATTAAATTTCTGTTTGGTTACGGAAATGAACACGATGGCCTGTGTAAAATGATAAGTATAAAAATATAATTTGATGGGAGTACTGTGAACTCGGCACTCCATTGGCAGACATCGAGCCAATAACAAACGTTACGTAGTACTCAAAGGCAGTACAGTGTAGTTTGGACCAATAAGATAGCGATTACCGGGAAAATAGAGACCAGCCGAAATGCTATTCCTGCAGTGGAGGATATACGTGGCTCGCTTCTAGCTTGTCTCGAATGTCTGCAAATGTGTCCACACTTCAAAGTGTTAAACTTGTAAGCACATATGTTTAAAAAAATAAATCGCAGAACTTTAGTAAAACCGATGGAAACGCTTCAATCACTTCACCATACTTCGGGAAGGTGAAAATATATAACTGCATTAATATTTTTATCACTGCATAGACAAATCCGACAGCCCTGTCGACGTGGCCATTGGCTGATTTGTTTTAAATTTCTATTTGATTCATTGTACTTTATTCCAGGCAAGTTACGCCACCACTTAAGAGAAACAACATGTCTCACTAAATTCCATAACCACGGAAACGTTCAAAATACGGGAAGTTCCTAAAACGCAAGGAAAATTTTGCGTGAAATTCACGTCAAGTACTTACGCTCAAAAAACGAAAAGTCGGTAATTTCATGAGGCGCATGAGATAATTTCATGAGGCGCATGAGGTAATTTCTTGAGGCGCATGAGATAATTTGATGAGGCGCATGAAATAATTTCATGAGGCGCATGAGGTAATTTCATGAGGCGCATGAGGTAATTTGATGAGGCGCATGAGGTAATTTCATGAGGCGCATGAGATAATTTTTGTAAATAGTCTCTTAATTTCCAGGACTTTTTCTTATATTGTATGCAATATTATTAGGAATAGGAAAATTTCGCGAATTCATTTCAGGTCAAGATAGACGTCCAACAAGTGTACGCAGAAGTCACCTTAGCTGTTGGATCACAGAGCGTTAGACACGCCCTGGAAGACTCTGAGCCAATAGCAGACTTGCAAGGAAGCAAGTAGCGAGTGCCATGCTACCAGGTGTGGAGTAACACTGGCTACTCTCTGGAGCAGCAGCCAATGAACACGCTTCTGAGTGTACACTGGACTGTCGAGCCTAACCAACAGGTCATTGAACTCGCGAAATTTTCCTATCCCTAATTATTATTTTAGACGTTACAGGAATTTTAGAAACTTACGCAAACAATAGTCTACGTGCTAACCATAACATTTTAAATGAAGGGAACTTTGAAGGATGTTACATTTAGGCAAGATTCAAGTTTCGGAGCCTTCTTGTTTAAGTTCGTGTTGGGGAAATATGGAAGGCGCAAAGCGTCAGCAATCCATCCATCTACCTGTCACCAATTTTTCAAGCGCAAAGTAATAGCTGTTGGCCGCGCCCTTCAATCACCGAAACTTTCAAACAAGACGCGTACACTTTAATGGAATTTCTGCCAAACAGTGCAATGCACCTGAATCATTCTTGCAATATTCTGCACGGATCTTCGGGCAACACTGAAAAAAAAATTTCGTAGCGAAAGAAAGTAAAAATCAGAACATTTCTAACTAAAGACATGCAAAATTCACGTTCTTTTCTGGCAGCACGCTAAAATTCACCGTCCTGTACATGTTCGAGCCGGTGCCACTTTTTTTATTGGCTTCTGCGGCAATGAGGACACATTTTCCCCTTTCGACTTGATTAGACGTGATTGGGACAGTTTCTCCTTAGTGGTTTCCTGTTGGTCCAAAGCCGTCCTGGGCGTGTCCTAACGAACTATAATCCAATGACGAAGGCAATACAAAACACAAGTGTTTGAAGTCTCGCCTGTCTTCAAATAATAACGCGAATTTTGCATGTTTCTATTAATTATAGTCTATCCGAAGCGTATTTAGCGATTTATTTCAAATAAAGTGATATGGTCGCTTCGATATATCATTACAATGTTGCACAATTTTCCTTTGTGTATTTCCTTAACACTATGAAGACTTTGCCCGACTGAAACTCGGGCAAAGTAAATCTGGAAGTATCTCTATCCCTGAAGATAAGAAACACACGGATATAGTTTTTCTAGTTTTTGCCATTATTTCACACAAGAATATTTGCTCTCACCAACAGGCAATGTTGTGTATACATTATTAGATTTCTGTATGGTTACGGAAATAAACACGCTGGAATGTTTATGACGATAAGTATAAACAAACATTTTATTGGAACACATTTAACTCGACACTCCATTGGCAGAAACCGGGCCAATAACAAACGTTACGTAGTACACAAAGGCTGTGCAGAGTATTTTGGACCAACAGGAGAGATATCAGTGGGAAAATAGAGCATAGCAGAAATTATATTCCTGCAGTGGTGGATATACGTGGGTAGCATCTAGCTTGTTTCGAATGCCTGCAAACGTGTGCAGACTTCAAAGTGTTAAAACACGTTCAAAACGAATAGGCCCACTCAGGCTCTAACAACGAGCGAACTCACGAAAACATGAATTAGGAGAAGGACTTTTTAGATGCAACAAAAAGAAGTCTTCGTAGCATTAAGTTGTAATGTAATTACAACACACTGTAACAATCCCGAACCATGCACTCGCGTTTTGTATGACTTACTACACTACAAGGTGGTATTAAATCGTTTAAAGTGGCATTGAACACCATATTGTACTAAACGAGGGAGTAAAATAAAGATTAAAAAAAAAAAAACAATTACCAAACCGATGCATATCCCTGAGTAGAACCATGGACACATGTTACATCAAAACGCTTGAATTCTGTAAGAACTTCGTGATTCTACGAAGAAAGGGCGTGTTTAATGTGGGAACTAAGACCACGCAATAAAGATTTCTCGCCCAGTTTAAAAACTCATTGCTAGGTACCTGCAAAATTCGCGTTATTATTTGGGGGACACGTTAAACTTAAATCACGCGTATCTTTGCCATAACGTTTGTCATTGGACCATAATGTTTGCCACACGGCCTGGGTAACTCCGCGCCAATATATGAACACTTCACAATTGTGTACCCCAGTCACGTGGAGTTCAGTAAACAAGGGAGTGACTTCACATCTATGCAGCAGCCAAAGTAGAAACGACGCTGTCTCCTTTACGCACAGGACTGTGAAGTTTAGCCTGGTGTAAAATAATAACGCAGATTTTGCAGGTCCCTACGCATTGAAAACGAAACTATGTGTTAAATAGAAGGGAAATGTTTATGCCAAAACTGGCGTCTTCCTCGCCTCAGGCTAAAGTAAGTGTTTTTTTTCTCTCTCTCTCTCGCGCGCCTTCATTGGGTTCTTTACGAAAGCTGTCGAGATCTGAAAACCTGCAATCACTCTTCGCGCGCAAAAATTCAAACACCGAAAGCGAATATTGTGAAGTTATTGTTGTTCAAGGAACAAGAAATGGAAATACGAGTGGCTGTTGCCGCTTTGTGGCCCTGTGGTTACTGAGCATCGTTTATGCTGGGGAGTTCGCTGTTATTTGCTCGCTTTTCAAAACCCTGCAAAGGATCTACTTTACCTGCCATTTGTTTGCCATTCCTAGAGACCCGAGAATTTCGCGGGTTCATTTCTATACATGTTGGAATTAACACACTTGTACGTTCATGTCACGTTTGTAATTGGTCGACGTGTTTGTTTGACACCTCCTGGAGATAAATGAGCCAATAACAAACATGCAATAAATTGTGCGCCCATCCACCGTATTCTACTACCACAACAATCAACCAATAAACAGTTGATATCTGTATGAGAGTATATAAGACTGTGAAGTCTAGCCTACAGGTCATTCTACTCGCGCATTTCACGGGTCTCTTGTCATTCCACAATGCGTAAAATTAAAACTTTGGACATTGCATGACGAAATTAGCTTTATACACTCTATATATAAAACTCGTATGCGCACGTGCGAAGAGCAGGACATATCACATTGTCTTTATTTCACTTGTCCACAAAGAACTCATCTGATGAACGCACCAATATTTGTCATTGGTCCAGTGGAGTAGAGAGATACGTGTGGCTCTTAACATCGAGGTCTTGAGAGCCGAAGCGGGTGAAAGCAGCGACGGAATGAAATATCTGGGGGAACGGGAGATATCCGAGAATACCCGCCGCTACAGGTCAGGAACGATTCTCACTTGCAAAAATCCGGAGTGAACCGGCCGGGGATTGAACCCGGTTCGTCTCGGTGGGAGGCGAGCAGGCTAACCGCTCAGCCACCGTGGCCTCACCAAATATTGCATTACGCTGAAAATAGCAGGAATTACAAACTATTTGTGTCAGTACGACGTTAAAGTAATGTCCAGTCAACATAAATTTACATTGATTTGACGTTGTTAAGCGTCGGATGTTAGCGAACAACGATAATGTAAAATGAAACAGATATATTAAAATTTTAAAGCATAGAATGAGAACGGAGTGTAAGTTAGATCAGCTTTCAAAACTTACAAATCAGTTTATGTGTGCTAAAAATGCACATATTTATAGAAAATAAAATATATTCCAACAAAAAGAATGAGTATTGCAGTTTGTCGTGAAATGTTCTGGAATACCCACAATTAGAAACTTACAAGACATTTCAAAATAGAGCAGATGTTAGGACTATGGCATTCGTGAAGTTGAGATCGACACAGACACAAGGCAGGGTGCTCCAATTCCACCCCCCCCCCCCGGAGGGGGGGGGGGGGGGACATACACGACCAGATATTTTTTTCTTCAGTCATAGGTAATATTTATTTTTGTAACAAATTTACAGTTATTTATTTATTTTTATAAGGCAAAATAAATATAAGAAAAATTCTAACGCCAATGGTAACATCAACTCAAAATAAAATTTGCTTTGCGCAACAGAAACACCACCTTAATGTGGACAGCACTGTGAGAAGCTGAAGTTGTTACATAATTACTTAAAATTATAATTATATTAATAGCATAACAGCACATTACATTAATAGCAACGTTAGTTACTAACGGCTCACAGATAATAAAAATTACTGTATTTGAAACGTTAATACTGTTACCACAAAGTTAGAAGTTTATCTATGTGAGCTATAAGGTCATCTCTTGCTCATTCACCACTCGCCTCGTCGCCTCTACGGGCAAGGCGCTCAACTGACGCGCAATGTTTCAGTCGGCGGCTCGTCTGAACGTGACTTTAAGCGGTACCCTATATTTTTATGACACGCTGTAAATGATGAAGGTATGACGTGTGTTGAAATACAACTCTAAAGTTTCTGTAAAGAAAATTTACCGTCTAGAATTAATTACGAAAACTTCCGTTTTAACCATTGCCGCGCCCCAAAAAATTATCCTTGGAGTAAAATGAGAACATAGAACTTGTATTTGGGCAGGAAACATTTCAAAAGTGATTTTCTTGTATAGACACCGCTGGGATAGAGGTAGTGTAATTGACAGACTGTTAGTTTTCCCACATAGGCGAACCGGGTTTGATTCCCGGTGGGGTCCCTTTAGGATTTCCGCAAGTGGGAATCGTGCCGCCAGACGATGCCGCTGGTCAGCGGGTTTTCTCAAGGATCTCCCGTTCCCCTCATCCTTGCATTCAGGCGCTGCTCCACACTCACCTCACTTCATCCTCATCGTACCTCAAGATCTCGATTTTAAGAGGGCCCAAATCTAATCCACTCCACTTATGTCGAATTTCAATATGCGAGTACTGTGAAGTTCATGTGTATTGTAAACACTGAGCTAAATAAATCATTTGTTATGTTTCATAAAAAAAAAAAAACGTTCAAAAAATTTTACTGCGTTTAAACAAGGTCACGTACACTTCATGAGAGAAGAAAAAAAATCGAGCTATCCGTAATAAATAATGCGAGTCGAAAAAAAGTTTATACAACGGACGTATTTCTCGGGTTTCATCATCTCAGTACATTGGCGAGGTTGGACAGTGCTGACATGGATCCATACGAAGTATGTTTCACTGAACACTGTGACCTGCATTTCAACACACCTCAGGGCGGGAACCAACTTGATCTCGTCGGCTGATGACCAGAGAGACACTTTGGGAGTGTTTTGTCCTCGAAGGCAAAAATCGCAGGGAAACTGTTGGTAGGCTTGAATCTTTGTATCGTGTAGGTTGATCGTAGCATACTTCTATCGGAAATGTTTTATAATTTATGTCTGTAGTTAAGTACTTATGATATTATGGTTGCAATATGAGCCTGTTTGTTGATTGAATTACTCAAATAATGCTGATACGATGTAGCGGTGGGTCAGCAGTAAGAGGTGGTGTTTGTGGGTGTGTACAAGAATAAAGATACTTCGTAAGGAAGTTACCCTGCCAAACGTTTATGATGTCACCACAAAATAGTTTTCTAGCGGTTACAAAAGTTTAGTTAGTAATTATGTGTTCACAAAAATATTTCCAATGTAAATACGAACAAAATATTCATTGGCGGCGGTATTTTCTCCCAGAATTGTTACACAGTGACGTAGCGTAAGGTTTTGAAATGGAAACTTTACTGGCGTAAATCCTTCAGAAGATTAGTAAAATATAGCCAAAATAATTTTTTTCTAAATTTAAGGTTAAAATATTTGTGTTTCAAGGATTTCTCCACAATTATTTTACATGACTTAACGCCGAATTAAAAGACTCAGGAAAACGTCTGTTTAAACTGAACTAATTTATCTTGTTTTCTGTTTTTATTTCAATGTATCTAACCGTAAGAATGTGCTGATTTGTGAAGTATTTACTGTCATAATAATTTCGTAGTTTCAAAGGGCGAACGCTTGAATAAAGCGATCAGACCTAGGTAATGTTAATTTTACCTAAGGCGGAAGAATACATAATACAATACAAGTAGATCTTAAGCAGGGCTTTCAAGAGTACTCATTTTACCGCGAACAGTGTATACTTACTCTGCACTCACGTATATGAAAGACTAAACATTTAAATTTTACATTTATGATTAGGGGCAGTGATAATCCGCTAAAATATTTCGAGACAAGATGCAGTTCAAAGTACCGTGGGGTCATCCAGCTTTTCTGATTGGCCGAAACATGTTCTGGCCCGTGTTAACGGCTTGCGCACGAATCACGAAGGTATAGTGCCGGGGTTAAGGAATCCTGAGTGGCTCGGTCAAACGCGGAAACTGCACCAGCAGCCGATGTAGGCGCGACAACAGCCGAGGTGTATGTATAGTATTAAAGTCTGCTGTGTGCTGGGATTTTTTTTCTCGCATAATCAGTGGCCCTATTTATAATAATTTAGTCAGAGAACGCTGGGAGTCTCGAAGTCTCACGACGCCAGTGCAATCACGATACGGCGGGGAAGGACGCATGCGGGAACACGGGGTCGTGCGAAGAGCCACAAATTGGGAAAGTTTTAAGACACTGATCCATTATGCTGTGATTTACAAATCCCTATACACGTGACCATCGTTGAGTGCTTCACAATATTTTTCGCTGGCTTCATTTTACTATGGGAAGATGAACTCCAGTGTGCTTGAAAGAAAAGTCGCAAATAAAAATACAATTCTAGTAAGAATTCCTCAAATGTAACGAAAGTTTTGAACCATACGTAGTATGGAAAAAAAAAAAAAAAAAAAATTCAAAACAGGCTGAAAATATAGGAGCGTTTAACGTCGCTACATTATAAGAAACTATACGCAAATTTACAGCATGAGTGTATACATTGAGAAAGCGCGAATGGTAAAGTTATTTTCCAAACATTCAAGCTAGTGTTCTTACTTTTTCTCAGGAAACCGTCAAATGCGTAGGAAACTTCCCAACTTTGTATAGTAGCGACACTAAACATTCCATGTTTGCAGCCAGATGTGTGGTATTGTTTCCGTACGATATATGTGTTAAAAACTTGCAAATCAGTTAAGGAATATTACAAAAAAAAAAAATTTACAGTGCAGTATACATGATTTGAAACTTCCATATGCATTTAACAGTTTCCTAAACAAATGATGTAGGGACGCTACCGTGAACGTACGGGGGAAAAAAAAAACTTTACCATACACGGTGTATCACTATACGCAGACACTGATGTAATAAATTTGCGAATAATTTCCTACGGGTGCAGCCTGAGCCAGTTAAATTAACCCTGTCGGGCCCACTTTAATTTACGGTTTCATGCGGGTGCAAACAAAACATTTTATGATTCGTTTCGTACATGAGTAGATACAACTCTAGTTTCGTCGTAATAGCAGCCACAGGGCTGTGGGCTGTACATTTGCCTACAGTTCAATCAATTTCTAGGCTAATTTGACGGTTTGCGAATCATTTACTCACAGGTAACGGCTGTTCACGATAAAGTGAGCGTTTTTTTTATATCTACCATAGAAAAAGTTACTGCCCCTGAACTGCATATATTTTAACGGGCGCAATGAGTGGCATGTGCCCAGGTACGATGGTAACGATAGAGGTAAAATTTTTTCATATATTAACGTCGGATAAAATGTGTTAGGTAACCATTTGTGATAACTTAAATTACTTCTCTCGCTTTTTTTGTACCGAAGTAAATGAGTGGATTTGTACAGTATTTACTTTTCATATAATTTTATTTTCACTTCATAGACGCATGAATAAAGTGACAACGCCCTCGGCGATGTTAATTTTACACAAGGCTGAGGATCATACAATGTGTATACCAGTAGATCTTAAACAGGGCTTTCAAATGTGCTCATTTTACCGTGAACGGGCTATAAGATCGCTAGTAATTGAGTTTCGCAGTGTGCAGTACAGACCGAAAATTACGTACACGCGCGTAACATATACAGTTGTGCACACTGGGTCTGAATGGGTTAAGGTGTGCGCACATATTTGTCGGAATGGGACCAACCCGTAATGCTTGGCTCACAACCATCCGTCACTTCCGTCAGTCGCCCGTCCGTCAGTCAGCCATCCGTCCGTTTTTTTTCGTCCGTCAACTGAAAGCGACTCACAACAGCCCTTCGTCCGTCAATCCTTCGGGCCAGAAAATTTTCAGTGTTACCACTCAATAACACGAACTTTCTCGCGTACAGACAAATGTTTTTAATAAATGCAATAAATATATTCGCTTTCCTTAACGTAATTTATCAGCAATTCCTCCGAAAATCTACAAGTCTTCTTCAGTTCAATTCAAAGGTAAAACGTAAAAAAGTAAACGACTTCACTGCTTTGTGTATTAAAAAAAAATTCCAGACAAATAAACAAATGACTTGTTTTCCGACAGCCATGTTCAAGGAACGATATTACAAGGCGGTGGCCCATCAGTCGAAAGTTAAAGTTTGAGATATACTTGGACGGACGGAGGGGGAAAAAAAAGCTACCTTGCGATTGGTTGAAGGTCGCGTGACTGACGGATGTTTGCGAATCCATCTTAACCATAACACAACTATGGGGAGCAAAGGCGGTAGTTACATTTACCGCGTGAGTCTTGGCGGTTGCGGCGGCCTCCTCGTGGTGGTGGCTGCTGCTCGCCATGCTGCAGGCATCGCTGCTACCCTGCCGACGCCGCCATCTCGCGACGAACCCCCGTCGAGTCCTCCTCCCCCTTTTTTTTTCTTCCTCGGCAAAACCGGCGCGCGTTCACGTCGAGCGACACCCTCCCTTTACCGGAGCGCCACTGCACGCGTCCGCGTCGCGACGCACACTGGAGAGCGCGGCGCGCGCCCGTGCTAGCCTAGCCGAGGACTCTGCGCGTGCGCAGTCCGCGACGCCTCTCTCGTCTCCCTCCTCCCCTCTCTCCCAAACCCCTCCGGGGGACGGCGCGCCGTGCAGCGGCGGTAAGAGTAAGCTTCATAACGTCCTACCGTGACCAACTACACTAGTGTATTTGCCGTGACTGTATATCCGCGTATAACGAATAACTTTGTTAATTTATTGTGGGGAATGTTGACTAAGATTTCAATGCACTTTAAAATATTTGAATGTTTTTTTCTTTTTACTTCGTTGTATTATGTTTCGTGTATTGTGTATTTACCCATTTGACTGCAGCAACCTTCGCTCTACTCTTGTAATGGGCCTGCCTAGCAGAAGCTGTTCCGATCAAATTGACACTTTTAACAGTCCTGCTTAAGAACTGCTTCTATGCGTGTTGCGTATTTTTCCGCCTTATGTAAAATTAACGTTTCCGTGCGTCTAGTCACTTTATTCGTGCGCCGGTCAGCGAAAGTGAGGAATTATTAGAAAATTAATTACTATACAAAACTGGTCGTTTATACATTTCCGTGAATTAAAAGAACAGAATGTGAAATAAATGTATTAATACGTCGCAAACGGTTACCTAAAACTTTTTATTCGACTTTAAGACGTGGAACTACTTTCCATTCATCATTACCAACTTTACTGGGCGCACGTCCCTCGGTGCGTCCGTTAACATATATATGCAAGTAGGGGCGTTGACGTTTTTCTAAGGTTGGTTTCAATAGTGCTCACTTTATCGTGAACAGTCTTTAAAAACTTCTAAACGCCTCAAGATCACGTACGAATGTAGGGAAGTACTGCAATGGCGAAGGAGAATAACACAAACAAACTTCGGGTATGTCCTGCTTGCTCAGAATTTTAAGTGGTGGCCATAAGTTTCCGTGCAGCAATCTGTTCAGAAAATAAACAGCATTATAGGCTGTTCACGGTAAAGTGAGCACTTTTGAGGCCCTAGTTACTTTTTCCTTTCATACATTTTTTTCCATGCTTAAACCACCTTTTCAAAATAAATATTGCCATGTAAGTAATAAACACAGTGTGTACATTCGACAGCATTCGGACGTAACGTCTAGGGCTAAAATTTATTGACTATTATTCCAAATGATAGGGATTACAAAAGTGGTCACTTTACCGTGAATAGCCTATATCTCTAAGGTTCAAACTACTTAACAGAAGAATAAATATATTAAAGGGACGGCTAATTAGAGCGACTTTTGCGTACATTGGCACGTTTCGACGACCACAATTACGCCTCAATAACCAAATTTATAAATCGGCGGAAAAATATAAACTAATTTTTGCCCTGAAAGAAAAAAACATTTACACCTAAATTTTTACATCAGCAACATAGCCAGGGCCGCCAGTCACACCAGTGTGAGGCATTGCAAAGGCATGACAGGACTTTCTTGCAGTCTATTCGCGGTTTATTCACCCTCTTTTGAATCAAACCTTTGAAAAATCGCTTCATGTATGACGAGCTTAGTTATTTCCAACATAGCCATATATCACAGGCGTTTTATACTTGTGTTCATAAAAGTTACTTTTTTTTTTTCTGTTAAATTGAAAGGTTATTCATATTTTATCTAAAAATTATAATCCTTCATTTATAAATAAATGAAAAAAAAAAAAAAGAAAACTGTGAGAAAACACGTGTATTGGTAGAGCCTAGTAAGAAATAGTTCTTATACAAAATACTGGTACAGCTGAGTGCGCACGAATTCGTCGCGTTGTCCTTTTTTTTTTTTCAGACGTAGTTAAGCTTAGTTTGTACGAGGCGGATGAATATCCTGGAAGCATAAATTTAACAGGGCTTCAGAAAGGCTGAAGTAACCGTGAATGGAGTATACAAAGGTACGCGCAGTCAGTTAACACTGCCCTGCGGCGCTGTGCAGGATCTGGCAGACTCAGGCCATGTCGGTGTGATTGGTCTAGAGGAAATAATCAGGGCTGACCACGCGAGACATGGTCTGCATCTGAGTCGCGCTGGCAAGGGCAAACTTTCTGACGTCAATGCTAGTAGGATTCTTACAGACCATGGTTCTATTAAAAATATCCAGGTAATCATTGGAAACCATGGAAATTTTCTAGGCTAAAGAAACCCATGCCCATAAGGCCTAATTCATGTAACAAAGAAGTTTTACTTTCACACTCAATTCCAGAAACATTCAATAATTGCTTAAATATAAAGAAACCACAATAATGAATGGAAAAAAGTTTTATACGCTGTTCACGGTAAAGTGAGCACTTTTTAAGGGCCTTCTTAATTTTTCCTTTCGTCCAATTTCCATCTTCCTGCTGCTTTTTAATATAAAATTTGCAATGTGACTAATAAACACAGTGTATACACTTCACCACCCTCAAAATTTAATGCATGAGGATGCAATAAGAAATATTTATTAGTGGTTAATGCCTGTTGGAAGGGCCTTAAAGAGGGCTCACTTTACCGCGAGCAGCCTACACTAACTGTTACCAGCTGCTTCACCCGCGTGCAAAAATCAAACCTATATTATACTGACTAAGTGCGCTATCTTAATGGTTGGTGGCATATTTTATATATTCCCTATGAAACTGTTCGTTTTTCCGGATAGAAAAATACCCTACGTGCTAATCCAGAATATAATCTACCCCTGTGCCAAAATATCATCCAAATCTGTCTAGCTGTTATGACGTGATTGAGTAACAAACAAACATACAAACTTTCGCATTTACAATATTATTAGGAATAGGATTTACTCCACCAGGATATATAGAATTAACAAACAAAATTGATGAGCTTTCCGTGTGTTTGTACAAATTATCCGCAGAATGCAACGTGGATGAACAAATATTATGTTAAACAGAAACACTTTCGACTGAATACTCTGCCGAGGTAATTAAAATTCCTGGTTATTCCCTCTGTTCCGTTTTTGTAGCAATAGCATGACTAAGGGAGGGACCTGTATTTCCATTAAAAGTAATGTAAGTTTTAAAAACGACATGCATTTACTATGCTAAGACCAAGTGTTTGTGTGGGGCCACGGTGGTTGAGCGATTAGCACGCTCGCCTCCCACCAAGGCGAACTGGGCTCAATTCCCGGCCGGATCACCGGACTTTCGCATGCGATACCCGAGACTCCATTAAACTTTATTTTTCTAAAAGTATGCTGTGATTTACACTGTCAAATGCTTTAGTGAGGTCACAAATGATTTCATTAGATGACATATTTTTATCACTGCCTTAAGAATGCAATTTATTAGTTTGAAAATGGTATCATTTGTTGAGGTGTTTTTCCTAGAGCCAAAATGAAAATTTGATAAAATTTTGTGTTTCTCAAAATGTTGTAGCAATCTCCTGTAAATTAGTATTTTTTTTAGGAAGTAAGAAGTGAGACAGGTCTATAATTAGTCACTTTAGTCTTGCCACCTTTCTTAAACAATGGTGTTGCCATAGCCCATTCGAGTCTCTCTGGAAACAATCCTGTTTTGAAGATAGCTCTATAGGTTGTTCACGGTAAAGTGAGCACTGTTTAAGGCCCATCCAACAGGCATTAACCACTAATAAATATATCTTATTGCAGTGTTAGACATTACATTTTGAGGGTGGTGAAATGTATTCACTGTATTTATTAGTCACGTTGTAATGTTTATATTAGAAAGCAGCAAGAAGATGTAAATTGGATGAAAGGAAAAATTTAGCAGGGCCTTAAAAAGTGCTCACTTTACAGTGAACAGCCTTTACAAATATGACTTAATGTAACACTCAATTCAAAAGCACTTTGCTGTAATAACCTACAACTGAACCCCCTATAGCCACTTGATAATTTTGTTTACAAAGAATTGATTGTTTACTCCACTTCTTTTGGAGTTGTGTATTTAAAAGATCTGGCAGGGTATTCAGTACCCTAGAGTGTAGGAATATGGATTATATCTTATTTAATATGTTTGTTAATCATGTTTTCTACGACATTTAAGTTTGATGAATTGAATGTATCTGCGATTAATTAGAGTCCGAGGATACACAGTCGTTTACTTTTAGGTTTACAACTGATGTTGCTATGTTGTTCTACTTGTGTTTTTCACAATATTTCATGTAGTTGTTATTTGTTTTGAGAATTCAGAATGAGCTTACGGGAAAAAAATCCTTTTTGGCACATTTTATGACCTTACCCAAAATTTTGCCGTATTCCCTGTAGTGATTCATTGAACCTGGTTTGCTGCTGGTTCTGGCAGCCTTATACAGTTCTCTTTTGTTTTCGCAGGAAATTTTTATTCCTTTGGTGAGCCATAAACTGTGGGTTAGTCTGGATGGGAAATATTTTTCAAAACAATGGAGAACTTGGTAAAGAAAATAGTTCAATTTTTCATTTACTTCTGTACAAGTATACAGTCAGTGACACAAGAGCGTACGGGCCATAATTCAAAAGTGGAAGGATCAAGGGAACGGGAGAGTGATATTACTGTATGTAGGGGAGAAGTATGTTCGTCGAAGGTGTTCTTACTTCTGCTCTGTGAAAACAAGACTCAGGGTTAGGCCAACAAGACGAGTACTTAAACTCTCTACTGTGAAGCTGCAAGTGTGATCTTGGACCAGTGCGAGACTGTGAACGGCCAGCCGAATCTTTTTTTATTCCACTTGTTTCAAGTGACGACATTAACATCAGCAAATTGTTAACACATTTCAGCGATGTACACGTGACAGCGACAACATCCGAGGAGGAAAACATTTTATTTTACTTTGATTCAATTCAAATGTTAAATAGCATGATCAATCGATCGCTTATCCTGTCGTTTGGGTCCATTAAAATATGTGAGCAATTATTAACTCGGGCAAATATAACCATACACCATTGTTCGATAAGATTTGACGTCATGCTTAGTAACCAATAATCAAACCGAATAGAGTCACTACATCTTGGTTATCGAATGACGGTGTGGATGGACGATTAGAACAACAGAGTAAGTCTCGAAAGTTCGCTTGGTAAACTTCTTTTCGGACATGGGTATACGCTGCAACGCTATAGTAAAATGCCCTGACGGAACCAAACATCCACAGGACATGAAATAGACGTTACTGGTCTCGCGCGAGTGCAAAGTCCGTTCATGGGACATCCTGTTTCATGGCATGACATGCTGATGCGATAGCTCTGTCGTACTATCGACTGCCGTGAAAAAGTACTTCGCGCTGTAAGCTAGAGAAAGAGCGTATCGCGCGACTGTACCACGGAGCCAGTTCACGTAGCAAGACTCCAAGCGTAGCAAGTCGGGCTGCTTCAAGTTAGAGTTGAAACGAGATTTGGTTGCAAGCGTCCCGTAGCGACGCCAGTGGTCGTTACAGCAGCTGCTCAAGCTTACCTGTATTTGTTTTTTTTTTTTTTTTTTTTTTTTTTTTTTTTTTTTTTTTTCAGAGCATGATTGCGCAAGCTAGCGGGTATTTTAACATTACCAATGATATCATACGTTTGTAACTAAATATTAAACTATATGCACTATCCTGAATATTATTACCATTTCAGGGCAAAATAATTGACCATACTTAAATACATTACACATAGTGCCCTAACAACGGGATGCGATAAGCTCTTGAAATGTACTTTATCCTTAATATTTCCCCATTGTTACCGCAAAATACTTTCCCTTACCTAAATGCGTTATCGAATGTATTGTTGCTATGGGGTACGATCAGGTCACTGAATCGAATTCATCCTTAATTAACCACCACATTTAACCGCAAATGAATTCCCGGTACCTATATGCATGACGTTGTATAATTATGTAATGCGATAAGGCTTGGGAGTTGGTGTATATATATATATATATATATATATATATATATATATATATATATATATATATATATATATATATATCCTACATGGAATTTGTATAAATTGAGGAAGGCATCGATGCTGTCTACCATTGGCACATATACCCTCAATACGTTCACGATGTGGCAGAAGAATACTAGAGAATCCGGTGCAGCCGCTCGCCGTTAAGTCGAGGAACCTCGCCAAAAGAAGCAAGACCACTTAAAAGAAGAAGAAGAAGAGAGGCAGAGACAAGACGAGGAGCGATCATACAGGAAGCGGCAACGAAAAGAGCAGCGGCAACTCGAACAGCACTTGATGCAGTATGCACTAGCGCTGCGTCAGCAGGCAGACATGCGTTCACAACAAAATTCGTTAAAGTAGTGATCTCTATTCTTATATATTATGATTTGTTAACGTGTTAGATATCTAAAACAAAAAAAAACTGGAACCTCGATTCGTATTCATTTCATTTCGAAGTGCATGATAGCTTAGCGATGAAATCTGAGCTGACATGTACTTTTCTACAAGCATCACGGAACATCTGTTTTTTTCTACATGATACTATGATATGCTACACTTCGTAACACGATTGTAGGAGTAACGTGACATGCTGTGCAACGACAGGTAGCTACGGCACACGTTACGTTAAGTTGGTATCAAAACATTGCATCATTTGTACATCCTACTTTGCATCTCCATGAAGTTTTGGGTACGGTCCCTGTCATCCTACAGTAATAATATTACGGAAAAGATGAAAGTACGCATGTTTGAAACATTCATTTACTACATCGTTACATTCTGATCAAATTCGTAAGCGATGCAGTGTCAAATCCATAACTACTAGGAAGGTGCACACGTATGTTAAACACTCGCGTATGTCGCGGTAACTTTTTTACGTTTACATGTCGAGATGGATGTCGGTTTCAAACACGCCGCCAGTCAAGACCGGTACGAGCGAACTCCAGCCAATATTTCGCAGTTGCCATATCGCCCACTGGATAACAAAAGCCCGTTGCCGGCCCGTGCAATTCGATCATGGGCTCATCATAATGCTTTTTGGACTCTTGTAACAGAATCGCACGTTCCAGGTAATACTGCAACCACAGCTTGACGTGTCCCGCACAATAATGATGGAAGTGATTATCGTTGCAACGGTGTTCCAAACCTTCTTCTTCACCTTCTGGGATATTGTGCCGACAGGGGCAGGAGGCGTACATGCCGAGCGAACAGTCATCCAAATGTACGGTACTGATTAAATTGAAGATCTTCGAGAGACTCGTGAATTGGGCTATAACGGGAGGAATAATCCCCCGAACACAGCTGTCGAGATGCCCGAGAATACATTCTTCTCCCATTTTTTTCAGGATAAAAATGGTACTGGATGTTCAGTCGTTTCACCATTGTAAAACGTAGCTTTGAAAGTCTTCATGTTTAACAGATTCGGCAAGAAGACTTGTGCGAGCGATGTTGTTTCTTTCGTCGGGAACATCGTTTTGCTTTTTCCTTTTCTTCTTCGTAGCTCCGCACAGGAATGGATACGTCCGCAACGTCCAAGTGACCAAAGTAGACTCGACGCACAGAACCATTAAATCAACAATAAATACTTACGATAAAAAAAACCGCGTTGGTTTTCCCGAAAAATTCGCAGCTTGTGCCAAGTGACCATAAGTTATCATGGCACGCTGACGCTTGCCCACTCAAATGCGGCAGCCAGCAATAATATTTTGATAACGGCCGCCAGGGTCATCCGTTCTCAGCTGTCATTGCAGTGGTGATGGATGGTTCGTTTTCCATTTGAACGAGACTGTGACGCACGTTGCTAGCTCTTATCGGACAATCTATGTCTATGTATAGTTACAGGGCGAAAGGTAATTGTCGACAATGCATGTGGAAATACTGTTTGCGGCTTATCTCCGGTCGTTACTCACGGATCACGTGAAGGAAATCTTATTGAGTTATCTCGAGTTCGTAGAGGAGAAACACATAAAAGGTAGAAGTCGAGCTGCCGTGCTAGCATAATAGTGACTTCATTTGATGTATTCCGTGCTATAATCCGACATCATACTTGCGGTATGCCCAAATCCAGTACGCGCTGGCATACAAACCTACGTTATTGTCGGACCGCAAAACACGAACCGGCTGTTATCTTCGTTCTCAGTTGCGCCACTTTTGGCTGATAAGAGACATCTCCCGTGAGGTCTGCTCTGCAACAGACAGCCGCAGGTGCATGTACTCAGAGACAAATGCACACCCAAGCCTTGCTAAAGGCATAGTATAAATATATTGCTAAACATAGTTTTTGATAGCAGTGCTATACGTGATAACGAATCCTTTGTGCTGCTGACCATGAAGAACACATAGAAGTATTTATATCCACGGCGATGCATCCCATGCTTTGCATCCCACGTACACAGAACTCTAATCATCACGCTTCGCAACACAACTGTAGGAGTAACGTGATGTGCTATGCAGCGACTAGTAGCACGTTAGCTGGCCGTTTCCTCTAACGCCGTTCAAGCTTGATTTAATTGTATCCAACATAGAGTTGTCATGGGAGGAACTAAATTTCAACTTGAATCAACGTTGGAGGGAACGGCCCCAGTACTTTTCCTGCACAACTCTCCGTCATTCTACAGTAATAGGAGTACAAAAAGAAATTAAAATACACGTATTTAAAACATTGATTTATTACAATATACGACAGTTCGATATGGTTCAAACTTTATTCCGGTTTGCCTGCGATAGGCCCGAAATCATCAATGATGCGAGCCGACTTAAACAAAACTTCCGCACCTGTGCGGTCACCCGTTGCGTAATAATCCATGACGCCTGGATTACGTTGGGGCACTTTGGCGATGAGCTCGCGGAATAGTTCTTTGGATTCTTTCAACAATATCGTCGGTACCAGATAACGGGACAGCCACGAACGGACGTGCACGGAACAGAAGTGATGACGATGTTTTTCATTACTGCACCTGCGTTCAGGAGTTTCCACTTTACTTGGCTTCTTTCCACAGGAGCAGGAGTCGCGGGCGCCGGCCTTGCACTTATTGAGGCGAACCCGCTCTCCGATGAACTTCCAATATTTTGGGAAGTCTCACGAAATACGTTCTACCTGGTGGCATCGCCTCTCCGAACACGGGTATTAGCCAGTTCCAATTGATGAGCAGGCGATCTTCCTCCATCATCGTGGCATCGAAGTTGTACGCGACCGTTAGTGGCTGTTGCGAATGTTGCGTTTTGTTTATGTGCCTGTTCAATACGTGGCGGCCGCTGAACGTAAAGTGTGCAGCATCGGCTATCTGCTAGTCATTTTATAGCACACCCATGACTTCATCAAACTCAAACAATATAACAATACAGGATAAAAATATCGGCTGGAATTCCCACAACATTATCCGCGGTTTATCGAGTGGCGCAAGTGATAAGCAAGAGAGGTCAGTAATATAAACACTTTTATGATAAAATATTTTTTGCCCATGTCATTCGAACTTTCATCGTAATGATAGTAAATGATTCACAAATCATCATGCACTTCAATATTGCAGCCCGAGACTCTGCCACATCTCTTAATAGTTGTTATAGATTGTATCATTCCTATGATAAAATATACTATTCAAACTTAGTAGATCGCCAACAGCGTTCAACGCGTTCAGTGTGTTGTGTTAGGAAGTTGTAGGTACACGATGCGATTATGGGTATCCACTCTACTTTTCGTATAACAATGTAGTTAAATCCCTGTACGGGAATCAACCACTGTTCTCGGTGCCCGGCTCGTAATCATGACCAATTGTGAATCCACAATAGTGCTACTGGACACTCGTCGTTAAAGCCGGTTAAGAGGTTCGTACATTTATTACAGGTAAGAAATATCTATGAAGCATATACGGCATTGTATCGTGATAAGAGCGCGTCTCAAGAATTACAATGACGAGGGTTGTTCAAAAGTTTGTTGAAAAAAATAACTTTTATTCAAGCATTAGTGGCTGTTGTGAGAACCCGCTATGTATGCTGTGCTGCAGTCATGCGTTACGCTTACATTACGCAAAACTGGTAAAGTGGTGTATGGCCGACGAAACGCGAGTTACTGCTGGGTTTGAACGGAGGAGGTAAATCGACAAGAAGTATGTTGGTTCTAGGCATTCTTACTTTCGTTCTGTGTAAAACGTGAGCTGTAGTTTTCTGATCATTCGGCCCCAGCTTGTATGGCTTGCTCATTCAGATTCTTGGCCGTTGAAAAAGTTTCTTCAAGAGTCTGATTGCGAGACGATAGAAAGACTGCTGTTCCTCTGCGCTCTTAGTCCTCGCCATTTCACACTCGCAAACCATGTTGCTGCAGAGTGATATCTGCGCTCGGTGTGCTCCGTGACAATACGCCGGAGATGCAATCACTCGGCGGCACGTGCATGCCTACGCTTTGGAAGCGCGAACAAAAGGACCGGTGACGAGAGCAGTCGGTGTTTACTGTCGCTTTGATCCCTATTCATAATGCCGTAAAGCTGACACATGGCGTCCACATACAAATCAGCTCAAAGTATTCGAAAAGAAGTGCAGCGCTGATGCACTATACAACCTTCACCACTGAATCCAAAAACATCACCCTCTCCTTGCCTAGATGCTTAACTTTGAAGTTATGGCCCGTACGCTAAGGTATCACTAACTGTACAATGTTGACCATTGCTCACTTTTGAATAGTAAAACATTTTCCAGCGAAAAATTTCGTATGTTCTTACAGGAAATGCTTTTGGAGAGCATTTTTATGGAATACGTAATTAGTATTTGTGCATCATGATCCGATAAGCCATTTATTATTGGGAGGCAGTGGCACTCTGCAACTACGTTACTATGAATGAAAATGTTATCAATTGCTGTCTGACTGGTTCCTTCTATTCTGCTAGCAAAATTTACTATGGATTTAAGATAGAAGGTACTGAGAAGACTATCAAGTTCAGTTTTTGGTTGCTATATTTTAAATAATCAATGGTGAAGTCTCCACAGAGAATAACTTCTTTATCGATTCTGTGAATGGCTTTTAAGGTTTGCTTCAAGAAATTTAAAAAAATTTACTAAATTTGCCAGAAGGGGCTCTATATATCGTGTTACATTTGTCGGTTGTTACTTATACATAACTGCATTCAAACACTTGGTGAGTGAGTGAGTGAAGATATTTGGACGGCTCTTAATAGCGAGGTCTTGAGAACCGATAAGGGTGACTGAAGTGAATATGGAGCGGAGCCGGAATGAAGGGGCGGCGGTACGGGAGATCACCGAGAAAACCCGCCGACCAACGGCATCGTCCGACACTTGCGAAAATCTGGTGACCCGGACGGGGATTGAATGCGGTTCGCCTTGGTGGGAGGCGAGCAGGTTAACCGGTCAGCCACCATGGCCTCTGCACAAGATAGGGTTATACAATATATCTTCCGCATCATTGTTCGTTCAACAAATCGTCCAAGGTGTGTCGAAAGAACTGTGGTCCAATCGTGAAAGATACACAAAAGTGTACGTGATCTAAGCGTATTCTACCAACAACTGAAATCATTGAAACATACCGGCGTCTAATGGCGATCGTAAAACCTTCCGTTACTCAATAACTTGTAATTTAATCGGTTGCAACATATTTTTCAGACGAGCACATATAAAAACCTGACATAGACTGTTCACGGTAAAATGAACACTTTTGAAGGCCCTGCATAACATATTCTTGTTTGTACATTGTGTATTCTTCCACCTTACGTAAAATTAACATTGTTATGGGTCTGATCACTTTATCCATGCGTCGGTCAAATGGAACTGTGAAATTAATACGAAAGAGAGTATTTTAGAAATCTCCTCATTCTTACACTTCGATGCATTAGAAAAAAAAAAAACAGAAAATTAAATATATAATATAAGTTATCACAAATGGTTACCTAACACTTTTTATTCGACGTTAAGTTGTGAAACAACTTTCCATTCATAATTACCAACTATACTGGGTGTATGACACTCAGTACGCCCGTTAAGATATATGCAGGCAGGGGCAGTGACATTTTTCTAAGGTTGATTTCAAAAATGTTCACTTAACCGTGAACAGCGTTTAGTAAATCACAAAACGGAGCCCATGTGAAGAGTTACACTTCATTCATTAAACTGGCGGATGCCAATGGCCAAGGGCGTAAAATACAGAAACGGCATCTCTGTATTGGTGCTTTTGATGTTGAGTTGATGGCCGAGCACTACGTCAACCACGACTTCGTTTATTCTGTATGGAACGCTTACTGGAGGGTGCCCCGCACCCTTATTCCGTTCCCCCTCTCAGCCTCTCCTAGCCGTCAAATACACTCGCGAAATTCCCTGCTCTGTAAATATTACCGAGCACGCTTGTATAGGCTGTTCACGGTAAAGTGAGCACTTTGGAACTCAACCCTTAGAAAAAAAAGTCACTGCTCCTACCTGCATACATTCTAACGGGCGCACTGTGTGACATGCACCCAGTAAAGTTGGTAACGATGAAGCGAAAGTAATTCTATGCTTCAACGTTCTTTTGTTTTATGTTTTTAATGCAAATAAGTACGTGTTTCAATTACCAAATTCGCAATTTAATTTCACAGCTTCACTTGACCGACGTAAGAATAATGTGGTCAGGCACCTGGAAATGTTCATTTTAAATATGGCGGAAGAATACACGAAGTGCGTACAAGTAGATAGTAAGCCGGGAATTAAAAAAAACTGTTCAGTTTGCCGTGAACAGCATATGGTTGGCATGCATACAAAACACATTTGCCTGTTTGACCGCTTGTGACGGGTGATTACTCATTCCACCACTGGACTTTTATCATTAGCTGAAGAGGCCTTCCTGGAGTGGCGAACAAATTGTCAGTCAATAGCATTAGTTGCACTAGAATATAAAATCTTAGAGCTTAGTCCGTTTGCATGTTCCTAGAAATATTTTTTTAATTCGTGCTATAGAAGGCACAGTGCATGTGAATTAGTAAGGATAGGAACTTTTCACGAGCTCAATTCAGGACAAGATAGACGTCAATCACGTGTACACTGAAGTTGACTTTGTAATTGGATCACAGTTTATTAGACATACCCTGGACGACTCTAAGCCAATAGCAGACTTGCAAGGAAACAAGTAGCTAATCCTATACGGCCAGGTGTGGAGTAACATTGGTTACTCTCTGGGGCAGCAGTCAGGGAACAAACATCCGAGACTCGAGTATATACAGGACTGTGGAGTTTAACTTTCAGGTCATTGAACTCTCGAAATTTTCCTATCCCTAGTTATACATTAGTATATCATAAAATTAGTTATAAATAAAATATAAATGAAGTGTTCAATTCTTTTAAGAATAAGATACTTTTTACACATTCTGGACTAAGCTCGAGCTAAGTTCGAGTAACGCCAGTTTAAAAATTTCTTCGTCCTTGAAAATAAAATTCGCATGGTTAAAGAGCCATTGTAACGCTAGTATTTCACAGGATCTTACAAGAACAATACAACCCAGCAGCCATAGTTTTCACGCAAAAAATTATTTTTTGCTGTGCCCTTATAAAAGAACATGATTGACTGTGAAACTTTGACACAGAAAGAGTAATTTTATTGGAGCATAATCAGCTCTGCGACCCCAGTGGCTGACGACCAGCCAATGATGAACGTCGTAGAGCGCAGTAAGCACACCCAGTGTGGCGTGGACCAATATAAGAGTTATTACGTGGGAATACAGAAACCAACAGAATAGACGTTCCTGCAGTGGCGTATACAGGTGATTCACTTCTAACTTGTCTTCAATTATCGTAAATATGTACAGACCTCAATGTGTTACGGCTTTCCACGATACTTCTTCGTAAACAATGTTAGTTTACCATTTTATAGGCGTCACCAGAACGAGGCTGAGGAGTGAGCTTACACGCGAGCCCGCCACGTAAAACTGAGCGTGGGATAAACAGTCGGGCCTCACGTCAACTCCACCTGATTTTCGCGTGTAGGATTCGTGCTGGACGATGCCGCTGGTTGGTGGGTTTTCTCAGGGATCTCCCATTTACCCTGCCCTTGCATTCCGACAGTGGTCCACACTCGCCTCTCTTCACCCTCATCGGCTCTCAAGACCACGACGTTAACAGCCGTCCAAATTTCTTCACACAATATTATGTTGCAAAGAACCTTATGAAAATTGCTAGCGAAGTAATATTTATTCGCTCGAGTCTTCAAATAATGCTGATGTGTAATGTTCCTACAAAATACGTACAACCTATTTTAATTCATGGAACGTAACATTCTTTGGGGGTTATAGTGGCTAATGCGTACTTTTGCCACGTATGTGAAGTCAACCTTACTGCACATCCTCTGTCACAAACACCCATCTCAACCCGAGAACGAGTCCCTTAACCCATTCAGACCCAGTGTACACATTTGTGTACATTACGCAAGCCTAGGTAATTTTTTGCCTGTGCCGTACGCTGCAAAAATCAATGACCAATTATTAGGGGCATGCAAAATTCGCGTTATTATTTGGCATCAGGCTGAACTTCACAGTACTGTATGCACTAGAACTGGCGTCGTTTCTCCATTGGCTGTTGCATAGATGTGACGTCAGTCCCTCTCTGATTGAACTACACGTGATTGAGGCACACGATTATAAAGAGTTCCTTTATTGGTGCAGAGTCACCCAAGGTGTGTCACGCATAGTTTGGCCCAATGACAAACGTATTGCAAAGGTACATGTGTTTCAAGTTTAAAATGTCCCCAAATAATAACGCGAATTTTACAGGTCTCTACCAATTATCTTACTTGTGGGTAAATGATTCACAAATAATTTTGCTTGCCTAGGTCATAATTGGTTCATATTGCTTTAGCCTAATATAGAGCCTACAACTCATTGGCTATGACAACGAAGCAATTGTTGTCCGGACTTAAGTACAGCACGCATCAATAAATTTCTCGTTCGCAACATATTAATCTGTAAATTAAAGTAGGTTTAAAAAGGTTGATGTTACGTTTCGCGCGTCAATGGGTTCTGCGACGGGTTCGCAATACGTTTCTAGCCGCCTCCGAGCGGCAATTTGGTCCCAGCGACGATTGATAGTACGACGGCTACGGTATTATCTATCGGCGAACAGCTGTCCGCATCGGTTCACCGGTTCTCCACCTCCGCCCTCGGCGAAAACTAAGCCCTCGCGCGATGTACCGACTCCGCAATCGATACTCCGCAAGGGATGTTGGAAGGCATCTCCGGCGCGCACACACTCGCAACTGGATGTCCGGCGGAATCGCTCCGCGCAAACGAGGCAAGTTTCGGGAACTCGTTTCCCAGGCTCATGAAAACTGCATCACTCTTCGACTGACCGCCAACGAAGTTCTCGAAATTTCTAACAGAGACTGCTGTTAGTTCAGCTCGTTTCGCGGTTAACTGAATCCTTTTGAAACCGACCACTGAATAAATCATTCCTGCCCGTTCCTGCAGCACAGTACTTGCACCACAGGGTACTTCAGAATACCAAGGCGAGCTGGGTTCCATACCCGGCCTGGGGGGGGGGGGTGAGTGGCTCCCGGATTTTCGCACTTGGGAATCGTGCCGGGTGATGCCACCGGTCGATGAGTTTTCTCGGGGTTCTCCCGTTTCCCCTCGCCCTTGCATTCGGGCGTCGCTCCATACACTCTAAGCCCGAATCACTGATATCATTCCACGAGATAACACTCACTGAAAGTCAGTGTTATATGTAGAGACATGCAAAATTCGCGTTATTTTTTGAAGACAAACGAGACTTCAAACACTTGTGTTTTGTATTGCCTTTGTTTTTGGACTACAGTTTGTTAGGACACGCCACGGACGGCTTTGCACCAATAGTAATTCACTAACGAGACGCTGGCCTAATCACGTCCAATCAAGTGGAAAGAGAAAATGTGTCCTCGGTGCTGCAGAAGCCAATAAAGAAGTGGTACCGGCTCGAACATGTATAGGACGGTGAATTTTAGCGTGCTGCCAGAAAAAAACACTAATCTTGCATGTCTCTAGTGATAAGGTAATGCTGACTGACGAATCAAGCAAATGAACTGGGTACGAGTGACTTACAGCATTGGAATTCTCGACATTCAATGGGAAACACGAATAAATCAGTGAAATTCAGCCACCATATTATTACTTAGTTATCTGTATGGGTAGGAAAATTTCGCGAGTTCAGTAACCTGTAGGCTAGACTCCTCAGTCCTCTGCATACTGGGGCCTCAGCTGTGTGATCATTGGCTGTTGCCCCGCACCTGGCAGTTGTGGGATTAGCAAGGTGTTTCTTTGCGAGTCTGCTATTGGCCCAGAGGCGAGGAGGGCGGGTCTATTAAAGTGTGATACAATTGCGAAGGTGACTTCACTATATATGTGTTTGACGTCTATCTTGTCCCGAAATGAATTCGCGAAATTTTCATTTCCCTAGTTATCCGGCACTGATTATCAAACGCTAAATTTTCCACTGTTTTCACTGATCTGTCTCGTTTCTCACTGTTGCACTTTTCGCGAAATCAGGTGCCCCACCTGATTTGGCGAAAAGATTTCAGGAAAAGTTGTTTTCCAACGTAATATAGATCAGAACCACTTTCGTGATTGGATTATTTGAATTGTTAAGGGACTTATCTGCCTGCCCGCGGATCACGGACGATCAGTAATCAGCGAAACTTAATTCTGATTGGCGCGCTCACACAGCAGACTGTCTTCACACAAATACAAGCGGCCAATAGTCGAATGAAGACCGCTAGTTTGCACATAGGATATTTAAGTCTAGCCTACGCGTGAATGTTTTCGCGAAAAACAGGTGGCCCCACTCATCGGCCTCTCAAGACCCTGTTGTTCAGAGCAGCGCAAACTTCCCCGCTTTTAATTAATTGTGTAGATGTTTGGACGAATATGATATCCTTGCCACTTTCGACAGAATGCTTGTACGTCATACGGGATACGATTTATTCACACTATGTGCCTGAGTTCTGAAATCTCATTAACAAAACTTCTCAATTTCATTCTTTTCTTTGGCGGGTAAAGAGCAAAATGTGAAATATTTGTCCCTCCCTCAAAATACGTTGTTCGGCTGAATAAAACTGCTCAACTCTTCAATACGTTACAGTGAGCATGATGACCTTACAAACACACCACGAGTATGGCTAGTGTTATATTTTCACGTAAATGAAGCCACGCCATCCTACACAGCGGGGGGCCGTGGTGGTGTAGTGGTCAGACTACTCTCCTCCCACGTAGGTAATTAATAATAATAGTAATAAATAGTTCTAAAAAAATTATGAAACTGAATGCCCATAAAAACGGTGCGTTGCGCCTTTGATGTTCTTTTCTATATTTGGTTAAACTTTGTTTGAACGAGGCGGAGAAATACGCTGAAAGTATAACTTTAACAGGGCTTCAGGAAAGTTGGAAGTAGGCCTGGCCTAACCGTGAGTGCACTAGATCCGCAGGACCACCTGTTTCTCAGATCGAAGACTTAAGTGCATCAAGCATATGGACTTCATAACATACGTGAACTCTTGCGTGTTTCATTCAATTCTCGATTTCTTGTGTGTTCGTTTCTTCGTTTGAAGGCATTTTCTCACACGACCGGGCTATTCACAATTCAGTTACTTCAATATCGATCGTCCGTGATTAGGTGGCAATCATCTAGTTTTAATCATACAGTCACGAAAACCGGACACGAACTTGACGAATTGAGGTCTGCACACATTCAATGGCACTTAAGACAAATTAGAAGTGAGTCACCTATGTCAACTACTGTAAGAACACCTGTTCTGTTGGTTTCTGTGTCAGAACTCACCATCGTCTTATTGGTCCATACCACACCGGACACTACCCTGTACTTTACAGCGTTTATTATTGGTCGGTCATCAACCAATGGAGAGCCGAGCTGATATTGACACTATAAAATGTCTTTTTTCGTACAAAAAGATTTACTAATCAATCATGTCCCTTTGAGTGGCCATAAAAAAAAAAGAAATTCTACTGTTAGCAATATCATTGTTACTGAGCTGTGGTGTTCTTGTGAGTTCATGTTAAACACTAGCCGAACAAAGACTGCACATCAATGCGAGTTTTGTTCTGAACAACAAAGCAATTTTCAAATTAGTTTTGCTCGAGCTACACTCGAGCATAGTCTACAAAGTGTTAAGTGTTTTGGAGTACAACTACTTGTGGAGTCATTTTTTGTCGCGAGAATGAGGTGCCTCGACTTATGATCCAATCCATTACATATTAAAATGACATAATTTATACATGCCATTTACGCAGTAATGACGTGCCAATAAATAAGATTTTATTTCATAAATAGTAACGTTTGTGCAACTGGAATATTTCCTCAAATTTCCTAAGAGCATTTTTTAATGTTCTACAGACTTTAATAAGTTAAGTACGAAATAACGCCTTCCTACTCGTGTTGAACTGGCACAGTATTCAGAGAATACGAATTGTTTTCAGAACTAGCGAGCTCCACAAAGACTTCTGTGTTGTTTGTAACTTACAGCCTTAATTGGCAACCGCGTGTGTCAAGGGTAAAACTGGCGTAGGCCTGCACGTTGTTAATTTTAATTAGGAACTGAGGACTTGCTAGGCTCATGAATACACAGCGTAAGTTGCTAACATTAATTAGCTCCCCTGGCCAAGTAGGATTATTAGCAAAGTCGGAAACAGTCGACATTTAAACAATTGGTGTTTCACTACAGCAAACTTATGGGTCACTTTTCCTTTCCAGAGATAACTGCCAAGGGAAATTTTTAATTACTGTGGGTGATTTTCAAAGCAAAGTTTTACAGATCATTTCGAAAATGATTTTCTAACAGTGAGGATAATCGTTTTGCCGCTGTGAAAATAATATGGATAAATAACCCTTAGTTTGCTACGGTAAATGAGTGAAGAGATTTGGGCGGCTCTTAACATGGAGGCCTTGAGAGCCGATGGTAGTGATTGAAGTGAATATGGAGCGGCGCTGGAATGAAGGGGCGGGGGAAACGGAAGACCCCGAGAGGGCCCGCCGACCAACTGCATTGTCCGGCACGATTGCCACTTGCGAAAATCCGGTGAGCCGGCCGGGGATTGAACCCGGTTCGCCTTGGTGGGAGGCGAGCTTGCTAATCGCTAAGCCGCCATGGCCACTTGCTACGGCGAAGTAAAAGTATAAAATTTTGATATAGTCCTATTATGCTACTAGTCATGTCATAACAGTTCTTCAGGTACATTAGTATAAATGTACCGACGTTAGACATCGAAAATCAGATACAATTACATCTGTGTGGAACTTCTAAAAATTTATCATCTACCTCTTTTAGCCATACGAAGCAAAAATAGTTAGTTCTCCCACGCGCAGATATTAGACGCCCATCTTTAATTAAACCTAAGACGACAGAACTTAATAAGATTATACTTTATTGCATTGAATGCAGTTGATGAATAATATTCTGGGAATAGTTTCAATACTTTTGCAATGCAAAGACGAATTTTTCTTAAAATTTCATAACTGGAAGTACAAAATTCTTGGGGAAATAATTTGTACACTAGTTTCAAAATTATAGACTAACTTTAAGCAGAAGTTAGTCTCATAGCTATATACCTACAGTATATTTAGGGGCAGTGGTATTTCGCAAAAAGATTTCGAGACAATACACAGTTCAAAGTACTGTGGTGTTATCCAGCTTTATCCGTGTTAATGGTTTGCGCACGAATCACGAAGGTATAGTGCCGGGGTTACGGAACCCTGAATGGCTCGGTCAAATGTGGAAACGACACCAGCAGCCAATGTAGGTATATGACATCAGCCGAGGTGTATATATAGTATTGAAGTCTACTGTGTGCTCAGATTTTTTTCGCGAAAAATTAGTGGCCTTCCCTATAATCCATATATACCTCAACCATTACAAATCAGCAGAGATCTCCAAAATTCGCGTTATTTTGGAACTGCAGACTAAACTCCGAGCAGTTGTGTGCTCGTTTCTCTTCAGCCATTGGGCGACAACTTGTGTGGCACGTCTCAAGAAATGTTTTTATCCAATAGCTAAAGCTGAACTACTGAGCAACCAATCAGCACTGAAGCCATCACATACATTAATGACGCTGTATAGAGGCCAGTAGCCAATGGAAACACGGATTGCACTCAGACAGAATAGGGCATTGAAGTCCAGCTTGTTACTAAATAATATTGCGAATTTCGCAGGTCTCTACAAATCAGTAGGGCTGGCTGTTTTTCGCGAAAAGATTTACTTGAATGATAGACTCCAAAGTCATATGGCATATGTGCAGTTTTCCTATGTTCGTCGGCCACGTGTCTTGGTTGGGAGACATTTCTTTAACCTACCTGGACAAATCATAATTAGGTAACACTTGCAGTGAGTGTTCGTGATTCGCAGGCAGACATCTACAGTGCGTAGCAGTTCATATCATACAATCACGAAAGTGGATCTGAGCTCTAGTGTTTTGAAGTATAAGTAGTACTGAAATGTTTTCGCGGAAAACGGTGTAATGTGTTAAATAGACACAACGTGTAGGAATTTTTTAGCCACAAGTTTGGGCGTACAAATTAATACTGTAACAGCACTGATATGGGTTACAACATTGCAGCTATAAAATATTACTTCTCTAATACATAATATAAGAAAGGAATGTTTAATGTAATGCTAAAATCGTTGTATATGTGAGTGATACTGATAGGTTACATTAATAATATGCCTCGGCTTAAATATATGCTGCTACTCAACAATCACTGTGTTCATCCAGAGTTGAATTATCAGTGCATTTTAAAAACAACTGGAACATATATTATTCTAGCAAGCAACCAGAGAAGACTTAATTCGAGTAAATCAATAGAAGAAGAAAATAATTACATTAATGTTATTACCATTAAGTGGACTAAACGAGTAACAAGCGATTTAAATCAATTGAAATTTATATATTACTTTTGCATAACTTTAGTTAAAAATTTTTATGCTATCCTAATTTTCAAAATTTTGCTACAGACAACACCAGCCTGCACATTGCACATCAGGATATCTACCAATATTAAAATTTACTGGTGCTGGTGTCATAAATAGGTTTACTTTTGCCTGGGGAACATACGACTTAGCTGTGTCGATAGCGGAAAATAACCGCAACTCTGCCAATGTCGTGGAGTCATCATTCACTGGTGTAGGACCCAGGAACAGCTCTCCCGCTCACCACGGACAGCACATCTCCAGGTAGTGCTCAGCGAACTCGTCATCTGCGGGGCCGGAACAGCGGAGGTGGGTGCAGAATCGGAACCTCGCCAAAATACACAGCCAGTAGTCCTCCTCTCGCAGAATTGGGTCTCAGAACACCAGACACCGCGTCATCCTTGGTGCGAAGTCGAAAATCCTGAAGTATTCCTTTACTGGGCCGTCCTTCCTTCCGGGCTCATCATACAGCTTATGTCGACTTACTACTTCTTCCAAGCATTTATAGGATCAGCATTTCAATAGTGCGTGAATAATTATGTATCTCCGGCGTAAATATCGAATTTTGCCAATAAAATATTATAGATTATCTTTCATACTCAGGACTGACTCCTTTTCTCAGCTGGCCTCTCGCTGATTCCCAATTAGAATGAATGGATTTTTGTTCTTTCAGACTACTGTTCAAATAATTAATCAAATGTGATAGGCCGGCTGGTGTAGCCTTATTCTTTTGAGAAAACAAAAGGTAGCGCTTGTTACAAAGACAAATACTCATGCAAGGAAACCATAGATAGTCATTAAGCTTACATAGCATACACAACACAACTATCAAAATAAATTAATTTAAAAAATATAAAGTTTCGTATTTAAATCTAATTTAAAGACATAAAATAATCATAATAACTCATAAATATTGAAGTATTACAACGGGTGGCCCTACAGATCAGCATACGTTAATAGTATAGGCTATTCGCGGCAAAATGAACACTTTTGAAAGCCCTGCTTAAGATCTACTTGTATGCACGTTGTGTATTCTCCCGCCTTATGTAAAATTAACATTGGCATGGGCCTCATCACTGTATTCATGTGTCGGTCACATGAAACTGTTAAATTATTAAGAAAGTAAATACTGTACATATATGCTCATTTTCATACTTCGATGCATTAAAAAAATATAAAGCGAAAGAAATAATTTTAATTTACCACAAACGGTTGCGAAAACTTTTTATTCGACGTTAAGATCTTGAACTACTTCCCGTCCATCGTTACCAACTTTACTGGGCGAATGTTACTCAGATTTTTTCGGGAAATTATGGTGTCCCTAATCATGAGTTTCAAGGACCAAAGTTGATCGAATATGGGAAGCGTGAGGAAAGAGCACTAGAGGAAACTCTTCGTATGGAGAAAGTCAATGCGATGACACGAAACATTTACAACTGGAGATGAACACGCAAAATCAACCATAAATAACACAACCTTGAATTACTAAAATGCTAGCGAAATCACTGAATTTATTGAAACAACCCATTACGCTGTACGTTACGAGTTCGGGACGGACCGAAAACTGGGATTTCATGATACTTTGTACTATTCCAGACTTACTGTGTATATAATGCGTGTATTTTTATCAATTTACGTACGACTCATGTTAGCACAAAAAATTGTAATAAATGAAAGGATTTGATTTACAAACCCAGTCTTCAATCTTAAATAAACAGCCGTGGGTTCACGTTCTTCGTAGAAAATTGTGACGGGCGGGACCACTTTGCCTCACGTCCTCGAAGAATTATTAATTGCAACTGATGACAATGAACTCTTTAATTAACTGGCGCGACCACGTCGCCTCACACCCTTGAATAATTATTAATTATAACTAAGTAAAAATAATGATAATTTGTTGAAGCAGCAGGCTGGACCACGTCGCCAGTCACCCATTCGAATAATTACAGTATGTGGTTACCTGACATTTTGTTTCGGCAATAAGCCGTCACGCACGAACTTTTAAACACGCTTGTTTGGTGTTAAAAAGTCTAAATATGGCTTAAAACTATTAAAGAACTAACCTGTAAAGTTCTCGCCAGGCTTACGTTACCTTAAAAAGGCATTTGAAAACCAGGGGTACCTGGAAAACGTATGTTTTGTACGTGCTATATTTTCACATGCAACAGTGGCCAGCCAGGTCGGATAACTGAGTCCCGGAGGTTGCTTCGGCGGTTCGTCACCCGGTGGCAGCACTGGAGTCTGGTTGCCACCTAATGCCCGCGCATGACGTCTGGTTACGCCAGTTCCAGCAACTTGGTCAACAGGCCGGAAGTGTGATTGCGTATCGCAATGTTATTGATGGTTGACTTTTCAATTATGTACACCTCCCAAGGGAAATAGGTGTCCGATGTGTCGGTTCACCTTATTTGGTAACATCAACCACCATTGGTCGTGAATATAGCGACTCCTCCCAGGAACAACTGCAATGCCACCGATTTCTTGGAATTACGTTTTTTGTCCGAGGAAAATAATGTGATTGGTAGCGCTAGTTGGCGGATCTGTGTATATAATGCCTGTAAATTGCTTCGTTCGGGGTCAGTCAGCGGCCTCGAGGGGGCAAACTTCTGCCAGATAAGTAGCTCTTGGTTTCATACACAAATGTAGACTCTTCAAGCTAAGTAGGACCTTCACATCATTTGACGTTAGGCTAGGGCCAGGATGGCCGGAAATTTGAAATAATTTTAAGCTTGCGAAATATTGGTCTCTTATCCGAAAATTTTGATAATGGGTGGAATAGTAAATGGTACCATTTGTAACCAGTTTTTAAACCCATAAGCAAGTATGTGACCAAGTCTTTGGTGATTGTAACCACTTGTAACCAAAACAATAATTATGGTCTTAACATTTTGAAACCAAGTGCAGGCAATGGTAGGTGATATTTGGGACTCTGTTGTATTTATGGTTAGTAAACAATTTAAAAACTTAACGAAGTCTTGGACGTTTTGAATAACAACATTTACTCGCGGGAGTTAAGGCTGGAATTGCTTAGCAGTTGCTCCTATCCATTTGCGATCGCGAGTAGATTAGGGGAAAAATACTGTGTAAAATTTTGGGGTTACCATGTTATTTGATTCGTTACCAGTAAAGTGTTACCATATTGGGTTTGCCTTGTGTAGGAACAAACAAATTAATTCTGAAAAATTTAGAGTAAATGTCGGTACGACAATAGTTAATCCGCCATTTTGTGATGACGATATTTTGGGGGAACTTGCCCAGTGTATATTGTGATGGCCTCTTGTGTATACTAAATGGCCAGTTAGAGGCATACACATTTCCTGTATTTTAGTGTGAAAAATTTAAGTATGAGTTGGGTTACAGCATATTTATTGTACCTGAAACCATTTTGTATTTTACTCAATTTTATGGTAACTTGGTATTTTAATCAATTTGGAATTTCCATATGCAGGATTGATAACAAATTATAGTTTTTCCATATGTAAGATTGATAGCAAATGATAGCTTTTTCACATGTAAGATTAATGACAACTGAAAAGAATGAAATGAAACATAATAAAAATAAAATAATAATTAACACACTTCTTTGTTTCTGTTATAGGTTGTTTATCGTTATGAACTTACCCTTATACTGTACAGAGAAATGGTTATTGCACAGCAATTCGCCATTTTTGTGTTCTGTTGGTTTTGCTAGGTTTGTTTATGCAAATTCGGACTTGCCACGCCCTTGGTTTAGGACGTAGCACGTTCAGGAAATATTTCACACAGAGACCGACATACTTCTGAAAAAATGGAGTCATTTACGTCACTCTGATTAATGACAAGAGAGTTCGTCAAATCTGTCGTCGATGAAATAACTACACTCTGGCCTCCATTAAATTTAGTCAACATAAATCTAAGGCAAGGTCAATGCAAAAATCCAGCAGAGAGACAAACAAGTAATCGAATAAACGTTTACGCGATGTACGCAAAATAAAGACACAACAAACTGATCAAACGGCCTTCGAAGTTCATTATTCTGGTGTTACGAGGCGCGTTTTGAATGTAGCCATGTCTTCAGCATTGCCATAAGATATTCTCAAATCACAAAATATGTGAATGGCCTCTAGAAAGTTATCAATAACATGAACGAAAGACTCAAAGAAGCTGATACTTCTGGTGAAAAAATACATAATGAGGCTGACACGTGTAGGATTCCATATCAGCGAAGAAAGAAGAAAAATTAAATTTGTCCAAACGTACCATGGAAATGACACGTACATCCGATGCATCCCAGCTTTATGTAGATTGGAGATAATGCGATAATCTCAATCTCCAATATGAGTGGCGCAGTGGCAGATTTTCAATACATTATCGGAGAAATGCTGAGAAAAGCAAAAATCTGCCAAGATCGGTACCAAGGCTTGAAAGGCGGATAAATCAAAATGTAGGTAGGTTTTGTATCTTTAATTTACGTGTTCTTTTAACCCTTTCGAACTCGGTGGCATTAATTGATGCCATTAAATGTAGACAGTGTTTTGTTTTTAAAATTAAATTTACTGCAACAAAGACCTGTTTTGCTCATTTTAGTATCATTCATTACTCTATGGTTTTAGATACTAATACCATCTCTGAGGCTCAGAATGAACTAAATAAAAAAAATATTCGGATTTTTATTGGAAAACTAGAAAATTAAGTCAGGTCTGAAAGGGTTAAGAATGTGCTTACAATATGTAAACAAAATATATATGTTTCGTACAGTGGAATTCTATGATTGTTAGGAAATGATTCTGACGTTACAGAGGTGCCAAACGGAAGCTCATTTATTTAAGAAAATCAGCGGTGGTACCACAGCAATTGCACGTTGTGTCTGCAGGAAGCGGTCTCTTTGAAAATAATCTTGACTAAACGACGATCTTTGTAGCTCCAAATGTCGTGGCAGTTTACGTTGCTCTAACAAAAAAATAAAATCATACTACAAGCTGTTACGAATATGTTTCATTTTGCACATTTAAACTATTTTGTAGCATTTTCCCCTCATTGCATGAAAGCATGGTTAGGAGTTTTTTCTTTCTATATAAAATTTCGGTTAATACTAGTTTTAACTATTCATATATAATTTGGTTAATAAGTTATTATGTAAATCTTGAACTATCTAATAAAAACGGTTGAATTCTGGTATTGGCTGTTTTCAGTATTAACAAAAGGGGTTTTTAACGATGAAATACGGGTTACAATGCACATAAACTGTTATAAAATGGCTGATGGGCAAGTAGGTATATGTTACATCTCTATGGCGAAAGGAAAACGTGTGTGTTTACTGAATGTGCCTAATCCCATGTATACAAATAAAAAATAAACTACAATAAAATATTGACATGCAAGTAACGTCTGTCTGTGAATGTAGAACCTCGTATCATAACAAATATCATAAGAAAATGAATCCGTATATACAGTTCAAAATTGTTGACTGCATGTTCAGGGTACAGTGACACACATACGGAAATACGACGAGTTAAAAAAATATTGGAAAAGATTCCGAAGAAAGTTTGGCCCAGTTTTTGTAAATCAGATATATATGGGTGACAGCTTGATAGCTGCCATAAAAATGCGCTCCATTTCAACTACGGCTGGGAGACACCAGTGATGTATCCAGAATATTTAGCTTTCGTGGAGGAGTGGGAGGGGGCGCTGACTGATATTGCATGCGAATAACGACTCCAGAGATTTTTCCAGAATGTTTTCTTTACAAATTTAAAAAGTTTGTTTTTATGTAATGTATATTGCTAACATTAATGCAGACAGAAAGATACTCACGTGTGTGGAAATTATACCATTTCAATATAATTTTTAAAAGTAAAACATCATTAGTATTACTCAACGTTTAAAGGTTGTTAACAATAAAGTGAGCACTTTTGAAAAAACCTTAGAAAAAAGTCACTGGCCCTACCTGCATATATTTTAATGGGCACCCTCAGTAACATACGCCCAGTTAAGTTGGTAACGATTGATAGGAAGTAATTCTGTATATTAAAGCCGAATAAAAAGTGTTAGGTAACCATTTGTGATAACTTAAATTATTTCTTTCGCTTACTGGTTTTTTAATGCGTCGAAGTGTAAAGATGGGCGGATTTGTTAAATATTTATTTCTCTAATAATTTCACATTTTCACTTGACCTATGCATAAATAAAGTGATGAGGCCCATAGCAATGCAAATTTTACATAACGCGGAAGGATGCACAATGTGAATACAAGTAGACCTTAAGCAGGGCTTTCAATACTGCTCATTTTACCGTGAACAGCCTGTGTACATCAGAATAGCGTTAGCCCGTTCATTCCCCGTGTCCAATATCGAGGACATGTTGTAAGTGAAGAAGATTTACGGTCAGCCCTGTACACAATAAAGGAACCAGTGGCCGGTGCTTTGAGCGCCGTCCTTACGAGAAATCCGATTTGAAGGAGTTTCTGCAGTTCTCATTCGTGAATGGTTAGTTCCGACATCAACGAACAGGCAATAAAGGAATCAGTGGCCGGTGCTTCGAGCGCCGTCCTTACGAGAAATCCGATTTGAAGGAGTTTCTGCAGTTCTCATTCGTGAATGGTTAGTTCCGACATCAACGAACAGGCAATAAAGGAATCAGTGGCCGGTGCTTTGAGCGCCGTCCTTACGAGAAATCCGATTTGAAGGAGTTTCTGCAGTTCTCATTCGTGAATGGTTAGTTCCGACATCAACGAACAGGCAATAAAGGAATCAGTGGCCGGTGCTTCGAGCGCCGTCCTTACGAGAAATCCGATTTGAAGGAGTTTCTGCAGTTCTCATTCGTGAATGATTAGTTCCGACATCAACGAACAGGCAATAAAGGAATCAGTGGCCGGTGCTTCGAGCGCCGTCCTTACGAGAAATCCGATTTGAAGGAGTTTCTGCAGTTCTCATTCGTGAATGGTTAGTTCCGACATCAACGAACAGGCAATAAAGGAATCAGTGGCCGGTGCTTCGAGCGCCGTCCTTACGAGAAATCCGATTTGAAGGAGTTTCTGCAGTTCTCATTCGTGAATGGTTAGTTCCGACATCAACGAACAGGCAATAAAGGAATCAGTGGCCGGTGCTTTGAGCACCGTCCTTACGAGAAATCCGATTTGAAGGAGTTTCTGCAGTTCTCATTCGTGAATGGTTAGTTCCGACATCAACGAACAGGCAATAAAGGAACCAGTGGCCGGTGCTTTGAGCGTCGTCCTTACGAGAAATCCGATTTGAAGGAGTTTCTGCAGTTCTCATTCGTGAATGGTTAGTTCCGACATCAACGAACAGGCAATAAAGGAATCAGTGGCCGGTGCTTTGAGCGCCGTCCTTACGAGAAATCCGATTTGAAGGAGTTTCTGCAGTTCTCATTCGTGAATGGTTAGTTCCGACATCAACGAACAGGCAATAAAGGAATCAGTGGCCGGTGCTTCGAGCGCCGTCCTTACGAGAAATCCGATTTGAAGGAGTTTCTGCAGTTCTCATTCGTGAATGGTTAGTTCCGACATCAACGAACAGGCAATAAAGGAATCAGTGGCCGGTGCTTTGAGCGCCGTCCTTACGAGAAATCCGATTTGAAGGAGTTTCTGCAGTTCTCATTCGTGAATGGTTAGTTCCGACATCAACGAACAGGCAATAAAGGAATCAGTGGCCGGTGCTTTGTGCGCCGTCCTTACGAGAAATCCGATTTGAAGGAGTTTCTGCAGTTCTCATTCGTGAATGGTTAGTTCCGACATCAACGAACAGGCAATAAAGGAATCAGTGGCCGGTGCTTCGAGCGCCGTCCTTACGAGAAATCCGATTTGAAGGAGTTTCTGCAGTTCTCATTCGTGAATGGTTAGTTCCGACATCAACGAACAGGTAATAAAGGAATCAGTGGCCGGTGCTTTGAGCGCCGTCCTTACGAGAAATCCGATTTGAAGGAGTTTCTGCAGTTCTCATTCGTGAATGGTTAGTTCCGACATCAACAAACAGGCAATAAAGGAATCAGTGGCCGGTGCTTTGAGCGCCGTCCTTACGAGAAATCCGATTTGAAGGAGTTTCTGCAGTTCTCATTCGTGAATGGTTAGTTCCGACATCAACGAACAGGCAATAAAGGAATCAGTGGCCGGTGCTTCGAGCGCCGTCCTTACGAGAAATCCGATTTGAAGGAGTTTCTGCAGTTCTCATTCGTGAATGGTTAGTTCCGACATCAACGAACAGGCAATAAAGGAATCAGTGGCCGGTGCTTTGAGCGCCGTCCTTACGAGAAATCCGATTTGAAGGAGTTTCTGCAGTTCTCATTCGTGAATGGTTAGTTCCGACATCAACGAACAGGCAATAAAGGAATCAGTGGCCGGTGCTTCGAGCGCCGTCCTTACGAGAAATCCGATTTGAAGGAGTTTCTGCAGTTCTCATTCGTGAATGGTTAGTTCCGACATCAACGAACAGGCAATAAAGGAATCAGTGGCCGGTGCTTTGAGCGCCGTCCTTACGAGAAATCCGATTTGAAGGAGTTTCTGCAGTTCTCATTCGTGAATGGTTAGTTCCAACATCAACGAACAGGCAATAAAGGAATCAGTGGCCGGTGCTTCGAGCGCCGTCCTTACGAGAAATCCGATTTGAAGGAGTTTCTGCAGTTCTCATTCGTGAATGGTTAGTTCCGACATCAACGAACAGGCAATAAAGGAATCAGTGGCCGGTGCTTCGAGCGCCGTCCTTACGAGAAATCCGATTTGAAGGAGTTTCTGCAGTTCTCATTCGTGAATGGTTAGTTCCGACATCAACGAACAGGCAATAAAGGAATCAGTGGCCGGTGCTTTGAGCGCCGTCCTTACGAGAAATCCGATTTGAAGGAGTTTCTGCAGTTCTCATTCGTGAATGGTTAGTTCCGACATCAACGAACAGGCAGTAATTTGTTTATTGGTTGCGGAAAGCGCTCTCGACACAAGTACAGCGTCCACCAAACACTCTAACTGATGCAACACTGGAGCCCGGTGAATTAAATAGTATAGTCTATTCGTGGTTTCTTCGCACTTTTAGAATGAAACCTTTAAAATTTCACCCCATGTATGACGTGTTTTGTTATATCTTCAATACGTCCTGAAACTATCACAATAGCTTTGTACCTCTGTTTAGATAAAAGTATCTTATTTTTCGTTAAATTGAAGTTTCGCCCATACTTTATTTATTAATTATAATATAACATTTATAATAAATAGAGCTAGTGATTTTTCGCTAATATATTTAAGTACACGATAGACTTCAATACTGTAAGCACCCAATAGCAGTTTGTCTACTGTCATTAGTTGCTGTCTGCTTAATCAGAATCCTAATCCCAATCAGAATTCGACAACATCGGGGTGGCTCCTATGTGATTCGTGTGCAGACAGTTAACACGTGTTAAAAAGCAGTTCAGCCAATCAAGATATGTAAACCACCCTATAGTGTTTTGAATTATAACTTGTCTTGAAATCTTTTCGAGAAATTTCAGCACCCCGTAATAATAAATATGAACAAAAACAGTGAGAAAATATGGGTGTTGGTAGCGCCTAGTGAGAAATAGTTCTCATGAGAAATAGTATTACAAGCGAGTGCGCGCGAATTCGGTGCTTTGTCCTTTGGTGTAAATTTCTATACTTAGTTAAGCTTATTTTGCACGAGGCGGAGTAATATCCTGGAAGTAGAACCTTATCAAGGCTTCAGAAAAGTGTGTGACCGTGGATGGATTATATATCTGAACGAGTTGAATGTCTCCAGGTGAATAGAACATTTTTAACAGTAGCGATTTTTTTTTTAATTGCTGAATAATTTGTTAAATCAGTCGTTGGGCAGGGATGACATTTATAAGCATTAGGCCTACGCGCATGTAAAAACACAATTTTATAACAGTCCGTTCGATTGGTTGCAAAAATTATCGTGTAGGTGTGTATCTTTCCTAGGAAAGTAAGGCACAAGAAAATGAAGTTCAACACACGTGAGAAAACTTTATAAGGGAACATTTCCCCCCTTAACTCAATGTTCCTTGTTCAGTATAATGTCGTTCGTAAAGGAGTTATATTTCTAGAGTGAAATACTTACGATGGAATGTAAAAGTTCATAACTTTTCCTTCGCGACTTAAAGTGATTCCCGATCACGACTAACAATTTTTCCAAGTGTATTACTAACACGGCTGTTATAAGTGAAAAAAAAAAAAAAAATCAACGAGAGTACAATGAACTTCCCAAAAAATATTTACAAAATTTGTATACGATATGGCGATTGTTGTATACAGCTGTGTTCATTGCCACTGTAATATTTTTTTTTTTTCGGTGACTTACCTGTACTGTAATGGCAGTTTACTAGTTTTTGCAAGCCGATATAGACAGGTTAACTTTGCACATTTTTATTTGCCGCACCACTTTATCCAGTAAACGATTATTTACATTATATGAGGGCGATTGTTCATTCATTGTCATTCTGTGAGCCAACCTCGGCGTATAAGTTGCCAGGGTTTGTTGATTCTGGAAGACAGAAGTTTCTCTTCACTAAATGAAAATTAATTTTTATTTTAATGTTCATGGGTTACCCCAATCTGATAAAATATTAAATATGGATTAATATGTATAAATATTGTTTTATCGACATAGCTGTCACTCGGTTGGTGAGTTGATTTAATATTACGCCTAAAATTATTAATTCTTTTGTACTTTATGTCCAATTTCACCTCAGAGGTCTAAGAAAGTAATATTCTAGATTTATATCTAGCCGGAGCTTTATTTATGGAAGTACTTACCTGTGTAACCATACATACGATTTGGACAAAATTCTACTGTTCTGATTTTTAATTATATTTGATAAATACTTATTAAATAATGCAATGCAATTAGGATATTTGAAGATTTTTTTTAAATTTAAAGCATACAGACGGATCTATTAATTCTGGTTCCCGTACATTAACCTATACATAGCACGGAACATTTGCCATTTGGAGCGTAGATTCAGCGTTGCGTAACACGCCATCCACTTTCCACGAGTGTAGGTACACACTGGTGAGTGACGTAACCACAAAACGCCTGCTTGTGAAAACGTCAGTTCAGCCGTGAACCCACACTGCTCGCGGTCACAGAACGAGTGCCACGCCAGAAGCGAAATGACGCGGCAGGGGCAACTGAAGCGCGCACGGCCGCACATCGGCTACTCCGCAGAGCGGAAATGTTGCCCAGCCTGTTCCACGTGCGCTGCCACTGCACCGATCTGTCGTGACCAATTTGATTGTTCTGTCGTCTAAGAAAAATAAAGCAAACCATCCTGAAGACATTTTCAGAGCTATTTGTAAAGCGAGTGAAGAGACTTGGACTGCTCTTAACGTCGAGGTCTTGAGAGCCGATGAGGGTGATTAATGTGAGATTCGAGCAGCGCCGGAATGAAAGGGCAGGGGAAACGGAAGGTCCCCGAGAAAATCCACCGACCAACGGCATCGTCCACCACGATTCCCACATGCGAAAATCCGGAGTGACACGGCCGGGGATTTAAACCGGTTCGCCTAGATGGGAGGTAAGCAGGCTAACCGCTCGACCACCGTGGTCCTTTGTTTTTTTTTTTTTTTTTAAATTGTTGTTCACAATAAAATGAACACTTTTGAAATCAACCTTTGAAAAATCACTACCCTTGCCTGCGTGTATTTTAACAGGCGCACTGGCTGGCGCCATCTAGAGTCGGTAATGGCGAAGAGAAAGTAGCTCTATGTCTTAACAATGAATTAAGAGTGTTAAGAAAACATCTGAGAAGAATATAATTATTTGTTTTGCTTTCTATAATTTTAATGCATTTACTGTGATTGTGTAAATTAGCAAAATGGTAAAATATTGACGTTTCTTATAATTTCACAATTTCGTTTTACCTTCGCATGAATCAAGTGGTGAGACCAATAGGAATGTTATTTTTCTTATGGCGGAAGTATACGGAATGTGCGTACAAGTCGATCTTTAGAAGAACTTTCAAAAGTGCTTAGTTACACTGAACGCACGGTCTTTGATAAGCAGCAAACCTACAGAATCTGTAGTTTTATACGGTACCATTTTTGACTTCTCAGTCATTTATCTAACTGAGTGTAATTCGGGTTACAATTGGCTACTGGGAAATAAAAGGCGCCATTTGCCTGTCTGACCATTTTCTGAGATCGGTTGCGGAAGCGCAAAGAGTTTACTGCTTGCTAAAATCGTCTACTGGGCGCGGCAGACGAATTTGTCGGTCAATTCCAGAAGACAGACGAGCACGCACAGCATTGTAGTTTAGCCTGCAGTAACGTTATAACGCGAAATTCGCAGCATTTGATGCTGCCATCACCTCTACACGCCAGAAACATAACTGGGCATGTGGTGATCTCATGCAATGTGCAACTCTACCATTTAATCGACAGGGGAAAATATTCAGCAACATTTAATGCTGTCGTCTGTTTCGTTTTTGCATGTTAAGACACTGCGGCAGCGCCGTATCTTCAAGTACCTATAACGACCGCTAGAGCGCAGCACCACCTGGCCATCTCCTTGGACGCTTGACTGCCCTCTCTACAACATGTCTGCTCCCCACCTGCATCCCCTCCTATGTCACGTGATTAATTTCGAATTGGTGGGGGCCGATTTTGATTCGACTGTACTGGTTACCCCGCCAGTCATTCTATTCTTTCTTCTCGTCGAGCAGAGAGCACTTCGTATATCGGCCATCAGCATGTCGAGATGTGAATACAATTGTCGGAGGCACAGTTACACCAGGAGAATCCACATACTTTCAGTGATGTTACAAGTGGTTTATTTTATATTCATTATGGTGCGCCGCCGAGAGTAAGGACAAAAGTTGAGTCGTGGGCAATATCTGTTTTAATAATCATATGCGAGCAATCCAGGGCTGTAATTTGTGTTTTGGCTAGTGTGAGTGGGGTGCTTAATTTTTAGGGGGAGCAGTACTAAATAATTGTTTTTCCAAATTCAGTTTCAACCCGCACCTTCTAAGTTTGGCTTTTGGAATTGGTCTTTTAAATTAAACATGAAAATTCGGCTGGTTTTTATGCATTGCGTTTGTTCTGTTGAGTACTGCTGCCCCATTAGGCCCTGCCCGGGCAACACCCTCTGGACTTCAGGCCTGCTCTCAAAACAGAGGGTGGCGTGTGACGTCATCGAGAGTGGTTCTAGACGCTCCCTGCCGGAGTCCAGATGCCTGCGCGTGTCTGTGGCGCGACAGCTGCCAGTTCTTGGGGTGACTTCCAAGTCAGTGGTAACAGTCGACTATGCGCGGGTGTTTTATCTATTTCCATTGGCAACATGCCGCATCGCTGCTGTGTTACCGATTGCAATGAGAATTACGAGAATGGTCCGCGACTTCGTGTATCTGGTTTTCCAAAAAAAAAAAAAACTTATGGTTGCGTGAAATTCCTTGCGCCAACTCTAATCATCAGATTCTTCTAACGTAAGTGTGCTGTATATTTTTTCTAGATACGTTGCGGACTATTCCAGTTATTTCCTATTTCATCACCATATTTCGCCGTTAAAATATGGTGTACAAAATTGTAATTTGTCGAAATACGCGGAACCCTGTTCAGATTAAATAAATTTATATATTAGCTGTTTTGCACTGCGTAATAGCGATGAACTTAATATAACCACAAAACTGAATGACTGAAGTAGAAGTCTGAAGTCCTCTTGGTTTTTTTCTCTGTAAAAACGGCAGAAAATTAATGCACGTAAATATAAGTGATGCCTGCTAGGTTTACGTCCTACTGCGTGGAAGATTTCGGGAGCTAATAATTCACGTAATCAGAATATCATTATGTGTCGAACATTTTACATTTTAGTAAAATGCAATTTCGAATAATGAAGAGGTTTACATTTAAGCACGCGTTAATAATATAGTTTCAAAAAAGCGTTAAATATATATATATATATAATTATTATTAGAGCCTGACAGTGCGTAGATAGTTCAATAATTATATAATCAAAATACCGGTAGAGATAATAATTAATTATTCAGTTCATTATAATCAAAGCATTACCAGTAGTCAACTTCGATGAAGTTACAATACTTCATATTACGGCTTGGTGATTTCGTTTATTGTTTATTACTTGTGTAGTCGGTAATCTTATTACGGCAGTATGTCTTAGGAGGACAACGAATAAAATATTTAATCAATTGGTTGCCGTGCTGCCGATCCACATTTTTAGAGGAGTTTTTAAATGGGTTTGTTTTAATATGTATTTTACGCACGACTTTCTTTGGAGGTCCCCACACAGCTACCACGTCATGTATGCTTTAAAAAGTGTATCACAATGTATTCGGTTGATATGATACGTAGATGCAGTGCTCTGAAAGTAGTGTCATCAGAAAATGCGGATGTCGGTCACACTTGGGATACGTTTTGATCACCGCATGGGCTTTACGTGTTACCAACATGACACGTCGGGGAAATTTGCCAGATTCGTTGTTCCTTTAGGAGAAGCATCAGGAGCATTCTCCTCTCATTCCACCCATTTTTATAGGATGTTCGCGGTGAAAAGAGCACTTTTGAAAGCCCTACTTAAGATCTAATTGAACGCACGTGTGTTCTTCCACCTTCTGTAAAATCAACATTGCCACGGGCCTCAGCACTTTATTCATGCGTCAGTCAAGTGAAACTGTAAAATTATTAAGAAAGTAAATATTTTAAAAATCTGCTCTTTTTACAGTTACGTGCATCAAAAAAGCAGACAGGGGAAGAAATAATTTAAGTAACCTCAAATGATTATCTAACACTTTTTATTCGACGTTAATATATGGAACTACTTTCCACCCTTCGTTACCAAATTTACTGGGTGCATGTCACTCAGTGCGCTCGTTAAAATACATGCAGGTAAGGGCAGTGACTTTTTTATAAGGTTGATTTCAAAAGTGCTCACTTTAGCATTCAGTTTCGCTTCCGATGAGGGGTTTATTATTTTTCTTTTTAATTCGGCGATTAAAACCTGGATACACGCGCGCGCCCTCTTGCCATTCCGGTTTATTGTTATAGCTCGCAAGAAAGCGGTAATTGTTTCGTACAAGTGCTGGGGCAATTCTCCGACTCTGCCAAAGGCCAGTGCCCTCCTAGCCTGGAGCTTCACTGGAGCTGTAGAACGAGCGTCTTCCAATCGCTTGTTTATTTACTAACACATTGTAGACTATTCCCGAGTATAGCTCGAGCAAAGCTAATTTGAAAATTTCTTTGTTGTTCAGAACAAAACTCGCATGAATGTCTTTCTTCGGCTATTGTTTAACATAACCTCTCAAGAACACCACATCACAGTAAAAATTATATTGCTAACGATAGAATTTTTTATAGCCACTCAAAAGGACATGATTGATTGTAAATAATTTTGTACGGTAAAGGACATTTTATTGGGTCAATATCAGCTCGGTTCTCCATTGGTTGATGACCGCCCAATAATGAACGCTGTAAATTATAGGTTAGGGCCCTGTGTGATATACACAAATAGGTAAATGGTGAGTTCTAACAAAGACACCAACAGAACCGGTGTTCTTGTAGTAGTGGATATATGTGACTCACTTCTAATTAGTCTAAAGGACCAGTAAATGTGTGCGTACCTCAATGTCTTTAACCACGATACTTAGACACGCCCGATTGTCGCGAAAAGATTTCACAGACAGTTTTATTTTATAACAATTTTTCTCAGATAGACGTTCGTGATTGGATGGTCTGCGTGTTTGCGCATCTTAATGTGTACCCACAAATCACAGACGAACAGTTCTGAAGTTATCTAATTCTGATTGGCCAGTCAAGAAGGAAAATGTCTTCTCACAAAGACACGCCTGCAATAAGCAAAACAATAAGCAAAAGGGTATTGAAATATAACATGTGAGGAAATCTTTTTGCGAAATTTGGGTGTGCCTAATAGGGGGCCACGGTGGCTGAGCGGTTAGCACTCTCGCCTCCCGCCAAGGCGAACCGGGTTCAATCCCCGACCGGGTCACCGGACTTTTGCAAGTGGGAATCGTGCCGGACAATGCCACGTTTTCTCGGGCATATCCCGTTTCACCCACCCCTTCATTCCGGCACCGCTCCATATTCACTTCAATCAACATCATCGGCTCTCAAGGCCTCGCTGGTAAGGGCCGCCCAAATCTCTTCACTCGGGTGTCCCTAACGATTCTCCGTCGCCCGGACTCGCAAAGACGTCATGGACACATGTCCAACAGGCCGGAACTACAATCGTATAGGCAGGGACACCCGAATTTCGCTAAAAGACTTCCGCACGTTGTATTCAGTGCCGTATGGGCGTACCAGCAATATTTATCTGCTTATTGGCAGCGTGTGTTTGTGAAAAGGCATTTTCTTACTAGCCTCTCCAATCATAATTAGGTAACTCCGACACTGTACGTCTGTTATTCGCGGGCAGGCACCTAAAGCGCAAAACACAGAATCATCCAATCACTAAAGTGGATCTGAGCTGAAATGATATGAAATGCAACTAGTGATGAAATCTTTTCGCTTAAATCGGGTCTTCTCATGTTTAGGCTGTTAACACTTATAGGCTTATGCCCGAGGGTAGCCCAGGGAAAGCATATTTGCGAATATCTCTGCCCATGAACGGCACGGTGCTTAGGACAACTACGCCACCAGAAACTATATAATACTCGGCAACACTTTGTACGGGGTTTGGCAATGCGAGTTCCGATTGCGGCAACTCGCTGTCTTGATTACCACTCGTGTGTGATGGCGTGTTCAGGTAGGCCGTCGAACTAAGGCCTGTCCACGCCATCGTAACATTACGTTTAAACGAATAGCAGCTCCTATCTCTAATCGATCAGTAACTTTAGAGAATATATTTTCAAAATGACATCTATGTCCGTACGTATATTTGTAAGTATGCTGTTATGAAGGTATGTACGCTGGAACGTGCATGCATATATGTAAGTTTGTACATAGATCCAGTATGTATGTGTACGTATGCTCGTATTTTTATCTATATACGTGTGAATGTATTGAATTATGTAAGTGTGTAAGAATATACTATATACATACATCTTATAGATTTTCTTCTCTTTACCAGCGCAACTTCAAAGAGCTCCTGTGAAATTATCAGAGTAAAAGGAAGTTAAGAATTATTTACCACCCCCTCCTAGCCCTCCCCCTCCCCCCTAAAGCGCTGAACACAACGTAACAATGTCCTCCAATGTATGGCGTAGCTGTTAATCTGTGTCAGGAGAGCTGGTTTGACAGAGCCTTCCGTGGCGTGCACTGTAAAATATCGATTTACACTGTGGAGTTTAACGACAATTTAAGAGTAAGAGCACAGCTGATATAAGGATGTTTAACGTGTAATTAGAGTGTACGATTTATAACGTGATAAACATACAGGTTGTTCCGCAACTCAGTCGACATACTTCGGCAACGTCTTGTACAAATCATTGGCAACAAAATATGTCGTATACAGAAGTAGGCGACGCAGCCCCATTTCAGTGTTACAGGAACGTAAACGCAGCAAAATCACAAGTTGGAATTTCTGAAAATCTTTAATGTAAGTGACTACATTCGTATTGAATGTCTCACGCGAGCTGTTCAAAATGTGCACCACCTGACCGTAAACAGACTGCGATACGTTGTAGCCTATCATGGCGTGTTGCCTCTGCATGCCTGCAAGTTCATTTCCGAGTTGGTTAGTGGCGTCAGTTATCACCTGTAGTAACTGGCCTCGCGTGTCTGATCGCCGTCCGCTGTAAACCCTATTCTTCAGGCTGCCCCAAAAGAAAAAGTCCAACGGGGAGAGGTCTGGAGAGCGCGCCGGCCACGGGACTGGCCCACCTCTTCCAATCCACCTGCGCGGATACTCAGCTGCTGCACCACGCACATTTCCGTCACAGTATCGTAGACAAACACCACGTGTGCGTACTCTGCACGTGTAAACATTCCTGGCTTTGTTGCACAACCACTCGCCTCGACACACTAACAAAGACTGGCCACGCCAGCCACACTAGCAGTGTCTGCTTACTGTCAGATTGGGCACATTTTGAACAGCCTGTGTGGTACTTACAACATGAATGTAGTCAATTGTATGAAATATATTTAGTAATTCTAATTTTAGTGTTTATTACATTTGAGTCCCTGTAACTCTGAAATCGGGGCCGCATAGCCAACTTGTGTGTATGGCAATATTTTGTTGCCAATTATCTGTATAACACGCTGCCGAAATATGTCGGCTGAGTAGGGGATCATCCTGATTTCCAATAAATCTGACGCCATTCGCAGGACTTAGATAGAAGTGGTTTCCGTAACAACCTTTTGTAATGCGAAAAGTTTGAATGGATTTTAATAGCGGCAAATTTGAATAGACCGGAAACAAGACGTTTTTCTTTTTGACGCTTGTTTTTTATCAGCTGTATTTTACTAATTCTCACTATCTGTACGAATGTCTGCATATTGTGTTTTGAATAAGTTTTAGAGTGAATCAAATTAATTAGTTTCAGCTTCAATGGAAGAACAGAACAAACGTAAATTGTCGAACTATAGAGAGCATTAATGTATATTATTTGTGAAGAATAACACCATTCGATGAATATCAGGTGACTAATGTTAAATTCGTGACCTGCTAATAGATAATTCGGCTCAGGAAATAACTGCCACTAAAATTAAATGTTTCGCTCAAGAGCCATATAACTGCATTTCTGGGTTTATAGTTTCATAATTTGTATAAATATTTCGTTCTATTATTAATCCACGGCAACATTTTCGGTTCAAAACTGCGAGGGAATAATTCATTCCTCATACGAATTCCGAGGGTATGCAATGAAAAAATGTTGATTGGTGATAAATATTTCACAAAGCAAAACAATGCGAAACAATTTTTTTTTTTTTGTGGTGCATAAAATAGGCATGAAATATTTTTGTGGCCACATTCCGTTTTTCACACGCTCTGCTTTCGATGGATGTTTCAATTCCCCCTCCCTCCTAATCAGCCAATATATGTAAATATACTATAATACGTAGACTTTTATACAACCCTTATAACTTTTTATGTTTTAATTACGAATGTGTTCCGTTTTAGAAAATCATTCAGTTATTGATTCATGTGTTTGAGTTCTAGACCCTAGGAAACTCTTTGTAGTCCATGCTGTAGTAAAATTGTATGGACGACAGGCATATTTTTACTACTGGGGCACAGCGGCTAAGCCGCTCGATTCCCACCAAGGGGAGCCGGGTTCGATTCCCGGTGGGGTCACTCCTGGATTTTCACGTCTGGGTTGTTAGTGGCGTGACCAGTAATTCTTGCCGCTAGCGCTCTCATGATTGGTCTTGTCGGCGGCGTTATTTAATTAAGTGTTCGAAGGGAATTTTTTTGCCATCTTAAGTGTTCGAAGGCAGGTCGATGACCCGCTTGGGTTAGGCACGCAGGGTTTCAATTCAGTTTGTATTATAAAGACCCGTGTTCGAACCTGAGAACAGGCCGTCTCGAAGGAGACGAAGTTGCAAAACAAGTTTTAGGAAAAAAGCAGGCCTGTATTGGTCACCGCCCGCGTATATTTTCAAGTTAATTCGTTGTCTGTTTTTTTTTTTATGCATCAAAGTTTAAAAATGAACAGACTTGTAAAGTTTTGTTTTCTTAATAATTTCACATTTTCACTTGTCCGACGCATGAACAAAGTGATGAGGCCCATGGCAATGTTATTTTTACACAAGGCGGAAGAAGACACAGCGTGTATATAAGTAAATCTTAAACAGGGCTTTCAAGAGTGCTCATTTCACCGTGACCAGCCTATACCAACCCGAGAGCCTGAACAAGGAAGCCCGATATGGGAGTTCCTTCTGCATTCAGGGTGACACGACTACTGGCAACAAGATCGCCAAGGTAGTCGAGAACGTCAAGAATTCTTCATTTTAAATTATTATCTGCTAGTTCAAAGAATTATTTTATTAATAATCAGAGACTAACTTTTCTACCAAGTTAAACTGACTCCATTTAACTTACTGCAGACATCTTGCATTATAGGCTGTACACGATAAATTGAGCACTTTTGAGGTCTTAGTTACTATCCCCCCTGCAGCCATTTTTTTATCCTTTAACAACCTTCTTCAAATAAATATTGCAATGTAAGTAATAAACACAATGTGTATATTCCATCGGACTTGAAAGTTAAGGTCTAAAGTTAAAATAAAATATATTTATTAACTATTATTACAAACGAGATGACTTTCAAATGTGCTCACTTTACCGTGAATAGCCTAGTCTTGTACTTAGAACCTTGAGCTAGTCTGAAGCAAACAGACAATTAATTGAATTATAATCCTGAAAGTTTGATATTTTAATCACATGCATAAAGTAAATTAATCACTTCAGCAACAAGAGAGGCTAGTGCAGCTGAGGTCACAGATAAAATTATGTTTACAAATTGATTAAACTTTACCTGTCTGAGAGAATTAATTTTAATTACAATAATTCTAATTAAATTCCACATTTCATTACAGAGTCCCTGATGAGTACATTATTTCCATTAGCAGTAGACTTTTTTTTTGACACTGGCTTTACTCGTTGTTTTGCAATTGAATTTTGTTGTGCTATTTGTGAGTGTTCTACTGTCACACGTATAAGTGTGCTACACAATGCCACTTTACAGGATATTAAATATTCACAATATCCTACAGATCTCACACCTAGAGACGGAGACGTTGAAACGGGCTCTGGCGACGTGGGGAGATATATACTACGCACAGTGTGTTTCCCCTTGTACATCCATTGCAGCGTTCCGGCATTTGCTCAGTAAACAGTCAGATGCATAGGGAAGTTCCCAAATTTGTATAGCAGCGCAGCTAACCATACCTAAGTCTGCAGCTCGATGGGTGGTATTATTACCACACAGTGCATAGGTTAAAAACTTCCAATACAGTTTAGGAGGTTTACCAGGGAAATTTTTGCAGTGTACGTATATAGGTAGAGATGTTACATCTGGCACCCCGTACGCGGGGCCGAGAGATGTACACGCGTCACTAAACACAAGTCTAGCGTCTGGTGCTTGTGGCGGTGCCGTAACATACATTATCATTAGAGACCGGAAAAATTCGCGAGTTCAGTGACCTGCAGGATAGATTCTACAGTCTAGCAGCGGCCAATGAATATGGCATGGGTTCTAGTACGTAATTGACTGTGAAGTCTAATTGGGTATATCGTTACAACGCGAAATGGGAGTGTGTCACGCATTCAAATTCATAAAGATTCGCGCACCCAGCAAAAAACCATACGGTAACCGTGATGGTTGGTAGAAAGCCAAAGTAATTGATCATATGCAAGCGATTAAGTTTCGTGTGATGGCGAATGCACGAGAGTGATATTAGGGCAGTGCCGTCGCTTTTCGCGCGGCGTTTTACAAACAGCGCTCAGAGAAGTGAATGATACTCATCTGACGTGATTAATGAGTGATAGGTAGAGACCATACAATTTCGCGTTATAAGGCGGCACGAAGATAGACTCCGCAGTCTTCTACGTAGCCCTGTTCGAGTAGAGGTCACTCATAGTAATGGGATAATCGTATAATGTTGTAATTCGGATGAATCGATTACGATAAATTTTTTAAATGAATAAATAATCGGGAAAAATAATCGACTGTCTTGTTCTAATCCGTATATTAAAACTGACAGAAAATACTGTATATTTCTATAAATTTGTTTAAAACTATTCTCTCCAAAATTGTTCTGTTTATTTTTAATAATTTCTGTTAGTTTCTTAAATTTGTTGCTTTAAAATGATATTTTATATATTTAATAAATGTGAAACATGTAGGTATCTGCAATGTTTTGTTTGAGTATAAATAGCTGAGAATCGTGAATAAACGAATTGTTTTAAGATAATCGATGATTCTATTATAATTAAATAATCGTACAATCGATTATATTACAAGCGATTATCTCATCACTAGTCACTTGTTAATTGGCCGCCACCACAAACAGAGCTCATTCCCCTGTTCCACCAAGACACACGGGATGAATCTATCAGTGAGATGAAAGTTTATTATTGGCTGTGAATTCTGCAGGGCGTGCCGGATGAGCGGAGTTCTAATGGAACACGTGAAACTAAAATATACATGTATGCCGACCGTATATCATAGTACCGAGTTGTAGCACGAAACGATAGGGCCTCTGATGCAAACCAAGTAAACGTATGAGATAGTAATGGAAATAACTAGAAGAGTGTGAGAAAGTCCCAATAATAGCTTTGTGAAAGGTCGGGTGGACGGCGAGCCAAATTTCCGTCCATTTGAGACGTTTGTATTTCAGAGTCACTTTGTTGTAGAATCAATAGGCAAGTGAAGGAAGGTATCCAACCAAACATGGCGCACTAGTTCTGTGCGACCCCGAATGACCACCTGAACGGAGGGTTCTTTGATTTTTAGACATACACGAACATGGTCTCTGCGCTTAGTACAAGGCTGTCCCCGGGCCGCTTTCATGAGTTGTCCGCGGATGGTCGGGCCAGACCTACTGAAGCATAAAAATACGACGCCGATGACTCAAAAAATAATAAGGATTGAGATACACACTATCAGCGTGGCAGAGCATTCAGCGTATACTGCAGTTACCAATTCCGAGCTCCAGTCTGGTTCTGCAACACACCGTTCGCCCTCCTCTCACATAATCTGGGACACTCACACTCAAAGGCAACCTTGGTCCGGCCGAGGTTCTATCCAAATCTCAACTGACTGTCTCGACCAGAACTGGAGCTATGTAGCAGCGCAATTCGTCAACCCTTCTCTGGGTGAGGAGTCCTCCAGAGCTCCTCCAGCATGAGGGATTTCAACCACTGCCACCATGAGTCCAACCTTAAGGGATCGGACACCCAAGATAACCTCGGATGGCACCTATCCGATCACATGTGGTAATAACTACAATTTCAAGTCACTAGTGACTGTACTTCACAGGTATTTTACCATATGCTTTACTTTCTTCACTAATAAATAGAGCCACGAGTATTTCGGGAATTCATTCTGAGGCGAGATAGACTCCAGACACTTGTTCTTTCTCCTACTGTTTTTATTGGACGACAGTTGTTTAGATACATTGTTTTTAACCATAACCCAGTAATAATCAGGAAGCAGTAGTGTGAGTGAGTGTTTAACAGTCCAGTACAGAGGCCTCACTTGATCACAGTAACCAATAAGCAAACGATAATATCTCGAGCGTATATAGAGCTGTCCAGCTTAGCTTACTGCCAACTCAATCCGAGAAATACTCGGGGCTCTGCTAAAAAAAATCAGGATTTTGGGTCCTACCACCCAACAGCCTTGTTGCTAGATGGTCCAATTCTCCACCCAGTGGTTGAACCTCGTTATCATCTATGCATCAGTCCAACCACAAATGCATATACGCTTTCCTCAACTGTGAGGAAGGCAGGAAGGAAGAGGAATATCTTAGCGTAGCCCAATTTGTTTACTTCCAGGTGTGGCGAGTGTCGAAGTACGACTCGAAGAGCCTTAGATCGCCTTTGTGGAGAGAGGCTATGTAGGACTCAAAGGTCCGTCGCTTCGTTTATCCTTTATAGTGTCCTGCGCGCGTTACTGAGCTCTATACTTAGGGTGAAGTACCATCTAACACTTTAAATTCTCGGATACCTTCCTCAAATAGGAAAAGCCACCCTGGATAGTGCACAATATATATCCTCCAGAGACGCACTAATAGAGCCAACACTTTTCTTGTCCATAATCTAGTAAGGTGGCAGCTGCATTAAGGCACAGTTCCACCTGCCAGATGAATTTCCTGGTGTCTGCCATAGTAAAATGTGCTATTATGTGGACCTTTACATGTTATGCAGCTCAACATCGTTGGCCTTCATTTCCACAGGTGTCAGCAAACAGAAAAATGGAATTACAGAATAGAGAGGTAAAGTGGAGGCGCGTGTTGCAAACTCCAGAAACAGACGCCAGCAATACGGCAGAGCATCGTTCGCCAATCAACTTCTGGAGACGAACTTTCCAGTCGGCAGCCGGACCAACAGGATATAATCCATAACGTGCTATAGCCAATCAGACAGAAGGTCCATTTCCACAGCTTCGCGCTGCCAATGAGCAACCGAGTTCGCTTACATCAAAAGACCCGACACGCGTTTTTGCTTTGTATACTTAACTTATTCTGTGGTGAAATACTATAGGCTGGCGAAGTCTGTCTTAAGCGATGAGTATCACTTTACTTTGGGAATGAACAGCCATAATGCTGAAGTTTAGAAAGCCGTGTGTGAACGCTACACTCCCAACTTGCCTTAGAGTGGCATACGTCACCTACTCCAGGCATAATCGTTTGGGGGAGCCATTGCATGTACCTGTAGCTCATCACTGAGGACATGCAAAATACACGTCAGTACGTGACTGCAGACGAATGTCCAATATGCTGAATAACCGTTTCACTTATATTATTTGAATAAAATCTGTGTGGTACATTCCGAGCATGCTGTTTACAAATAGTAAGAGCTGGCATTTCGCCTCACTCCATTCTCCAGACTGGCAAGAACTACAGGTTTGTCCCTCGGGTAGGACATCCGGCTCCGATAAGCGCTAGCTTCCTCTTGGGCTTAACAATCCTGCCTCAGGAGGGAACCACCTGGTAATTACATATAATTAGGGATAGGGAAATTTCGCGAGTTCGAGGACCTGTAGGCTAGACTCCGCAGTACTCTGCGTACTGGAGCCTCAGCTGTGTGTTCATTGGCTGCTGCCCCACACCTGGCAGTTATGGGATTCGCAAGGTGTTTCCTTGCCAGTCTGCTATTGGCTCAGAGGCATCCAGGGCAGGTCTAATAAACTGTGATCCAATTGCGAAGGTCACTTCACTGCATATGTGTTTGACGTCTATGTTGTCCCGAAATAAATTCGCGAAATTTCCCTATACATATGTATCATGCATAGAGACCTGAATAACTCACAGATTCCTTTTTGGACAAGCTAGAATTCAAAACACGTGAGTTTATATAACTTAAGCCATTGGTCCACGCAGTGTTTGACACCTCCTGGAGAACGGTGGCCCAATCGTCGCCTTCCACTGTGAAAGCAAACAACCAATGCACAGTTAACAATGGCATATTTATGCATATGGCTCTAGAGTATAGCCTGTAGGTCATTTAACTCGAGAATTTTTTAGGGTTTTAATAATACATATGCACACATTTAACGACAGTGGATTTTAAAAATTCATTTGCGTATAATACATTTTCGATTAACATTAAGCTATTTATATGCGTTCAGTGCTTATCGTGCATACCTTTAAAACGTTCATTCCGATAATAACAATATACAATTTTCAGCTTTGTAAAATAAGATCTATTCAAGAGTAGTAATATCAACGTGACACTTTCTCATACGTCATTATGCAAATGGCAGAAACCACTTATTTATCTTTCTGCTGCACATAGTGTAATTTCAAAAGTTTTATTAGACACTGTGAATGAAAAAATTAGCTTGGTTCCGAAACTATTTCTATACGCTACTTCGACAGTGCACAGGAATATTTTTTTCCTAAGGGTGAACATTTTCGAGTTCACTGCGGCTGACCGCCGGTTATCAATCCTAGAGCATTAAGGGGCGATGGCTATCAGACTCGCAGCCATAATCGTCGGTCCGATTTGCAAGTTGCCATGCCGGCCTCTCAATCCCATCACTCCTGCACGCCGAAAACCTCGCCCGCACATTACCGACCGGAAGGGGCCCGAAATCCGTGGCAAGGGCAAGCGTTTTCTCCAACGCCCTTTCTCACTTTGGTAGAACCTATTTCAGGTCCCGCGTGATTGCAGGCGTGGGGTCGCGGCTAATTGCGTCTAGAACTGCGGGAATGGAAAAGAATTACATTCCCCAGGGAATGGAGTTTTATACTTAGGGGCACAAACTTCTCACGAAAACATTCACGACTATATTCTATTAGCGGAATCTTCAGACTTTTTGAGTCGAAATTTTGGAAAATCGCCTCATGTATGACGTGTTTGGTTGTTTCATACAAATAATATTAATATTATAATAATAAAACTTCTTTATTTTTGTGGCTAAGTTAAGGTATTACCACCTTCTCTTACACTTAACGACTTTGCATAATAAAACAATTCACTTGTTTTTTTGAAAAGAAAAAGAAATAAAACTGTGACATTATTATATTTCCATTTTAATTAATATTAATAAAACAGATAGAAGGTAGCTGTGTTGGTAATGTCAGTAAAAAAATAGCCCTGATCCAAAATATTATTGCATTTGGTGAACAAAAACTGTGCGCCGCCCCTTTGATGAAGCGGAGGAATGACCTGAAAGTAACACTTAAGCAGTGCTTCAGAAAAGTTGTGCACAACAACGAACGGACTATAGATGTATTTCATAACACTTTAGTCCAACTCCGCTTTTGTGATTGGGTGATTCATAGATTAAGCTTCTTAGCTCACTGCCCACGAATAGCAAACGTGCAGCATCTATGCGACCTTATTATGATTGGTCAGGCAGGTGATAAAATTACTTCTCACAAAGACAAGTGGCCAGTAAGGAAAAACAATCTTAAATGCCAATACCGTATTGCAATCTAGCATGCGTGCAACCCACTCCGCGAAACTCAAGCGTTCTAGCGGAGCCGCGGTGGTGTAGAGGTTAGACTACTCGCCTCCCTCCTAGGGGAACCGGGTCCGATTCCCGACGGGGTTGCTCCCGGATTTTCGCATGTGGGAATCGTGCCGGACGATGCCGCTGGTCGGCGAGATTCCTTGGGGATCTCCCGTTCACCCCGCCCTTGCATTCCGGCGCTGCTCCATACTCACCTCACTTCACCCTAATCGGCTCTCAAGACCTCAATGTCAAGGGGCCCGCCTGCCTGCGACGTTTATCTCCTTTATTGGCCGAGAAACTCGAGAGATATAAGTAGGGATAAGAAAATTTCGCGAATTCAATTAACTGTAGGCTAGACTCCTCAGTCATCTGCATACTGGAGCCTCAGCTGTGTGTTCATTGGCTGCTGCCCCACACCTGGCAGTTGTGGGATTCGCAAGGTGTTTTCTTGCAAGTCTGCTATTGGCTCAGAGGCGTGCAGGGCGGGTCTAATAAACTGTGATCCAATTGCGAAGGTGACTTCCCTATATATGAGTTTGACGTCTATCTTGTCCCGAAATTTTCCTATCCCTAGATATAAAGGTTACACTGGCACGAGGTAAACACGAGTGCCATTGCCGCTACACGCAGGGCTCTTGAGATGGCGCGCAGTGTTCTCGCAGTGCTGCGTGTACCTATGAGACTTACAGCCGTCACCCTGTCATTCTACTGATGAAAAGTCTGCAGCAAAGTTCAATACAGGCTCGTATCGTAGTCTGACTCGTGTCCGGTTAGTATGATTTACTATACGGCAGTCTGAAAAAGTCGGGTTTTTTTTTAACACATTGAGGTCTGCTCACATTTACTGGCACTTAAGACAAATTAGAAGTGAGTCACCTATATCCACTACTGCAAGAAAGCCGGTTCTGTTAGTGTCTGTGTTAGAACTCACGGTCGTCCTATTGGTCCATACCACACCGGACACTACCCTGTATTTTAAAGCGTTTATTATTAGCCGGTGATCAATCAATGGAGAGCCGAGCTAATATTGCCCCAGTAAAATTTTCTTTATCGTACAAAGGGGTTTACAATCAATCATGTACATTTGAGTGGCTATAAAAAATAATTCCATCGTTTGTAATATCATTGTTACTGCGCTGTGGCGTTCTTGTGAGGTCGTGTTAAACATCAGCCGAACAAAGACTGCGCATTTATGTGAGTTTTGTTCTGAACAGCAAAGAAGTTTTGAATTACCTTTGCTCGAGTTACACTCGAGCATAGACTACAAAGTGTCAACTACTATATTGGATGGGTTCCAAAGTAATATTTACAGCATACGTGGTAAAGAACCAATCCATCCTCGCCTGGTGTATGATGTTTTTTCGTAGGCGAACATACTAGGGGCACGTTTAAAAGTTTCGTCAAAAACCAGGATTTAAAACACACCAGTGCATTTCAAACGTCAGGCAGGCGAGGGCCTTGAGGTTTTTTGCTATTGGCAAAAACATAAATTGACTATATGAGAAATGCTCAGGTAATATACGTAAACGCCATTGATAATTCAGATGTATGGGAACGCTTGCCGTTTTACACTCTGTAGCTCCGCATTGCAGTGGCGGTTATTGCCAGTGTTAACGAAATTTTCCACGTCGGCACGACTAGAAATTGAATTTTCCCGTGTCTGCGATGTCATTCACACCACGTATTCGTATAACTTAAAATATCTGACGTTAGCAAAATTCCACTTGCAAGGTCGCAATAATGAAGTCCTCGCAGAAAAGGCTCGGAATGCACTCGTTCACAAATAAATTAACTTCGGTAGTATTATTTTTTAAATAAAGTTATTGACCATTGCGTATTGCGAATGAAATCTAAGCACTCCCGTTTTTACGTGTTGTGGGGATGTTCAGTTTGAAATGTTTTTTCCGGTGAGTTTTCTGTAGTTTTGTTACCGCTATTTTTTTTTTTGCACGTAATACTTTTAAATGTTCTCTGTGGGAAATTTGTTTTGCTATTTACTATATGTGAGAAACGTTTCGGTTCATTTTATTTTCATACCTTGAAGTGACTTTATTGAGTTTCTGAACTTAGAATTGTTTCTTGGGTGCACTATAGCATCGTTACCAACTTGCCCCATAAAACCGCCCCTTAACCTCAAAACCTCTTCACTATGTAAACAGAGCTTCCAAAGAAAACGATGCAACTTTTAAAAGTTGGCATTTAAAAGAAGAAATTTAATATCATCCTGAAACAATCGACGATAAAGAATTACTTAAATCCATTTCTTTTACAGTACAGGATTTTTAGAAACCATAAAACGACAACGTATACTGTAGTCCACTTTATTTTCAAGGATAGTTATCCTCGGGGAGATTCAGTAGTTGACACATAAGCTATTTTATGTGCAAGCGATACTGTTTGGAATGGCACATTTCTCTGTTTTCCTAGATAGATTATACCACACCCGTGTTTAAAGTATTTCTGAATTCCGAAAGGCAAGTGCACCCCTGCTGATGAAGACGCCCACTCGAATATTTCCCAATTTAAATAAACACATTCTATATACAATTTAAACACGATGCCCGGCACATCACACGGATAATGATTTATTAGTATTGTCTCGTATTTAAAATCATTTTAGACTTCTCAATTAGTTTCATTCTTTAATCTTGTAAGCGCACACTGGTTAGACAACTCGCCTCCAACCAAGGCGAAACGGGTTCAATACCCGGCCGGTTCACCGAATTTTCGCAAGTGGGAATCGTGCCGGACGATGCCGTTGGTCGGCGGGTTTTCTCGGGGATCTCCCGTTTCCTCCACCCCTTCATTCCATATTCACTTCAATCACCTCGCAGTTAAAAGCCGCCAAAAAATCTCTTCACTTCACTGCGCTATGCCACACCTCCGTGTTTGATGGTGTCCGTCCGAATCGCCTCGCACAATCCTCAGTCCGAACTGACATCTATATGCTTATTGCAATATACGATAATTCGCAAACGCGCCATGGCTAACAAATGTCATGTGTATAAATAATATAATAAATATGTTGGTCGGACATGAGCTTGTCTGTTGATTATTATATTTTCATTATTAAACTAGCTCTTCGAAAGAATAATGAATTGATGATTCGTCTGAGTTATATAATTTTCACGAGTGTTACTTAAAAACTGTTAGCCTATTAGCTGTAGTGGACGTGATGAGCGCCTAAGTCTCACTATTGCTAATTCAGTGCACACGGAGTGACCTTAGCAGTCGACGACTTAACACTGAGAAAAAAAAATTCATTTATTTCTCCTTACATAGTAAACGGATTCAAAATGGCTACCACATTTGCTTAAATTTGGACTTTTTAGAAAATAAGTTGAAATATCATGGAATTTGACAGATTTCAACTTCGATAGCTGGATTCGTGCTATTTCATGAATATCACATCGAAAAAGTAGTATTTTTAAATAAAATAATTTCAAAACCTATACATTTTATGGTAGATGGTGTATCTAAAAATATAGGCTGGAAAACTTACGGAGAAATCAACACGTGAAATACTCACAAATATGTTTAAAAACAGATTGAATATGTATGTTTTCTTTGCTATAGGAATAAATATTCAAGAACGTATTGAAAGTAAAACCATTTTCTTTCCGAACAAATTTGTTTTAAAGTGATATTTGAAACTTGTGTAAGTGGAATGATAGGTATTTCTTTGTTTCAATACTTAAAAAAATTTAGCGAGTGAAAATATATCTCGTAGTTAGTTGTAGTTTCATGGATTAGTTTAAACTTAAAATAAATAAGGTTGCTGGACAACGTGATAAAGTTTTCAAGATTAAAATATAAAATTCCTTGAAATAAAATATAATCATTTCTTGGAATTTTATCTGGTGATTATCTTTGGGATTAATGAAACTTCAATTTTACTTCAGGGAAATTATTTCGTTGGCGGCACTTTGGTAGTAAAATTTTATTTCGCTGGAAATAAGACAGGCTGTAAGTTTGAAAATCGATTTTGACGACGGTTCAGTGTCCAGGCGAAAGTAAAAGTTTGTTGGCCAAAGAGGAAAGGGGAGGTAGGCAGGTCAGGGCCAGTTCCAAATTCGCTGGCCTGAGGGGTGTTTGGAAGGCAGGCAGTCCCCGACATTTTACACAAAAGATGCTTTCTGGGCTGGGTGTACAGGGGGATGGCTATCCGAGGCAGCTCTCTAGCGAGCTGAAGACGCATTCTGGGCTAGTGGTGGACGGGGGAAGGTGGTGCGTGTCGCTAGACAGGGTTTGCAGACCGTGGAGTTGGATCGGCAGTAGGGGAGGGGGATGCGTAGCGCACTACTTGGCCAGGGCAGAGGTCCAGCCATCCGAAAACACGTTCTGGGCTAGTATCCAGGAGGGGCGGAGGGGGTCGGTGGTGGCAGGCAGGACCGATGTAAGCACTTCTTGCTGGCCGGCGCCATCTTTAGTTTGACGAAAAGCATTGACATGGATACATCGCTTTCTCCTCTGAACCAACTCTTCCGATTTCACCGTGCGCGGCGCTCTGGCAGGGACCTGCCCGACAATCGAAGGGGCAGGCGAGCAGCGAACGTCGGTCAGCAGGCTTCACCACTCTTATAAAGGTTTCAATAGATTATTCCTTTATCCGGGGTTCAGATATCGTTCACAGTCTTCGTAAACTATAGAGCGAAATATTTTTATAAGTTTCAATTTATTGGGAAAAAATTTCGTATGTTAAGCCGATATAGTACGCAATTATTTTAAAAAATTTAATAGGCATTTTTCGTCTCAAGTAAGTTTCTGAGCTCGGTCTACGAAAGTTCATAGGATTTTCAACCATAATTTCAAAGTGCAGTGAATTTCCCAGACTTGACGGAAATTTGCGTTAACATTATTTGTGTCGATGTAGTACGTCTGTTATTTTTAATAAATTTTCTTCGAGGAAGTTTTACTGGTGTTAAAATACATACTACATTTCTATAAAGTGTTGCAGGGTTACGCTTTGCGGAATTAAGTCCTTCTTCACGCCATCTGAGTCTCCTTACACTTCGACGGAAATTGTGTTTAAAGTGAATTATTCTTACAATAGTGAAATTTATTCGCAGCGGTAAATAACTTCTCTGGATACGTCATTAACGTAGTTGTGTGTGTTCAATTCTCTTTTAGTTCATTTCCGAATTTTTTTCAGCTCCATCTATAATCGAACGTAGGCTGATCCACACGCAGATTCTGCTTGCTCTCAACACCTCGTTAGCTTATAACTCGATGCAAGTGGTATATTCAAGTCAGTGGTGCAGCGACCTCCCGAGCGAATGGACGTATATTAAAATCACATATTATTTTTTTTTATGTGTATTAATAAATTAATTTCTTTTGTAATAATCATCGTTTAACGTGTGGATTCCGTTTCAGAAATTCCTCTATGAGTGTTAACTACGGGATTCGCTAAGCTTTTATTGCGATAGGTCGCCTGACAAGCGGCGCTCGAAACAAATTATAGGAGTCCGCAAATCCTATACTGTCGTCATTCATTCACCAGCCTTACGGGCGGACGTGTTTTAAATTCATTTATGGTACGAGTTCAACCATTGAGTAAAGATATACTTAGAGTGGACTTCCCCCGGTTAATTGAATCAATCAATCAAAATTTCATTACGTTTATCCGGTTTCAATCCGATTAAAAAAAATTGATCGAATTAAGGATCACCGAAAAAAAATTCATCGGATTAAAACTGTATTAAATTTTTTGATCGGATTAAAATAGAATTAAGGATTAACCCTTCTGATATCAATTTGATATCAAAGGGTTAATCCGATTAATCAAGAGTGAAATAGAACGTCCTTACTACTCGTGCCGTAGTCTGAATGGTAGTTAGACATCTAGGAACACAGTTCAAAATTAGTAGGCATCGCATTGGGGTAGGAGGTTTGAAGGATTTGAGTAATTATGTTGTTTGTAACTGGCAGCCCAATATCCTTGTCCCATTTTAACCACGTTCGTTGGTATGCTATCACTCGCGGAGCTTGAGAATATTAATAGTCTACATTTATTTAACGGTATTTTAAAATGGCTCGCTTTGATAGGGGAAGGCCATTTCGTTGAAATTTTTATGTTTTTTTTTTTTTTTATGTGTGTCTTATGTGCGTGCCCTTTGATGGACTTCGGCCGTGGCGCGCATTGTGATGTTCTATTTATCTATTATTCTTGGCAAGGCCAGGTTTATTGTTATATGGATACGCTTGCAGGTTAATGTACAATTAATTGAACGAATGTTAAGAATTCGTCAGGAGCTGTGATAATAATTTTTAATTGCTACGTGAGGCATAATTATTCCCAATTTGAAACAGTAGTCCCGTGTTTTTAGATAGTCGGCCTCAATTTAATGTATTACATTTTAAGCCACCAATATTTTAATAATATTGTATATTTATTTCAGCTTATTTGTGGGCACGCGCCGAGGATTATTGTATGTACTATAAATTTTAATGGAGTGCAAACTGCACGTGTGTATACCAAATGGTGCTCTGATAGTGCATGGGGGCTAATTATATTTTTAAAAACATATCATTACATTTGAGATGCTCTTAACGTAATTGTTTCAACGCGGCTTTTCACCAGAAATGTATTGTGATTATACCTGAATTGTTCATGTTGTACCTGATTTGGGGATTAAAATAAAATGGTAGCCTGTTTTCTGAGTTTAGTTGGTTAGTAAATTGCACCTAAGGATGCAAATCTAACAATCGTAATATTTACGGTGTCTTGAGGTCAAAAAATATTTTGCCGTCGCACCTTTCTACTAGAAAATACGATACTGAACACTGGCCACGGGCATGACAGATGTTTTAAGTGCGAGATGTTATACATGGCCCCGTTGTGCACCACCTGCCTGAACAATACACGTGAAGAAAGCCACAGGCGAGTTTGCAAACTACGAAACCACACCAGCGAGAAGGAGCGGAATGTCTAGACGGACATTGGAATGTGCAAAAGGACACCAGAAAATGTGGGTCCAGCAGACGTCAGGACAATCGTGCATACTTGCGACAAACTACAAGCAGGCACCGCCTCTAGTGCACAACGGGAGCCAATCACAATTGCATTACGTCAGTGCCACACACGTGGCCAATGTCGCTGTGGAGTTTCCAAACACGAGCTTCCCCGGCTCTATAGGCTGTTCTCGGTCAAGTGAGAACTTTTGAGGTCCTGGTTACTTTTTGGCTATTAGCTATTTTTGATCCTTCCATCACTTTTTAAAATAAATATTGCCATGTAAGCAATAAACACAGGTTATATATTTCACCAGACTTGAAAGATAACGTCTGAGTCTGCAATAACATTGAAAGCCCTGCTTTGTATCTACTTGTACGCACGTTGTGTATTCCTCCGCATTATGTAAAATTAAATTTTCTATAGGCCTCATCACTTTATTCATGCGTCGGTCAAGTGAACTTATGAAATTATTAGAAAAGTAAACATGTTACAAATCCGTTCATTCTTACGGTTAAGATGCATGAGAAAAACAGAGGGGGGAATAAATCACTTCAGTTTTAACATATGGTTACCTGACACTATTTATTTGACGTTAAGATATGGAAGTATTTCCCATATATCATTACCAACTTTACTGGGTGCATGTGACTCAATGCCCCCTTTAAAATATGTGCAGGCAAGGGCAGTGACTTATTTTTTTCTAAAATTGATTTCAAAAATGCTCACTTCATCGTGAACAGCCTTTATTGACTATTATTCCCGATGAGACGTCTTCAGAAAGTGCTCACATTACCGCGAATAGCATATAATCGTGGTTAAGTTAAGCCTGCATCGTTTTAGTTCCAAGCCCAATGTTACACGTGAACTGTCCCCAGTGTCAGGTGCCTCCATTTGTAATAAATACGGGAAGTTATTACTTTTGCTACGATACACGTGCGTATAGTACGTTTACGGTTACTTCCTATTTTTCTGAAGCCTTGCTGAAGTTCTGCTTTCAGGCTATTCCTACGCCTCGTACAAAAAAAAAAAAGCTTAGAAAATTTCACAAAATTGAGAACGCACCGTAGTCGTCCGCGCTCAATTTGATAATATTTTACATGGGAATTGTTTCTTACTAGACAATGTATGGGCTAGGCTGTTCCCGGTAAAATGAGCACTTTTGAAAGCCCTGCTTAGTTGTATTTGTAAACGGCTTTTCAACGTCCCCCGGATTTATGCTTGAAAGCTTAGCAGGGGACGGCTTACAGACTTAGAACCTAACTTATATTAACATCCATGCCTTACCCAGAATTCGAACCCAGAGCCTCCCGCACCCCAGATCGGTGGCGCACCGACCGACTGCGCCACGGGAGGTCAGCTTCCCTGTTTAAGATCTACTTGTATACGCGCCATGTGTTCTTCCGCCTTATGTAAAATTAACATTGCCATGGGCCTCATCATTTTATTCACGAGTCGGTCAAGTGACTCTGTGAAATTATTAGAAAAGTAATTATTGTACAAATCCACTCATTTTCACACTTCGATGCATAAAAAAACTGAAAGCGAGATAAATAATTTAATTTATCCCAGATAATTACTTAACACTATTTATTCGATCTTAATATATGGAACTACCTTCACCTCCGTCCTTACCAACTTTATTGGACACAAGTCACTTAATGCGCCCGTTAAAATATATCCAGTAGGGGCAGTATGTTTTTCTAAGGTTGACTGCAAATGTGCTCACTTTATCGTGAACAGCCTTTACAAACACACCCATTTTTCTCTGTTTTGTAATCAAAATTAATTATAAGTTAAATATTATACTTCATGGAATAACTAGAGGCAATACTTCGATTTGATCAAAATAAGATACTTTTAAGTAACAGAAGTATAAAACGCTTGTGGTACATGTCATATTTAGGAAACAACCAAACATGGCATAAATGGGGTCATTTTTCAAACATTTGATTCAAAAAGTGTGAAGAAACCGCGAATACACTATAAAAAGTTGAGGAGTCTGATTTACGGCGTCCGTTGAACTCGCCAGGCAGGCAACAACACCCCAGAGTAGATACGTCCAAATCTCTGTTTTGGAGCAACTAAATATGTGTTTGGCTCTACGTGAAATAAGCTGTTTCTGTCAATATAGAAAACAGAAGCACAACCGCGATCCGAAGCCAGGCCGTTTGCCTCCGAAAGTGACGGTATTACGGTATCAACAAATGTTTAAAAGCTGTTCACGATAAAGTGAGCGCTTTATAAATGAACCTTAGAAAAAAAGTCACTCCCCCTGCATGCATATATTTTAATGGTCACACTGGGTGACATTTGCCCAATTAAGTTGGTAACGATGGATGGAAATTAATTCCATATCATAACGTCGAATAAAGTGTGTTAGGCAACAATTTGTGATACCTTAAAATAATTTCTTTCACTTCCTGTTTTTTATTTTTATTTATCGAATTGCAAAAATGAACAGATTTGGAAATTATTTTCCTTCTTAGTAATAGAACTGTTCCATTTGACTGATGGATGAATAAAGTAATGAGGCCAATGGCAATGTTAATTTTACATAAGACGGAGGAACAACACAACGTGTATACAAGTAGATCTTACGGAGTGTTTTTAAGAGTGGTTATTTTACGGTGAATAGCCCATACCTACCTTATTGGGTCTAAGAAGGTTAAAATATATACTTGGAGTGGTTTAAATAAGTGCAAGTACGGAAAAGTGCATGGCTCGTACGTCTATCTTGACGTTATTCGATTAGCCGAGAACAGGCTGTGGTCTGCCATTGTCTACCTCGCAGCTGGCCCATCGTAGTGATTCCTCGTTCACAAATGCACTGCAGATAGAAAGCTGGGGGGAAACCTCACGGCCATCCTTCGGTAATAAAGAGTGAGCGAGGAGTCGTCTTCCTCCCGCTCGAGACATACAGCTACCTCCCCTAAAGTGTCAAGTCTACGTCGGGTCCTCCATGATGGATGTCTTGACCTCACACACCCCTTTCATGCTGCGCGACAGCAAGCAAGAAAAATTCCTGCAGGCAACATTCCCGTGTCGCGGGCAATGCGGTGTGCAAAAAATACACGAACGCCACACCCAAGCGTCTGATTTAACATGCAAAATAAAAAACAACGCCAAGATCATAACTGGGAGTCAGTTAACAGATTATATTTGGTTACTATTTGTCAGTAGGAAGTTTCGACTACCGTTTGCATTTCTGGAAAAATATCGGAAAGTTCAATTTATTTGGAATGTGCGCGGTGAGAATTTTTTTTAAATAATGAGTGTTTTGGGATTTATACATGGGATTTACCAGAAAATTATGTTCACTATGCAACTGATAGGCCTTCTGATTGCTTATTTTCATATCCTGTGCAAGGGCCTGTATGCATGTGTGAATATATGTGTGTGAATGTTAGCGTATGTAAGTGTATATTTGTGTATGTATAAGTGTATACATGTATCGGGTTTAGCCTAGCCTTCCATTAAAAATCGCGTGACGTTTAACAATTGAATATAGTGTATAAATGTAGTATATAAAACATTCTGTTATTTTTTCTTCATTCATATGGGTGAGCTAGTAAGCCTAAATTATTTAGTAGGGATCACTAAACTGTTTTAATGATTACAAGAAGAAGTGTTAACTTCATAATTAGTAACGAACAAGCATGTCTCCAAAACAAAATAATTTGCCCTTACGTACCTTGGCTTAAAAATCACTTTGCCAATAACTCACGTGCCTTAAGGTCATTTGGTCTTAATTTCGCTTGCCTAAATGTTATTTGTCTGAAAGCCACTTGGTTTAAATGACAATTGTCATAAAATTCACTTGACCTAAGTGGGACTTCCATTAAAACTAACTTGGCTTAGCAGTCAATTGGCCTAATATCACTATAACTAAAATCACGTGACATAACGTCACTTCACCAAAAAAGTCACATGCTCTGAAAGTCATTTGATCTAAAAGTAACTTGGTCTAAAAGTCATTTGGTCCTAAATTCATTTGTTATTTGACCTAACAGGCATTTGAGAAATAACCTTTCGGCAAAAGTTTTTTAGACCAAACGTCGTGGAACCGCCTATTCTTTGGAAAGATAGTATTTATTTGTGAGATATCTAAATAACGTTTTTACACTGCCACAGTTATATCTGTTGGGCCCTTTAAAAAAAAAATACGGAATCGCATTTATTAAAATTTGCAGTAAGAAACAACTTCAGAAAAATACCCTGCAATTCTAAGGGCAGAATTTCTATAATATTTAATTATTAAGTGTATTTACTAAGGGCTTCTCGGTTATGCCAAAGGTTGATTAAGGGGCTACTTACAAATTAAACTTTGCTAAGATCAAATATAAAACTGCAAGCACATACGCGTGTGATTGAGGATTCTAACAAGGAACTAAATGATACGGAGGTTAAAACCTCAGCAACTTTGTTCACGTAAGTCACCCCTTTATATTTTGATAGGATGGGGGTGTGTTGAAGCCACGATAGCTCCAACAAGCTTTGACTCCGGCATCCTAAAACATGCTGCAGATTAATAACTTCACATAAAAATTTTCGTATTTTGCTTCCGCGCACTAATTGACGTATGTATTCTGTTATTTCAATTGATTTTCCTCTGCTTAAGAAACATACACACCTTGTGGTAGCGAGCGCAGTCAAGCACTGCAAGCGTAGTCTGCGTTGCCGTATGTTACGCGAGGTTAGGTTAGTGTCAACTCATTACATGTGATCACTTGGACGTTAATGGCATCAATATCCTAGACTGCCACACAAATGTACATACATTTTCGTATTTAATCTGCGCTAGAAGCTTCGTGTGTAGCCTCGTAGTTGTTGGTCCCGTACACTCGAAGACGCAGGAAATACAAAAGGATTTTCGTATTTCAAAAGCATAGAGAACAGTTCCGCTTGTCGTGTTCAAGGGTGAAGGCTGTCGTTTCCGTGTACCGACTGTACACACACACGCGCGCGCGCGCGCGCGCACACACACACTCACACACACACACACACACACACACACACACACACACACACACATATATATATATATATATATATATATATATATATATATATATATATATATATATATATATATATTCAGCAGCAAGAAAATGTCACCTTCGTAGATGTGTAATGGAACATTTTCCAAAAGAACGTTCATGTGGTTCGGGCTGGTCGTCTGGTTAGGGACTGCCAATTACAATCGCGACGGCATTCCACAGTAACATGATCCAGCCCGCGGGCCATACACTGTACGTTATGTATTACGAGCTTAAGTAAAGATCTATGTTCATATAAAGTTTTTAATTCCTCCAGATGTGGGGAATGTTTCGTCGAAGTTTTGACATGCAAATTTGCAATATACTATGTGAGTGTATATATATATATACATATATATATATATATATATATATATATATATATATATATATATATATATATATATATATATATATATATATATATATATATATATATATATATATATATATATATCGAAATGTACAGTCCTCCTGTGTACATTGCAATGTAAGTAATAAACATAGTGTGTATATTTCACCTTACTCGGAAGATATCATCAATGGATAAAATAAAATTTATTTATTGACTATTATTCCAAATAAGAGGGCTTTCAAAAGTCCTCACTTTACCGTGAACAGTATATAGTATAATGTATCTACGAGTCGTTTTAATACTATCGTCAGAACGGCATTAGTTAAAAATGATAACATTACATTAAGATTAAAAATTATCGTCTGAAACTTATATAGTACTAAAAATGTTGTTCTTCAATATCCAGTTTTGCTAACCGAATCATTCTTTACCGCCAAATAAACAAAATATGGTGAACTTGAATAAGAGGAATCTCTATGATTACTTCAACTACACAATTAAACTAGCTTATTTCTGACATTGGTTTAGTACTGATTTACGATTACTACATTGCTAAATCAATGCAAGATACTGATAAATATTGAGAGTGTAAACTTATTTCTAAAGAATGCGTGGGCCATTAATAAACACCATAAAATTTAAGTGCATTCTATACTTTAGTGGAAGTTATATTAGTAAACAAAGAAGTGGCAATCCTACACAATGGATTTTATTAAATTTATGAGATAATATGTTACCTTCATAACGTCGTTATGCCGAGATACGTCTAACGCCGTAAATTATTATACGTATAGTCTACTAGCAGTTTCTTTACACTTTTAAATTAATCCTTTGAAAAATCACCCCATGTATTACATGTATGCTTGTTTCCTAGATATGCCATGCATCGAAAGCGTTTTATACTTCTTTTAATTTCAAGTACCTAATTGTGATTATATTGATGTTTCTTTTCTAAACTTTATTTTACCTATAATTACAATATTTTATATAAATTATAAGTAATTTGGATAAAAACAGAGAGAAAATAGGTGTGTTGGTAATACTTAGTAAGAAGTAGTTCTCGTGCAATGCGTTGTCCTTTTGGTGTAATTTTCTAGACTCGGTTAAGCTTTGTGTGCATGAGGCGGAGGAATATCCTAGAAGTAGAACTTTAGCAGGGCTTCAGAAGAGTTGGAAGCAACCGTGAATGGACTATAATTTCGGCGAATGATATTATGGAAAATAATTGAATATACAGTACCTGTATGGAAAAATATTTGTCTACAAAATTTATATCCCACACACTCTTAAATTAAACACACACAACACATTGCACTGAAATTCGAGCAGCGACATAAATATAGTCTAAATCAACGTAAAGCTTATGTAAACATTTTTCTTTTAACGTCTCTCACTTGGGCATGTATTATATTGGGACAAAATTTTCGGTCTCACTATACTTTCATAAGTACATAAACTTTTATCACCGACTTGTAATACGTCGGTTTATATTACATTTCTTTTCGGTTTGCTTAAACATTTGTTAGGAACGCTCCTTTTATTCGAAATGAACGCAGCCTACACACATAGTGCTAAGAACCTCTGAAACATCAAAACTTTCGAACGGTACGGAAGAAAGTATCTTTTGGGGATGTCTTTCAGCGCAGAGCTGGGGAAAGCACGAGTCACTTAAATGCTAAAAGCCAAGCAGAGTGCCAGGATAAAGCCTTTGTTTCGAAGGCTTGTTCGCAGTGAAGTGCCACATTAAACGGGGAGAGGGAGAAAAGCATTTCTTGCAGTTTTCCACGAGTCAGCCGTTTCCTTTCATTCCTGCCGAAACACAGACGTTCCACTGAGTAATGAGTGCGGCATACGGAAGACAAGGAACTTATTGTACCTAGAGGACAGCGATGAGTACTTGACATAACAGAGGAAATATTGAAAATGTTGCTATAAGTAGAATTTACATTTTCATTTTCTTGTAGGTCTAAATAAACCTCGTCACCTGTAGACCTCACGTTACGAACCATTCTGTATATTGGAGGTAGAAGTAGCGTGGCTTCTAATGGAGTACTGCAAGCTATAGGTAGGGACATGCAGAATTCGCCTTATAACTAGGGATAGGAACATTTCGCGAGTTCATTTAAGGATATGATAGACGTCAAACACGTGTACACTGAAGTTGACTTTGTAATTGGATCGCAGTTTATTAGACACGCCCTGGACGACTCTGAGCCAATAGCAAGGTGACTATTAGCGAGTGCCATACAGCTAGGAGAGGGGTAATCCTGAATACTCTATGGGACAGCAGCCAATCAACAAGCATCTGAGGCTCGAGTATACACATGACTGTGGAGTCTAGCCTACAGGTAATTGAATTCGCGAATTTTTCCTATTCCTAGCTATAACTTGGCATCAGGCTGAACTTCACAGCACTGTATTCACCAGTCGGCGTCGTTTCTCCATTGGCTGCTGCATAGATTTGAAGACACTCCCTCTCTGACTGAACTACAGGTGATTAGAGGCACACAATCGTGAAGTGTTCCTTTAATGATGCAGAGTCACCCAGGGTGTGTCACATAAAGTATGGTCCAATGACAAACGTATTGCAAAGGTACGCATGTTTCAAGTTTAACATGTCTCCAATTAATAACTAGAATTTTGCAGGTCTCTAGCTATAGGTCGAGCCCCGAGTATTTCGGGGATTTAGTTGGGGCAGTAAGCTAGGCTGGACAACCCTATATACACTCGAGACATCGTTTGATTATTGGTAGCTGTGATCAAGTGAGGCCTATGTACAGGTTGTTAAACACTCACTCGCACTACTGCTTCCTGCTTATTACTGGCTCACAGTTAAACGGGGCGTGTCTAAACAATTGTCGTTCGATCTCAGCTGTATGAGAAAATAACAAGTGTTTGGAGTCTTCCTTGTCTCCGAATGAATTCGCGAAATACTCGTGGCTCTACCTATAGGCTATTCACGTTAAAGTGAGCACTTTTGAAAGCACTCTCACGTGGAATAACAGTCAATACATTTATTTCATTTTAGGCTCTGACGTTAACTTCCAAGGGCAGTGGAATATACACAATGTGTTTATTACTTATATGAAAAAATTAACTTAAAACATAGGTTGGAAGATAAAAATGGCGGAAAGGAAAAAGTAACTAGTGCCTTAAGTGCTCACTTTACCGTGAACAGTATATACTGTACAACATGTATAGTTCAATAAAAAGTAGTACATACGATGCTCTAATTGTCTTAAAAGTATGATTTTATATTTCATATCAAAGAAAAATTCATATATAGTCATATGTATACACATATATGCTTTCTCCTTTCGTACGCAGCATAAAAATCGTACTCTTCCGAAAATGTTTGTATAATCCATTCACAGTTACTTCACACTTTTATGAAGCCCTGCTAAAGTTATACTTTCAGGATATTCCGCCGACTCGTGCAAACTAGACTTAACTAAGTATAGAACATTACACCAAAGGACAGCGTACCGAATTCGTGCGCACTCAGTTGTAATAATATTTTGCACGAAAACTATTTATTACTAGGCGCTACCAACACCACCTAGTTTCTCTCTGTTATTATTCATATTAATTATATATGAAATATTACAATTTGTGTATAAAATACAAGCGAGAGTTCAATTCAACCTTAGAATAAGGTAGTTTTATGTTAACGCAAGTATAAAAAGGCTTGTGATACATGGCGTGTTTATGAAACAACCAAGCACATCACACATGGGATGATTTTTCAAAGATTTGATTTTAAAATGTCATATAACCGCGAATAAGCTATACCCGGTTAGGTGCTCTTTATGGTGTTGGTAAGGGACGTACAGAAAATCAGGGACAAAAAAAAATGACACGTGGTAAAATACCACAGACCTGAGGCTCCTGAAAATATTCGAGGTTTAAACATGCTGGCTGTTTGTCCCTAATAAGCTAGTTCGAGGTACGGGTGGACCGTTATCCCTGTCTACGTCTGTTAACTTCGGGTAACTCTCTACGCGGGCAAGAGAAACGAGACAAGTGCAGTAATTAAATCCAGCGTCAAAAAGGGCGGAGGACGCACAAGTTACCGTCGGGGTGTGGTTTATTCCAGGAGGTGAGAATTTCTTTCTTTCTGGTCGCCATGGCAACATTACGCTCGACGGAGCTCTGTGAACAGTGCAAGCTAATATTCGCGTAATTGGCCGGCTCGTGCGTGAAGATGGAGAATCGCGACTTTCGTGTCAATTCCGCGACGTCACAGATTTCTTCACGCAGACGAGAAAGTAAACACAACTTGGAATTTTTAATCTGTTGCGTGTAATTTAATTCTTCGTTGTGCAGGAGAGACACGTGGTTCTAGTTCTCCATTCACAATTCGTGCATGAATGACAGCGCACGTTGATTTCGTAAACCATTGGCTGTTTTTTTTTTCTCTGCTCTGCCGTTATGTGTGGACGGTTACAGCGCATTAGAGTGAGCATGTGCTGAGAGAGAGAAATACAGAACATGGTGTCTAATCCTTTGTCACGCTAAAAATGTACGTTTTTCTTACAAGGGTCATTGTGTAGACTTATTTTCAAACCACGAACTCAAAACTGAAAACGGAAAATTAAACAAATCTAAAGAATGCAAGACAAACATTCGCATACAAAATAGGCCCGCATAGGTTATATTTTCCGGGAAATATATTCCGGCTTACCAAGGCATGCAATAACTGTTGTACTAATTATTTCCGTTGGAAAATTTATCTTATATTTATTACGTGAAACTGTTACCCCAAACAGAGGAAGAAGTATTCGAACACTATAAATTCGCAACGAACTGTCTAGGTGCGTTCTGCATGAATAAAACTTTTGTTTCATAATTGTTAAATGATTTCGTGTAAATAATTTGGGACTAATAGTTTAAGGAATAATTACTGAAGAATGGCATATAACCAACAAACACAACTTCGTCTGTTTATTGTGCTTCGAGACACTACTGTACATTAAAATCAGTAGGGATATATTTCATAGTGTTCTGAATTAGCTTTGTAGTCAATTCATACCTGAAAGGGGGTATAGGCGTAACTAAATAATGAGTCATGATTAGGTACAGCACAACGGTTTAACGTGAGGTTTATTGAAAATAACGATTATACAGTAACTCTTTACGTGACTGTTGATCGGGGGAGCTTAAATGGAATACCAAGACGCTAATTAATTATTTTAAGTTTTATTACCGCACGCCACTAATGTTATAATCTAATTGGAAAGTCCCCACCTTATTCATGTGGCCGGAGGCTGATTCTAGGAGGCGGTTAACGATGGCCGGACATCCCCATCTCCAGTGCCCTTCTCGTTAAAATGGCTCGACGACATTTTTTTATTTCGCCTTTCTCACCTGTCATCATTTAAGTTGTGGTGACGCCTTAAGTACCGTCTGCATCAATAGTTCCACAGACATGGCGCAAATGCAATACTTAGCTTATTGGTGCAATATACAAAAACCGCGGAGAGAAGGATTATAACTTTAAAACGTGATTTTCTTTCAGTAATTATTGCTAGCACGGAAATTTAGATTTAAAACATGCCAGTGGTTATAGAATAAATCTTTACTATGCTAAAAAGTTGAAGTCAATATTCAAATAAATGCCGTGCCTTTTAGCATTCGATATAGACCCGATTATATTCTAGAGAATTTCCTGGAAGTCAAGTTCGTGAAGGAATCCTGAAATATAATATACAAACAGTATAGTCTGAGATCCGAAAATTTAGCGGACTTATATCGCAACAAGCTAGAATGTAAATCCTTTGAGTTTTCGAGTCTCGCAGTTATTTGTTCATTAGCCTAATTATGCTCCAGTTTTACCGCAGACCGAGTAGTATCCCGCGTAGAGAGAGACAGTCGGCCGACTGAGATTCTACCGATGGCATTGCTGGATTACTGCTGGCCCAGAAAACGTATGGGTCCACAAAACTGGGCCTGGCGTGGTTAACTGCTGGTACCAGGACATTTGGAATGCCATTTATGGCACAATGATGGAATTTTGATGGGGAATGAAACTCGTGGTTGAGAGTACGTGAATTACTAATGACCCATAAATGACTTGCCAACTGTAATCCAGCAATGACCGCACATAACATATGCTTATTGGTGGCGGAAATGTGGGTAGCCATATGTAGACCATTTGATGGCTGTGAAGAGGTCCATCGATGGACCATTGCAGGTGCGATTTGGCTTACTATGGGAATTTTTGTGTTTCCCACTCTTCGCATATTCGCAGATAGCTTCTTCAAACTACATACACACACGTATATGTGTATTTTTGTGTGTGTCTAATATAATTATAGATCATTATGACAGAATGAGTAGATAATATGTAAACATACAGTGATGGAAATATATATGGCACAATGCTGTAAATACAGCATTAGGTGTGACTTCGTGACTGGTATTAAATAATCTGACATGTATAATATTTTTAATTTAAAACTGCATATAATTAAAATGATAATTATATATATAACCAAATTTATAAAATTAACATTGAAGGGTTTTTCTGTTTCACATCACTAAAACATTCATGTATGCCCATTGCATTTCAAAACAGATTAACAGCATTAAGGTGAAATACATACTGCGAAAAATCATATTAAAGGCAAGTTTTTAGGTTAATATCGCGATTCAGGTAGGAGGTTTTCTCTCAGCGATAGTATTTTTTTGTTTATCTGCTTCTTTTTAAAAACTGATTTTTTCGCACTGAAAATTTTAAGGCTATGGAATAACTGGTGAAGTTTAAATTATATTAGTGTTTGTTAATAGCTCAAGTCCGAGTATATTCTAAATTAGTTCATCTAAACATAAGAATACACAGTGGAGTAATAGTTAGCATGCTGGGCTGTTACTGCAAGGGGTGTAATTTCAAGCACCCTCCCCTTCTCCAATAAGCATAAGATTTCGTGTCATACAATGAGTTTAATAGTGAAGTAAACGAAATTTAAAAACAAAGGAAAGTTGAGTATGATACGATAAGTAATTAGTTTTAAGATACAGTGTTTGACATATGGTAGAAGCATGCTTAGCCATCAGTAGGCCATCTTGTGGCTTTGAAGTGGTACATCGATGGACCATTGCTGTCGTACGCATATGGGCCATTTGTGTTCGCCACACCTAGGCCAGTTATGGGTAGCGTATGGCTAGTTAGTGGTGCAATTTCAGGACCAATGGTACAGGGCAGGCTACATGCCAGCTGTTGCCCAACTTTTTGCCTGCTTTGCATCCGACTGTAAACCATAAATTGGCCATCTGTGTTTTGATATATGGGACGATATTCGGGACTTGTTTTCATTCAGGTCAGCAATTGACTGAAAATTGCTCAAGGTGTGTCTTACAGGCACTTTTGGAAGCACTACACTTAAAACAATGAGCATTGATTATCGGTGACACCTAACTAATAAGTATAATGGCTGAACTTCACTTATTTAGTTATGATTTCCACTGAACGTCGAGGATTCCACTGCCATTAGTCACTTGCTTTCCAGTTAATTTGCTTCATTTGCCAGTCAGCAATGGCTTATAAACTGACTTTCAGTGCAGGCTATTTAATTGATTCGTATTTAGAGTGTGCTTAATATCTACTTTGTATGCAAACAATGTATATTTACACTAAGTGTATACTCAACATTGCCATGAACACGATAACTTTATCCATGAGTCGGACAATTTAAACTGAGAAATCATAAAAATAAAAGAAAATATTTATCTAATCACCTCATTCTTACACTTATGTGCATTAAAAAAAACAGACAACGAAGGAAGCCATTTCAGTATTCATAGATGCTTTTCTAACCCCTTTAATTCAACGCTGAGATATGGAACTACTTTCCCCCCACGTCGTTGCCAACTTGAATGGGCATTTGCTAGTCAGTTTGCCCGTGAAACTATACCCAGGTAGGAGCAGTGGCATTTTTCAAAGGTTTCCTTTCAAAAGCGCTCAATTAACCGTGAACAGGCTATACAAAGTATGCACCAATTGAAAAAGAAAATGGAATATAATGTAAACGTGTTTTATTTCTAACTTTTCTCAAATTAATTCGTTTTAGTTTTAATTGTTACGATCTGCAAAAAATGGCAGGTGGAGAGATTAATCTTGAACCAATCCGATGTTCTCACAAACAATTAGCAGAGAATCGATGTTGGTGTTATCAGTTAAAGGCTGTTCATGATAAAGTGAGCACTTTAGAAATGAGCCTTAGAAAAATGCCACTGCTCCTGCCTGCGTGTATTTTAACGGGCGCACTTAGTGACATTCGCCCAGTAAAGTTGGTAACGATGGCTGGAAAGCAATTATTTGAGATAACTTAGAATTATTCCATTATATTTCTGTATTTTTAATGCATCGAAGTGTAAATATAATCAGATTTGAAAAATATTTATTTTCTTAATAATTTCACTGTTTCACTTGACTGACGCATGAATAAAGTGATAAGGCCCATGGCAATGGTAATTTTACATGAGGTGGAATAATATACAACGTACATACAAGTAGATCATAAGTAGGGCTTTCAAAAGTTTTCGTTTTACCGTGAACAGCCTATAGCAGTAATATCCCAAAATGGGAGAAGAAAGAGGTTCCTAGAAGGAAAAGGTTAGAATTCGAGAATTTAATACTGTCTTTAGAGACTATAATCATACTTTGAAAACAAGTGTTATTCATAGTTGCCACTTCGCAAAGAGAATCTCCAAAAAGAATGTCTCTTTCCTCCGTTTTCACGAAGGTTCAGAGGAATTTTGAGAACAATTAAAAATTCGCGTTGCCAACACAATGAATGTGTGCCGGGAACAAGAAATTTAGAACCTAAGAGTGCGAACAACGTATTGCCTGGCGAGTTGAATACCCGAGCTAAGAAATTTGGAATGTTTGCATAGTAATAAATGAAAGTCAATTGTCAGCAGTCCCGCGGACAAAGAAGCGCTCAGGAGTTCCCAGGAAATACGAATACTTGCGAGCATATAATCATGCTCCGAACCATCTCTCACAAGCAGCACAAATCCTCTTTTCCTTGCGTCGCGTTTTCCAATCTTCTTTACTGTGCTGGTTTTTGGGCAACTTCTGGAGATAGCGACGGCTTCTGGATGTTCCGCAGTCCCTGCCTATGGAGTGTTCACGGTAAACTGAACACTTTTCGAAAGCCCTGCTTAAGATCTGATTGTGTATTCTTCCACCTTATGTGAAATTAACATTGCCATGGGCCTCCTCACTTAGTTCATGCGTCGGTTAGGAAAAACTGTGAAATTATTAGAAAAGTAAATATTGTAAAAAATTTGTTCATTTTTACACATCGGTGCATAAAAAGCAGGAAGCGAAATAAATAATTTGAGTAATCACAAACAGTTACCTAACACTTTTTAATCGATGTTAAGATATGGAACTGCTTTCCCTTCATCGTTAACAACTCTACTGGGCGCATGTCACTCAGTGCGCCCGTTCAAATATATGCAGGTAGAAGCAATGACTTTTTTCTAAGGTTTATTTCGAAAGTGCTCACTTTATCGTGAACAGCCTTTACACGTGTAGTACTTACGTATTAAACATCAGATTCAGAAAATGCCATTTTATCCGTATTGTGTCGTTTGAGCAGAGCAACGTAAAAATAAATGCACTGTAAGAAATTATTCGTAAATTCACTACACCAGTGAAAGCAGGAACAGTACCTTTTTCTCTATATATTAATTGTATTTTTTACATTTGCTCAGGAAACAGTCAAATGGGTAGGGAAGTACCCAACTTTGTATAGTTGCGACGCTAAACATTCCTATATCTGCAGCTTGGTGTGTGGTATTATTTCCGTACAATGTATAGGTTAAAAACTTCTATTGCATTTTTAGGAAGTTTACCAGAAAATTTTTTTTTAGTTTGTGTTTATTTGCCAAATAAACAGTTATACGCCCTGTTTTACATCAAACAAATATATTCTCGTTTCGTCTGACGATTCGTGTTACAACATCAATCTCGAGCTGCTTCTCATAATTATGAACAACTAATTAAAGGGGAAGCACTCTCCATCTATATGAACACCACAGGACAGATCACATTAACATTAAGATATGCACGGGATGTGAATGTATGTCAGTGAGGTTGTCAAAAATTATGATTCCTGATAAAGGTTTGGGCGAATCAAACGCGTGTTCAGTTAGCGTTATCTACAATGCTGATGGATCGAAACATGACGTATCGAAATTAAGAAGTAATTTTGTTTTACTGACCAGGAAGAGCTGAATCGCTTTAACCACAATAATATTTGATTGGAAGAAAAACAATGAGCTCGAACTAATTATTCGGTTGAGCTATGTTTTTAACGTTGGTGCCATGCAGAGAAAAAGTTACAAGTTCCAACAAAGATTTCTTTCGACGTATCTTGCTAATTGCGGTTGCATGTGATGAGCTTTCTGTTGACACGTCAACGAAAGACATGGCGAAGGCGAAGTGCTAAGAAAAATAAAATGTCCTCATCAGCCCTCAACAGCCACATATAGACGTTTTAGGGGTCTAAAAGCTGTTCACGATAAAATTAGCATTTTTGAAATCAACCTCAGAAATAAATCACTTACCTTGCCTGCATATATTTTAAAGGGGCGCACTAAGTGACATGCGTCCAGTAAAGTTGGTCACGATGGAGAGAAAGTAGTTCCATATCTTAACGGCGAATAAAAAGTGTAAGGTAACTTTTTATAATGACTTAAAATTATTTATTTCGCCTTCTGTATTTTTCTAATGCACCGAAGTGTAAAAATGAGCAGATTTGTGAAATTTTCCTTTTCTAAACAGATTTACAGTTTAATTTGACCGACGCATGAATAAATTCGAGGCCCAAGGCAACGTTAATTTTACATTAGGTTGAATAAAGCACAACGTGCATACAATTATATCAAGCAGGGCTTTCAAAAGTGCTCATTTTTTCAGAGAAAATAACTTACCACCTGTTACAAGCCACTATTCCGCTACGTAGTTACGACGAGTGTTGAAAAGGTCGACTGAAATATCTGCGAATATCGAACAAAAGACTGCATCGACCTTTGCTACGCATTCTCCGCAATTCATATTAGCGTCGCCCCCCCTTCAAGCCCCGCGGCTGTAAATGGCACGACTTGTCCTCCAGGTCAAGTGTCTTGCGCTTAACGGCAGTAAGGCACTTCAAGCGCATGCGTTTATCGCTCTTTCTGTTGCCTTGCCCTTGTGCTCGAAAGAGCACAGTAGCTCCCGTCAAGCGAGTGTCGAGACACACAGAGTACGGCGTTGGTGGTGGAAATTCGTATCGCACAATGTTCAACTTTTACACACTACATCTATAGGCTATTCAGGGTAAAATGAGCACTTTTGAAAACCCTGCTTGAGATCTACTTGTATACACGTGGTGTATTCCTCCGCCTTATGAAGATTAACATCGACACGGGCCTCATCACTATCCATGCGTCGGGAAAATAAAACTTTGAAATTATTAGAAAAGTAAACACGTAACAAATCTTCTCAGTTTTGCACTTCGATGCATAAAAAACAGGAATCGAAATAAATAATTTAAGTTACCCAACAATTTTATTCGACTCAAGATACGCAACTACTTTACACACCTCGCTACCAACTTTACTGGGTGAATGTCACTCAGTGCGCCCGTTAAAATATATGCATGCGAGGGCAGTGACTTTTTTCTAAGGTTCATTTCTAAAGTACTCTCTTTATCGTGAACAGCCTTTATAGTCTATTCGCAGTTTCTCCAAGTGTTCTCAATCAAACATTTTAAAAAATCACTCTGTGTATAACGAGTTTAGTTATCTCCTAAATATGCCATGTATCACAAACGTTTCATACATATGTTAATACGAAAGTATCTTAGTTTTGGTTAGGTTGAAGTTTTATCTTTATTTTAATTATAAATTATAATAATTCATTCATAATAAATACGAAGAAAAACGGTGAGAAAATATGTGCGGCGGTAGCGCCCAATTAGAAATTGTTCTCATGCGAAATATAATTACAAGAGAGTGCGCACGAATCCAGAGCATTGTCCCCCGTGGTGTAATCTTATAGACTTAAATAAGCTTAGTTTAAACGAGGCGGAGGAATATCCTGGAAGTAGAACTTTACCAGGGCTTCAGAAAAGTGTGAATTAACCATGAATGGATTATAACTACACTTTCCTCGCAAAAATAAAATTGAGCACAAATTGTGCGACAGGAACAATACTGGTATTTATTCGGAATTCTCAGAATAAAGCGATAATAATTTGATCGTTTGCTACATATTCACGGGCTTCAGAGAGTTTTATAGCAGCACTCATATTTCACTTAGTCTGTAGAACGCGCCAGCAGTAACATAAATCCCTGCTCACAAAGTTAAATCTGCCGTCAAAAAAAATTCACAACCACGTTATGTTCGGGCGGCAGCTGTAGCAGGATTGCGTTTTTCACTTTAAACCGCGAGCTCCTATCAAATGAAGGACATTTATTGTTTTTCAAGGACGACATGAAAATGCTGTTGAACCTGTATATTTCACGAGTCGATGAAGTTGAATATGTTTTCGCGAGTTTTAACATAATGTAAATAATATTTTACTTTTTTTTTTTTTGCAGGAGAATCGATGTTCTTCTCTTCAATTGTAGCGAGAAAATTATAAAATGACTTTTGAAAGTCTTTAGTCGTGTAACGGCTGGGTTACTCCGGATTTTCGCACATGTGAGACTCGTGCCGGACGATGTCGTTGATCGGCGGGTTTTCCAGGGTATCTCCCGTTTCCCCCCGCCCTTTCATTCCGGCGCCGCTCCATACTCATCTCAATCACCAACATCGACACTCAAGACCTTGATTTTAAGGGCCGTCCAGATCTCTTCACTCACTTTAGTCGTGTATTGCCGTGCCACAGAATAAACAAGTGAGTGATTGTGGTGAGAATGGAGTAGCTGTGGAATAATAGGCAGGGGAAACGGGAGAATCCCCGAGAAAACCGGCCGATCAACGGCATCGTCCGGCACTATTCCCAAATGTGAAAATCCGGAGCGACCCGGCCGGAGATTGAACCCGAATCGCCTTGGTGGGAGCGAGCAGGCAAACCGCTCAGTCACCGGGCCCCAGAATAAACAAGTCTACAGACACGAAGTGTAGCGGTTCCTTCGATGTGGGCGTACCCATCCTTCAATTGACTAGGCGAGGCTTTGGGAACGGGTCTTGTGCCTGATTGGTTACCACACGCTGCAAGAGTTTCCTCACTGGATGGGCTGTCTGTTGGCGAGTAGGCTACCGGGGTCTGACTGGCAAATGACGTTCTATAATCCATTCCCAGTTACTTCACACTGTTCTGAAGCCCTGCTGAAGTTACACTTCCTGGATATTCCTTCGCTTCGTGCAAACAAAGCTTAACCACATACTCTACAGAGCAAGGCGCCGATGTTTCTACATGCTGCACAGCACTGAAGAAGACGCCTTACCTTGCTGTAGAATCGCCGTCGTAGGCTGCCCTTGGACGAGGGCGATGGAAGTCAAGTGGACCCCGTGCCTTGCGCAGAACCAGCGACGTAGTCACGTCATCAAAACCCGGAGGTGCAATGCCGGCCGCCGTCTACGCGGGTCGGTAGATTTCCCGAGTCGCCGCCGCGAGCGTTGGTGTCACCCGTAGTAAGGTTGCTTGTATTGTAGGTTGGGGGCGTCAACGTTCAAAGTTTGGTACCGGAAAAGCTCTACCAGGTAAGCTCTAGTGTCGCGTGAGTAAAGGCTGTTCGCGATAAAGTGAGCACGTTAGGAATGAACTTTAGAAAAAGTCACTATCCCTGCATTCTTATATCTTAACGGGCGCACTGAATGACATTCGGCCACTAAAGTTGGTAACGATAGATGGAAAGTAGTCCCATGTCTTAACGTCGAATAAAAAATGTTAGGTAACATTTTGTCATTACTTAAATTATTTCTTTAGCTTTCTGTTTGTTTTTTTAAGAGACTAGTTGTAAAAATGAGCAGATTTATTAAGTATTTACTTTCTTAATAATTTCACATGACGCATAAAATTATGGGACTCATAGCAATGTTAATTTTACGTAAAGCGGAGGAATACACAACGTGTATACAAGTAGATCTTAAGCAGGGCTTTCAAAAGTGCTCATTTTACCGTGAACAGCATATACTAGATTTTTCTCTACTTTCTAAGTTAAAAGAACAGGATAACTGCAACAAACATAAATCAAATATAAAATAACTTCATAACTAAATAAAACCTTTCCAATTTTTACAGGTAGATTAAATTTGTGTTTAAAAGTGACCTGTTTGTAACATAGCGCTCCAAGCGGCAGAAATTTACCCTTTGCCAAACTCTCCCATAAGAAATCTCGTTTTGTTCCTAACCTGAGAAAAATTAACCTTACCTGGAGTGTCGACGCGAAGTATTGCAGCGTTTCCGATTCACTGACGTAGGCCAATGAAGGACTATAATGACCTCTGTGCAGGTCCAAATATTTGAAATAATATATCCTAATTGGTTTCCATTAAAAATGTGACGAAGTAGACTCTCGCTTGTGGAGGGGAACTGTTGAATTTTGCACTTTATAATCCAGGGTAAGCTGCATGCTCATCAGAGTGGAAGAAGCCGGTCTTGGACTTCAGATTAATTTTGGAATGTTTTTAAGGAGAAACTATGTTCGTCTCTTTTTTTATGGCAAATTTAATGTATGTTTCCAAGTATATTGCTAAGGAGACTAAACTTTGAATTCGTAGATTACATGGTAAATCGAGAATGTTGTTAAAAAATAATAAAATTGCCGAACGTTTTCATTTGCGCCTAAAAAAATTTAAAATATAAATATATAATTTTGCTATTTTTGAAGGTTAAAAATCTAATTTATTGAATTTTGGATTGTGTGTATGTATATTATATATAATATAATATATATAATATGAACTGTTTATAACCTATAACAAAAGCACAGTTTACGAATCAGTTTCTTTCAGTACTATAACTTGAGCGTCGCAGTGTACAGTACCGACAGATATAAACTTAATGAAAGTTATGCACACATTTGGTACTCTGGGCCCGAGTGGGTTAAAATCATGCCGCTTTATGGGCGTTTTATTTTAATGAGAAACGTCACTAATGATTATTACTGCCAAGGTTATCAAAGCACTCCAAACCTTATATAGACATTGCATTTTCCACACTTAACTTTTAAAATAACATATATATATAAAACTTAGGACCGGGCGAGGTGGGGCAGTGGTAACACACTAGACTCGCATTCGGAAGGACGCGGGTTGGAGTTCCGGTCCGGCCATCTTGATTTCTGTTTTTCCATGGTTTTCTCGAAATCACTCCAGGCGAATGCTGGGATGGCCCATTCCTTCCCCAATCCCTCTTCCCTGTGCAACTTGCACCGTCTCTAATGACCTCGCTGTGGACGAGCCGTTAAGCTTACTTACCTACCTATACGAGTTAGAATCTTGTGCGTTGACGAAAAAATTTCTCTAGTAAATCAATAACGATAATGTTTTTATACGCGATTATTTTTAGACGTTTCACAATCATTTTCATAACTAACGATAGTGGTAAAAAAATACACACATGTAAGTAGGGGTGGTGAGATTTCGCGGAAAGATTTCAAGACAAGTTATATTTCCAAACACGGTGAACTCGTTTACCTATTTTGATTGGCTGAATTACTTTTTGACACGTATTAACAGTCTGCACACGAATCACGCAGGAGCCGTGCCGATGTTGGCGAATTTCCAGTGGCCTTGCCAAGTATGAAATCGCTTTCTCACTCAGATAGCAACCAATGGCAATAGACAAACTGTTGTTGGGTGCTTACAGCATTGAATTCTACCGTGCACTCGTATTTTTTCGCGATAAATCACTAGCTCTGCAGATAAGTTGTTTCGAAAGACATTGCGTTGAGGTTATTTTTATAAACATCACTTCGTGAAATCCTTTGGCATAAGGTCATCATTCACACGTGTGAACGTGTGAATGATGACCTTATTGCCAGCTCTCTCTCTCTCTCTCTCTCTCACACACACACACACACACACACACCTCCCTGTCCTCTCTCTCCGCACGTGTCTCTCTCTCCGCACGTGATCACCGACTGAGGCGCCGTTTAATCCCTGTCACACCACACAGACATCCCATTCGTCCCACGCATTGAACGTATTCTGAGCGACAAGACAGCCCGTGTCCAGCTACCATTATATCCATCCCATCCTAGCAGGTTGAAATCTCTCCATTACGTTCGCGTACGTACTTGACTCTTTAGTCAGATGTATATTGATCTATTTGAAACCAGGCATTAAAGGTAAATACGAAGTCTGTTCCGGAATTATTTTTCTGCCAATTTAATGCGACTCTCGGTTCAAGTGAGTATGTACGCGTGTGTGAAAGAGATATGAGAAACACAGCGTTGAACGATATATTTCCATGCTACCAAAATTTCAAAAGAAAATTGTTATTACTTCACAAGGAATTATCACCTTTTTGTTCAGACAAACGTTATGTAGAAATGCGTGCATATAATGAAGATAAACATAATTAAACTATAAAATGGTTGGTTATTTTTATATACAAACACAGCTTTAAAAGGAGCCGCGGTGGTGTAGTGGCTAGAAAACTCGTCTCCCACCTAGGCGAAACGGGATCCATTCCCGGCGGGATCGCTACCGGATTTTCGCATGTGGGAATCGTACCGGACGATGCCACTTGTCAACGGGTTTTCTCGGGGATATCCTGGCATTCTGGCGGGGCTCCATACTCACCTCGTTTCACCCTCGTCGGTTCTCACGATATGGATGTTAAGTGCCTCACAAATCTCTCCACGCTCCCTCCCAACCACTTAAAATAACCCAGTCTCTTCTAGTTATAGATTAGCTATAAGTACACCCGGAGAGGTAGTCATAGCCCCAATTGCAGGCCATGGCTGCCTAATCCCTCTTTGCTGCGATGCATGTCTCCTTGCATAATTTCATTTCCTTGTAGGCGTAAAGGGGTTAGTCCTGGGACGCAATAAGCTCCCACCCAACCCACCGGGCTTCCACATAACACTATATATAGGGTAGTTATAAAAAACTCTACAGGTTCCTTGTCCCTCCTCAAGATGACGTCACCGCTCCCTGTGGGGGGGGGAGGGGGGGTCCCACCACTCCTGCCCGGCTTATCGCTTAAGGGAGTTACGTAACTCCTGCTTGTTGCTGTTATCGCCACAGCCAAAGGTTGCCAGGCAGAGCCCGAACGCTGGAGAAAGCCGGCCTCGGCAACTATAGCTTTGAGTTATGAAAACAGCCGGATGGTGGGGGGGGGATTATTATCCAAACAAGGCCGGGCACCAGCGTATAAAATGGGCGAGCGGTGGTAGCTCACGGCCATCTTGTTCCCGACTACGCCGGAGGTCCTGCCCGAGACGCTGCTGCCGAGAGGACCGCCATCCTTGCGGTCCGCGATCGATGCCTGGAGGAAGCCGCCGTTGAGAGAGCCTCAGTGTAGACGCCTTCGAGTTACAGGGTAAATATATATATAGCCGTATCAGTACCTGAAGTATTGTAGTAATTACGACGCCCTTTATGCGCCATTGCTTGAAATAGATTTGCTGTCAGTAAAAGTAGTATTTTGTATAAAGTGTCTTACCGTCTTTGCGACGCAATACCCCTTAATGAATGCGCGACCATCTGGCGAAAGCGGGGTCGCAGCAGTAGCGCAATAGTCGACAACTTGGGAACCATTGAGCGAATTTTCTGATCGTCACAACTGTCGACGCGACTCGGAGAGCGAAGAACTTTCTGGCCTCGGTCAACTCAGCTATTCTATAAACCGTGGCGTACACCTCTGCGTCGTTGGCCTTGAATGGCCACGGTGTACCGACCAGCCAGGGCTACGCGCGACTATCGAGAGAGCAAACACAGTAACAACCCGTTGAACCGTAAGAAAGCGGGACATTTTGCGCGAGTAACAGGCATTCGAGTGTTGCAAATGTATCCCATTTGAAAGTTTCATGGTATGTATTTGCAGTTGATGAGTGCAGATTGATTGTAATTTGCGTGAAGACTATTATTAGGACTTTAATTACAAATGAATTTAACTTAAAAATTGTGTTCACTTATAAAAATAGTAAATACTATTTATAGCCTGGATAGGCAACAGAATTTTGTAAATGATATGTGCGTGTAATTTATACCATTGTTAGGGACCTGCAAAATTCGCGTTATTATTTGGGGACAAGTTAAACTTGAAGCATGCGTATCTTTGCCATAACGTTTGTCATTGGACCATACTTCATGTGACACGCCCTGGTTAACTCTGTGCTAATAAATGAACACTTCACAATTGTGTGCCCCTCTTACGTGGAGTTCAGTAAACAAAGGAGTGACTTCACATCTATGCAGCCGCCAATGTAGAAACGACGCTGTCTCCTTTACGTACAATACTATGGAGTTTAGCCTGATGTAAATTAATAACGCGAATTTTGCAGGTCCCCAGTCATTGTGAATAGATTAACCTGTTGAGCCACCGTGTAAGTAATCGTGGACACGTTGCAAATTAAATAGTTTTGACCAGAAAGCACGTTGTATCTGAAAAAAAACAAATGCTGAACACAAGTACAGTTCATACAAAAAAAAATACATGATTGCAACACTTCAACTCCAAAATTAGTGTGAGACCGAACGGGTTAAGAAATTAAAATTAATGCTTTCAGTTTTATCAGTACATTCCTTACAGGCGTAGATACTCCCTAGCCACACATTAATTTCTGTGCTCAACTGTTGCAATAACGTAATTTTTTTGGCATGCCCTGTACCTTTTTTGCAGCAATGGTATTACAGCGACACTGTTACACTTTTCTGCAGATTTACGGAAATTTGTACGGAGATGTGGAGTTAATTTACGGAAAGGTTCTCCGTAATGACAAATAACGGAAATGAGCTCCGTTTCGTTAATTCTTGTTCAAATTACACTACAGGACAAAACCTTCTGTGTACCCGGTGAAACACACATATAACGAAATAAAACTAATTTTTCGTAACCTCGTTATATAAACCGCAAATAAAACCAAATAGCAAGCGCTCTAACACGGGCTTGAAACAGAGAGAAGTGCTTTCGTCACTTCCGTGTAAAATACATAATTACAAAATACTTTGTGTAGAGATGCGGTAGGTTAGTGATTCGAGTTAATTAACGTTAAATTTTGATTCGTGATCAAATACCACTACAGGACAAAATAATTAAGCGTTTTTAATTTCTCTGTTATACACGGTGAAATACGTTACGAAAATAAAACGCTTTCTCTTGCCCCAGTTTGTAAACATGAAATAAAAACCAAACTCTCAAACACTATAACATGGCTGGAAACTAGGAGACGTATATGCACCATTCTATATGAATCCCATAGTTACAAGCGTGGTAGCTGAGTAGATGATGATACGTTGGATTGTCGGTATTTCTTTCGAGTTCGAATCCCGCCACCGGACAACGTTTTTTTCAACTTTTTAGTCATTTTGATACACAGAGAAACGACCACATAACGAAAGTGACGCTTCTATTTTGTTTTCCATTCTTATTAAGAGCAGATTAAAGGAAAAAAAACGAACTTGGAAATGTGAATTCACGGATATTTACGTGAAATTCACGGGGAGAACATTATTGAAAGAAACGAAGAGTCCGTAATTTTACGCAGATGTCTGGATAATTTGTAATAGGTACTCTCCGTAATTTTACGGACATTTTTTTGTAACAATGGACTGAACAACTTGCTGTGAGCTCGATCATATTGACACTAACCATTTGAGGACGACAAAAATTATTGGTACTGCGGACAAGATTGAAGTGAGCTGCCTATATTATCCACTGAAGCTCTACAAGTTGTGTTGGTCTGTGTAGTTCTACTTACAATAGTCATATTGGTTCTGGCTACACCGCACACCCTTATATTGTAGCCTACTCTGCGATGTTTATTATTGGCTAGCCATTGGCCAATGATGTCGCGCGTTGACCGTGTACCAATTAATGTGTAGCTACAGATGTAATACGTTTTACAATATTTCGTATTCATTTGTGAAATTATTAAAACGAGCACTTTATATACTTACGAATAAAAAAGGTTAGCCAGTTGATTTCCCCCCCCCCCCCCAGATTTCGGCACCTTCCCGCGAAATAGTCAAAATATAATAGTGTTAGTTTTATATTCAAGAGAAAATACAGCTACATGTAAACGCATCGCCGTGTGTATGCGTGCATGCTCCTCAAAGGGTTAACCATTCATATCAAAGAGGAGTAGACAATTCGCCAAATCAGTATAGCCACACAAAAGTCTGAGCACAGAAGCCTTGCAGTGTGCCATACAGCTCTTAAATAGCGTTTAAATGCAACGTATCCACGATCACAGACTTACTGAACGGTTTGTGCAATTAATGTCGATCATTTCTTTCTTTTTATTCCCGGTAATTGGTCCATTTTGAACGTTTTTCTCAGTTGAACCACGAATTATAAATGACAATCGCGACGCTTCGCACGGGGTACCTGACACGCTGAGAGCAGCCAACGTTCACACGCTCGCCATCCGAAATGGCGCTCGACAGGGTGGATTTTAGGAAGCAGCTCACGCGAGGGTAGCACCTAAATATTCATCTTCCTGGCGGTTCCCGCCACTCGATTATCCCTCCCGCCACACACACCCCCCCCCCCCCCCCCCCCCCGCCCACCATAGACGCGTGAAGTTGTCCCACCCCTACGTACAGTGGTGTGTGGGCTGTCCTGATGTGACACACGCCGGTAGCAAATTAATATTCCTCCCGTCGACAGCCAGGGGTTGGAGGGGGGGGATGGGTGTTACCCCCACCCCCTTCTTTTCCACTCTTACGCCTTTCCGGAAACTGTCACCAGGTCGCACTCGGTGTAATATGGGGCTTACGGTTGCACGGACTCAACATTACGTCTGCGCGCATTTCGTTTCTTAAACAGGGACCTACAGAAATTTTTTTGCTCCAGCGTCCGTACTCTTATAAGGTGAGGAAATTTTCGCAAGTATTTACTAAGCAATGTAAAAAAAAAAAAAATTATAGGACGCTCACGGTAAACTGAGCACTTTTGAAGGCGCTGGTTCAGACCTACTTACATGGACATTTTGTGTTCATCCACCATCTGTAATTCAACATTGCCAAGGGTCTGTTCACTTTATTCGTGCGTCGGTCAAGTAGAACTTAAATGATTAGAAAAACACATATACCAATCATCACACTTATATATATATATACACACACACTTACTACTATATAAATGGTAAAGTGTGTTTGTGTATTTGTTTGTTTATCTTTCTTTTACGTCAAAACGGAGCAACGGATTGACGTGGTTTTTTGCACAGATATAGTTGGACGGCCGGAGAGTGGCACTGTTCGCCTTTCTTTTTTTTTCTACAGGCTGTCTTACATTCCTTCCCAAAATCCGCAGTAGCTCAGTGGATAGAGAACCTAATAGTGGGGCCGTAGTAGCTCAGTGGGTAAAGAACCCGATAGTGGGGCCGCGGTAACTCAGTGGGTAGAGAACCCTATAGTGGAGCCGCAGTAACTCAGTGGGTAGAGAACCCTATAGAGGGGCTGCAGTAGCTCTGTGGTAGAGAACCCTATAGTGGAGCCGGAGTAGCTCAGTGGGTAGAGAACCCTATAGTGGGGCTGGAGTAGCTCAGTGGGTAGAAAACCCTATAGTGGGGCCGCAGTAGCTCAGTGGTTAGAGAACCCTATAGAGGGGCTGCAGTAGCTCTGTGGTAGAGAACCCTATAGTGGGGCCGGAGTAGCTCATTGGGTATAAAACCCTATAGTGGGGCCGCAGTAGCTCAGTGGGTAGAGATCCCTATAGTGGAGCCGCAGTAGCTCAGTGATAAAAGAGAACCCAATAGTGGGGCCGCAGTAGCTCAGTGAGTAAAGAACCCGATAGTGGGGCCGCAGTAGCTCAGTGGTAAGAGAACCCAGTATTGATTTCAAGTCCTGAATTTCATGCGAGCGAAGCAGCGGGTAAAATATAGTGTATGTATGTGCATGTGTGTGTGTGTGTGTATATATATATATATATATATATATATATATATATATATATATATATATATATATCTATCTGTGTGTGTGTGAGTGTGTGTGTGTGTGTGTGTGTGTGTGTGTGTGTGTGTGTGTGTGTGTGTGTGTGTGTGTGTGTGAAAAAGCAAAAGGCAAAAGGAATAATTTATCTATTCAGAAACGTTGACTAACACATTTAATTCAACGTCTAAACAACTTTAGTAAGTCAAGCCATTCAGCATGTCTGTTAAATTACATGCAGGTAGGAGAGTGACTTTTTTCAGAAGTTGATTTAAAAAGTGCTCTATTAACCGTGAAATGCCTATATCAATACAGAAATACAAAATTCGTGTCATTATTTAATAACATGCTACACTTCACTGCCATATGTACGTACTCGAGCGTCATTTACCTGTGTTACCGCTTTACTGTATATTGGTTGGTCAAGTGTTGAGCCTCTGCTAAAGGGCCGAGAGCTGGATTGGAACGTGCCACAAAAGTTGCCGGCCGATGGCAGAAGTCTAAAGAGCATAAAACATCTTGGAGTCTCGTCTGCGGCCACAAAATAAAACGAATTTTGGCAGATCCCTAACTATCAATTGGAAAGCACTCAAATTGATAGATGAAAGTTTGTTATCACGTTGAGTCAACGGGGCCGCGATGTTGGACAAGTCGCTCGCAGATCTTACCTACGGTCAGAACTCTTCTCAGTAGGCAGCGTCCAGTTACAGAGTACTAACAAATAAAGGCGGTTCACGATAAAGTGAGCCCTTTGGAAATAAACCTCAGAAAAAGGCCCCGGTCCATGCCTGCATATATTTTAACGGGCGCACTCAGAGACGTGTACCCAGCAAAGTTGGTAACGATGGCTGTGAAGTAGTTCCATATCTTAACGTCGAATAAAGTGTATTAAGTAACCATATGTGATAACTTAAATTATTTATTTCGGTTTCTGTTTTTTTTTTAATGCATTTACAGATTTGTAAAATATTTACTTTTCTAATAATTTTACAGTTTGATCTGGCCGACGCAAGTGTAAAGTGATGAGGCCCACCGCAGTGTTAATTTTACATAAGGAGGAATAATACACAACGTGCATACAAGTAGATCTTCAGCTCGGATTTCAAAAGTGCCCAGTTTACCATGACCAGTATATACAGAGTTGAAACAGCAGACAGCACCCGTCAGCAAAATGGCGTAGTTTCCCAGGATAATGTCGGAACGCCGTTTGCCAATCAGAGCAAGCCGGGAACCCATGCCAATAGGGATCGTTTCGCATCGTGGAGCAGCCAATCGGGGACAAGATCCGTTTCCAGATCCCGCGTGGCCAATGAGCCAATGGGCACGTCCACGTCAAAGTGAGTAAATAGATCTGGGAGGCTCTTAACAGCGAGGTCTTGAGACCCGACGAGGATGATTGAGGTGATCAGTGCCGGAACGAAAGGGCGGGAGGAAACGGGAGATCCCCGAGGAAACCCCGCCGGCCAGCGGCATCGTCCTGCATGATTCCCACATGAGAAAATCCGGGAGTGGCTCCGCCGGGGATGTCCACATCACAAAAACCCCACGCCATTTTTTTCTCTGTGTACTTTTCTACTATGGGCTTTTCACGGTAAAATGAGCACTATTGAAAGCCCTGCTTAAGTACTACTTGCAAGAAATTGTGTATCCTTGCTATTTGCCTCGTCAATTTATTCATGCGTCGGTCAGGTGGAACTGTTAAATTATTATAAAAGTAAAATATTTTACTAATGTGGTAATTTTTGCACTTCGATTCTTGAAAAACAAAACAGAAAGCGAGAGAAATAATTTAAGTTATCACAAATGGTTACCTAACACATTCTATTCGACGTTAATATATGGAACTACTTTCCATCCATCGTTACCAACTTTTACTAGTGTATGTCACTCAATGCGCCCGTTAAAATATACGCAGCCAGGGACAGTGACTTTTTTTTTGTAAGGTTGATTTCAAAAGCGCTCACTTTATCGTGAACAGCATTTGCTTTGAACGTGTTGCTTGTCACGAACATAATTCGCTCGATTTTCCGAGCCTCTCGTTTATGAACGGTTAATGCTATGTTCTACAACTTTTCTGGAGGCCTTTACTAAAGTTCTGCTTAGAGGCCGTTCCTCCGTCACGATCAAAGAAAGCTCAACCGACTCTTAGAAAATTACATCGAAGGATAAACGCACCGCATTAGGGCAGATTCAGTTTTATAAAATTTTGCATGAAGAACAACTTCTTACTAGACATTACAAACACTTTTGTTTTATTGCTGTTTTAATTCACACTATTTATAAATTTTATATTATAATTTTTATGTTAATATTAGTAAAAGTTTCGTCCAACCATAAATAACGCACTCTTCTGTTAACGGAAATGTAAAACACTTGTGATGTATGGCATTGTGACGGTGTTTGCCAACACACACAGGACGAGGTCCTTGTCTCGACTACTTCTTGAATGTAGGTGTTTTAAGTTGGAAAACAGCTGAGAGCCCCCCCCCCCCCTTTTTCCGCAATTAATGATGTCAAAAAATGTATTTGGGTTGATTCCAGTAGATAAGTTTGAAAATTATTCGTTGCCTTGGTTGTTATATCAAAATATAAATATTTACATACTTTTTCCCTAAAAATTTTCAATCAATAAGTGTCATATAAAATTATAGTTTTCCCACTGATTACATTTAGTACAAAAAAAAATATCAAAAATAATTATGTTTAAAACTTCCCCAAAATCTGCATTTTTACACGATTACATCTCTTTCCAACTATAGGCAGGTTACATATAATTATTTAGCTTTAAACCATACTTAACTAAAATGGCAGCAACCCCCCCCCCCCTTATAATGTTGATGGAACAGCAGTTCTTGCCCAAGTGAAAACCCTGTGCTGTCTCCCCGAATCTGGGCGAGACACCTGTATATATATTTTATTTGAAATCATTTAGAACATTACAAAATTATCTTCACTCCGTCATATCTGAAGTCCTGGAAGAGGCACCCTGGTGGTACGTGACTGGCTGGCGTCACGTGGTCAAGGTGGCGTGCGAGGGAGGGGAAGGCAGTCATCGATTTCGTGGGCGGCAGCAGCCCCGTGGCGCCCATACTTGCAGACCAGCAGGCCCGCCCAGCGGACGTGAAGCGTGGGGCTCGTTAAACACACCCCCGTCGCAGCGAAGGTAAGCCATCCCAAACGGCCAACATTTTCTCAGCTTCGTATGGCACCGTCGGTTTTGATTGTGGTTCGATGTGCAGGGATAGCCGTCACAGCATTTTAGGGAAATAGCCACATATAATATACTTGAATAAGGTGATTATTTCAAAGGTTTTAATTAAAAATTTAAGATGCGGCAAATCGACTATAATATCACCAAGGACGCAGCACGAAGCGCGGGAGTTACGAGTACAGTTCACAATAAAATATTGCGTGACTACAACAACAAACCCTTAGGTGACACAATACGTGTTTCGTTGTCACAGCCAATGAGTTGCTATATGTTAGGCTAATGGTATATGGACCAATTAAGACCCACACCAGTAATACGTATTGCGAATCATTTAGCCGCAGGTATGATCATAGGTCATTGAGCATCACAGAATTTTTCTGTCAAAATGGAGCATGTCTTACTTCATCTACGCAAGTCAAAATTCAAACCATAAATGCTCACAAACTGCATAGCACCACAAATTACTGCCACCGCAATTTCTGAACATTTTTTTTTTGGACATACATGATATGCTGCGAACCACAATAGGTTTAAAGAAAAAGTAAACTGTATGAAAAAAAATATATTCATGAAACATTGTGGGAAGCCAATCGATGGATTATATACATAACAATGTTTAAAGTAATGTCCGTAGTTAACAACATACAGCTAAAGAATCGGTGATGTGTGATGAGTTGCCGTATATATTTATCTGCTAATGATAAATTGGTATCGGTTTGAATCCAGATGGAGTGCCTTTTATTTTTAATATTTTAATGTATAATTTTTTGGTATTAAATAAAAGGTAGATACATAACTAAAATAGTTTAACACATGGATAATGTGAAATATACGTTTACACATGGATAAGCTAAACTTCAATAAGCTCATTAGTAATCAATGTCGTTTCCAGAATCGCCGAAAACTTATTTCACTTAAAAATGAAAACATACAGGATACAAGTGAGAGACGCACGATGCTTTAACACAACCTGTCTTTGTAGAAACGCTTAAAAAAAAGCTGCACATTTTCAACAAACGTCGTTCGTGTTGATGAAGTGAAAAATAATTGCGGTCTTGCGAATAATGACTTCTTAAGGTGAAAATATTCTACGTAATCAGTTAAAAACATGCAACTTAGAAAGATCGCATCACGTGACTTATAACTGGCATAACTTATCAAATTCTGTCTTACACGCTTCTGAGTTAATGCGTTTATAAGTTTGCGATGCGCTTATCTCAAGGACGTGGCAAAGGGGCATAACACTGCCCAAAATTCAAGCAAGAACAACTATGAATTTTGAAACCTTTCTCAATTCAAACTTCAGAGGAGCGTAAACCTCCTGTTTTGTCCAAAACAATCTACAATTACTAAAAAGAGGAACACTGGACTTGGATTATTATATTTACTTATTCCAAAATGTGTGGCAAACATTGTTTACATTTCCATCACACAAAATTCTAACAACATGCATAATATTTTTGCAATATAATTTCTTATATTACTACCACAACTTCCAATATAGATGCACCACATCACGTGGCTAATTTTAATGCCATCCAACTTTAACATGCGCTATTTTTAATGTTACTGGAGTCACAAATTCAGTTTTCGGTGGGCCAGCGCATGTGCATAGCTTTAGATTCTTTAAATACGCCGCCCAACCTATATACAATGAAACTTTGACAAAATTAACTGGCGTAAAGATAGAAAACATTAAAAGATCACTTTCACCTAAGTAGCTTGACATTATATTTGCATAAAGTCAAATGGATACAAATTAACCATAAAAAGGTCAACCATAGACCCGATCTAAAACAACTTGGGTAAAGCCTTTTCTCCTTTGTATGATTTCATTTCTTAAATTATTTTCAGCAAATACTAAAAAAAAAAAAAAAATTAAAATGCCAATTTGTAGGCAATGCATAAATTTGCCTAAACTGCACCATTATCTAAGGCGCCTACAATTATGACATCAAGTATATTTTATTTTTCAAGCCGGATTTGGCCATGACTCTATTTAATTACAACATTAACTTGTTCCAATTCTTAGCTCAAGTCGGAGACCCCAGACTGTACATGTCTGATCTGCCGAGGACGTCTCCGGACTATTTATGGAAAGAAAGCTTACAATAACCTCTATCGAGATACGACATAATGCTTGTCCACTCAGGGACCGTAGAAGGTTCCACCAGTTTTTAATTTTTGAAACACAACTGTCGCATGGCAGAAATGGCGCCACGTGGCGCATGCTCTGTGCTTGCCTGCCAACTACTGTCAGTGGCGGCAGCGCCACACGGCGACACCTGTGCGAAACACCAGAGTTCTCGTTTTCAGAGTCGGGCAGTCTACGGTGCAAGAAGGACGTGTTTTATCTGTGCTGGCCATGTTGTTTTTCTCCAGTCAACAAGAAACGTTTCCACACAGAGTCGGCGATGGACACGAAAAATAGGTTAGTCGTATTATAACTTCAGGGACTCAGTTTTCGTAGCTGATATTATACATAAATGTTTTCTCACACATGTGTTTTAAATTTCACAAACGGTAAATATTCTTGCGGTCTTTATGCAGGTTTCTTGGTCAAACAGGCACGTTATTTGGGGAAGGGTGGGGGAGGGAGGCAATTTAGTAGAGAATTGAGGCACCCGTCTCGAGTTGACTATTTCTAGGTTACGACAGTACCCTGTCGGCGAAGAAGGCTGAACTTCAGTGTGTATTACAAAAGCAGTCGAGAAGGATATACCTTTGATAATCTGACAAAGGGTCGCCGTTGAATTGTGTGTCAAGTTACGCAAACATGACCAGTGTGCCACGAAAAAGCAATGACATATCGGCTGTGTTTAAGTGGCGGAAGCATTTTAAGGCGCATGTACACCCATCAACATGAGTAGAGATGAGGACATTGTAGAAGCAGACACACTTTTGGAATATGAAGAGGGTTTTTCAATGCGTAAGCTAATGTCATTGTTGTTCTAGTAAGATGTCAGTAAATTGCTAAGAACTACACTGCAAAATAATTCTGGTAAACCTCCTAAACTGTAATGGAAGTTTTTAACTTTGTAGAGTGTAAGGAAATAATACTACATGTAAGGCTGAGAATAATGCATTTGACTCTTTCCTGAGCAGCTATATGAACGTTACCATGCATGTATTGGGAAATATTTTACCAATCACGCTTTGTCACTGTACGTATGCACTGATATGGTCAACACCGGTCCGTAAGCTGAGTGATCCTGTGCAGTACCACGCATCAATAGCATACACGAGCGATGTAAATAATCCGCGTGACCAATACGGGTAGTTGCATTCGTGTTAAACATGTTTGCACCCATATGTACTTTCTATCGCTTTGCGAAGCACATTGCATAACATCACATTTTCTGGAAAATAACGGACACTTTGAACGAATTCCTAGCCACGTGCATAATAACGCACGTCGCTATACATCTTGCATCAATCAAATTTCAAAGTCTCGTAGTTGCAACGGGCATCAAGAAATAAAAGCGCCAATCACGGCCACCTTCATACTCTACTAAAAGACCCTTAATGTATTTTATATTTAACAGTAAACTGTGTTTTTCACGTGCAGACGAGGAACCCTGAATAATTGAACCGTTTTGGGGAAGGTTGGGTAACATTACAACATGGGTGCAACTATTTCAACTGTTATTTCATTTTTGTGTGTTTCTTCAGCTTTGTCTTCAGTAAATCGGTTCTTGTAGAACTATGAAAATTGGATTTAGTATTTCCCAAGTCCGCTTATTTACAAGATTTCTCATAAAATGAGCCAAATTCGTCGCATTCAAAATTTTAACAAAATTCAGTTGTAGGTTTCCCTTTACTCAGTATTGTGTCTTACCATTTTTCTTCTACTATAGAAAATGTAAAAATAATAATGTTATTCCAACGCACGCTTAGCACAGTAGAGGTAAGTTATATTTTGACTCCGTTTTACGCCGCTCATAATAAATTCAGTAATTCCACCATTTTTTTATCTGCTAGGGTAACGCTCCCGCGAATTATAAGGTCATCCCCCTTGATTTGCATGTTCCATTATCCCGTGGCAAGCAATGAGCTCTGCTAAAAGCTTTTCAACATAAAGTATTTGGTCTGCAATTATGACAAGCATTTCATTGGAGCCTAACCATGGAAAATGAAACAAACCAAGGAAAAATTTTAAGGGAGGTAAAGGGGACAGATGAAATTGAAAAACTCCCACAGGTAACGCAGTGTACACTCATGGTGAGATGAGTTTGTAATTTGACAAAAATAATCTAAATAAAACAATTAGTTAAAAATAATTTTCAACATACCTGCGTCCTAAAATTGATATGTTTTCGTGTGTAATCTCTTGCAAAATTGCATTTCTCTTACTACGATAGTATTTATCAATACGAATTTAGTAAATTATCTTGCGTGGTAGTAAATGTATAACTGTAAATTTGAAAAGCAGGTAACAGAGTACATGTAAAGAGCTTCAAAATGGAGTATAGTATCTCGCTGTTGGTCACAAGTGACCCTTCATTTCAAAGGGATACTCAAAAGTGAATTTCAACTACTGTTAGTAAAAAAAAACATGAGGTAACTTCTCGGATACTATGAACGGTTTCATTAATTTCTGTATTAAAGACTGTAATGTTTGTGCTTATATGACCCCAACTCCTTAGAATGAACAAGTTAGCCATGTTAAAACTTTTTTACTAATTTGTATATATTCAGATTAAGATTATAGCAAAAATATTTCATCTCCGATAAAAAGTTTTTTTGCTGTACATAGCTAAACAGTTATGAAATTCAATTATAATCCATTCAAGACTGGAACAGACTTATGAAAATCAAACTTTGAAATACACCCTAGCCATTAGCTGCATGCATAGCGAGTAAAAAAAAAAGTGGCGGGAGCGGGTGCAGTACATGAACCCACCACTATTCCACCTAGCTATGCATGCAGCTAATGGCTGGGATATTTTTTCAAAGGATGATTTTTATAAGTCTTTTCCAGTCGTGAATGGACTATAGTTTGCGTCTTTAAAGAAATGCATCCATAGGCCTATACAAACGAGTGGTTTTGGAGATATGGCGTGAATAAAACGTTCACGTCAACAAGCTGAGACAAGGAACAAAATAGCTCAATTAAATATTATTTTCAGTTGTCTTTTTTTAACTTTTACGCAGCTGAAAACCATATATACAGCCACACTCTTCTCATATTCAGAGCCAACATATTATATATAGTTTAATGTAGTAATATTCTGGTTCTCATGACATTTTATTGATAAACTATTTAATACTTTGTAGAATGTTTTCGAGTGTAGCTAATTTGAAAATTTATTTGCTGTTCAGAACAAAACTCACATGTATGTGTAGTCTTTGTTCGGCTTGTGTTCAACATGACCTCACAGGAACACCACAGCGCAATAACAATGATATTGCTAACGATAGAATTCCTTTTTTTTTTATAGCCTCTCGAAGGGATATGATTGATTGTGAATTATTTTATACGATAAGGGACATTTTATTCGGTCAATATCAGCTCGGCTCTCCATTGGTTCATGACCGGCCATTAATTAACACTGTAAATTACAGGGTAGTGTCCGGTGTGGTATGGACCAATAGGACGATGATGAGTTCTAACAAGTAGTAGGGGCGTCCCCCTCCTAGATACAAAGTATGCAGCCTTTGATTAATCGGATTAACCCTTTGATACCAAATTAATAGAAAGGGTTAATCAAAAGGGTTCGATTTTAATCCGATTTTAATTCTACCAAAAAAATATTAATCCGATAAAAATGTCTTAATCCGATCAATTTTTTTCTGGCTTTTGTGTATGGGTATACTTTATTTTCTGTATTTCTTTTGGGTGAGGGGAGGGGGTAACAGAATCTCTGTACGATGTTGACAGTGTGGTGTCCTGAAGGCGACTGATCAGAGTGGTGGATTGCAATGTCTTATACATGTGTAGAGTTTAGTACAAGAGTGGGCTAGGTTGTAATTTTCTAATTTTGGAATGTTTGTAGGGATATTGGTTGTAGATATATTTAACACGAATATATTTAACACACAAGAGAAATTCAGAGTCTTTGAACGAGTTCTATGTATAAATAAATTACACACATCGAATCGCAAATCTCAAACGACTATGTGAATAATAAGTGCAATTATGTGAGTCTTAAAAGCAATGTGAGTCTCGAGTTTAGAAATATAATTTACATGAGAGAGAATTTTAACTGCATGATTAACATATGGTGTCGACAAGTGCTAAACGATGATAACTATGTGAGTGTGGAATTAACGATATACAAGAAAGTAATTTAGGATATAAGATCTTACCCCAAATGATATTAAAATAAGTCAGTTCGATGTATGAATTAGTAGCACTTATGTGGAGTTGAGAGAAGAACATCTAGCATGGCAGATAAACAACTGTGTTAAAATTACGGTAAAAACTCGTAAATGAAAGGAAAAAAAGTTTAATGTTTATGAAATTCACTGCACTTGTTAACACAAACGGTATTATTAAACTGCTAGGGATTTTCGTAGACAGAGCTCAGAAAAACACGTAATGAAATGGGTCCAGAAATTCCCCGAAATTGCACCTCCATCCACCTTGGAGGTCACTTGAAGAATGAGTGGATGCTATGCTGTACGCCTGCTTATATATAAGTGGAGCACGTTTGGAGGCTGACAAGCAACTGAGTTGAAATTTACGACTACAAGAAAATCTACCAAGCTACTATTAATTAGTTAATTTAAATTCGCGAACATTTTAATCACGTCTAACCCGAACATTAAACGTTTCACATTAAATTTTTAAAAAAATTTACCCCGCTGCCATGTTTCAAATTCACAATTTCACTTCCCTGGGAAAAATAAATTAATAATTCACTCACATTATTTAACTATGTATCCAGAAAACCAGTTTACCATTGCGAATAAATGTTTGTATCATAAGAAGCCGTATTTAAAAATAATACACTTTTAACTAGCAATAAAACTTTCCGTTGAAGATTAGCATGAGGTTCGTGTTGAAGCCGACGGTATCTCGCTTTAATTATGAAGTAGATTAACTTAAAAATGAAAATTGCACATACTTAATGAGAAAATATAATCATGATGTAACCAAACGATTTGAGTATACAATCTTTCTCGAATGAAAACAATGAAATCAATTTTAAGTTACTTATCACAAACGCAGTATATCGATCCGAAAAGAGAAATAAGTTAATACATGAACATTTATATTTTCCCGGCAAAAATTATTTTATATTAAAACGTAAATAGCGGCTATCACTAGAAATGAAGGTAGGTGCGATGGTCCGTAGTTGAGGTAACCCCCGATCGTAAGCTTGTCGTCCGCCAAGTTCTAGAGGTGCTGTGAAGGGGGGAGAGAGGGAGAGAGAGAGAGAGAGAGAGAGAGAGAGAGAGAGAGAGAGAGAGAGAGAGAGAGAGAGAGCTGTACATGTCTGTCTCCTCCAAGTGTTCATGAGCAACTGAAGGTGGCAGCGACTGGGTATCTTATGTCACTTCGCTCTAAAGTTCCCTACACCCCATCCCCACCCCCTCGCCGGAGTCCGGCCCTGGGCTGCCTGCAATTATCAATTTTTTTTAGCACTAAGGCGAAATGGCGACAACTGACTAGAGAGCTTCACATTACCCAGATCGGCTATAGGCATCCCCTACCCTCCACCCCTTTTCCAGAGGGATGTGACACTGTCCACACATCCCTTCCACCCCTACTGCAGAAGCTGTCTTTGTGCGAAAAAGTCAGTTCTCCAAGGATACACACCTCTGGCCTCCCTCCCTCCATTGTCAGCCCAGAAAATGTATTTTGTCCATCAACAACTTCAGGCCGTCTTCAACTGCCAGACACCCCCCCCCCCACCCCCTCAAGACATCAAGTTGGAGTTTTCCAAAATCTTATTTGTTTGCAAAACTATGCTTTACCCATTAAAAGTGGACTCTCTCCAAAATCTGTCCTGTCCCATTCTGTGACTTTTTCCCCTGCCACCCCCTTCCCCGACTCGCCATATCTGGAGCTGGGCAACAACCTTCAAACCTTTGTGAGCAGGGACTGTTTTAATAAATGCTCCTCGCGAACACACATAGACTAGCTTCGGAAAACCATATTTTCGAATCCTAGCCGAATGAGATACAGATTATTTAAAAGAAAAAATAAATGAGCGCAAACTTTAAAATTACAGAAAAGATTTATACACTATAAGCTATCGAAATAAAATCTCAGCGACTCCCGTTATTAAAACTAGTAGAGCAACTGAATTCAAATGTTAATCAACGGTTATTAAAAAAGAAATATATTTATTAACATGCATAAAAATGTTCTAACTCCTATCACATTTTATGTTACCAAGGTTAAATATGCGAAAAATGGAAATATTTCGAAAATACTGCTGCGAAGACTGTGATCGAGGTGTGACCCCGGCTAGATAGATTATGATATCACCTAGCAAGCACTGCGGGTTGACGCCACAGTCAGGCGAAGCACGTGGTCGTTGCGAGTTCGTAAACAGGATGGGTCACCGTTGTAGTCTGACGCGACTTTGTCTGTCATTTTTCTGTCTTGAAACAGGGTGCTAGCGGATGAGGGACGATTTCTTTCCTTTGTCAATGGGGAATGCAACACCCTAGCGAACTATCTTCAAACGAATAGCAGAACTCTCGTTCAGGACAAGGACTGGTAGCAATGCTTCATTTTATACATGTCCCAGCTGTAGGAATCCTACAAACTTCATGCAAAGTTTCATACGCATTTGCTTTCTGAATAAACCCTAAAATTAAGTGATTTACACTATTAAGGCAGATATTGAGTAAATAACATTTCTAGGTGTTTAAATATGCCATGGAAACCATCAGTGTTTGTTAAAACCTATTAACTGCATTTTACATTTGCCTTTAAAACTAGTATTCTATAAGTAAATTAGTTATTTCACCTCGTTCTCTGTTAAGACACAAAATCGTTTGGTATATTGCGAATCTCCAAAGTCTTTACTATGTTAAATATTAACGATTTCGCCATTTTTAGGTGATATTCACAGAAACTTATTTCACAGCGAGACAGTATTGCTTATTGATATGGGAATTCGGTCAGATAAAGTGATTCGCCAGCTCTTGTGAACACACTTGTTAAACCGACTGAAGGAAAAAGTACGGATTCCATTCACATCCAAATATTTCTGCCCACTTAAAACTCCGGATAATTTTTGTTTTAAGTTGAAATACCATTTTCAAGATATATGTGTAGAAAAAGGTAACACCCATAAATAAATAAATGTTCTTCACACAAAACAAGCTACAACCCTGGTGGATAAAGTAATATATTATATTTTTGCGAAATCATTGACTCACTCATTTCTCTAAGAAATTTGTTTATAAACTTACAGATCTACAGTTAGGAGATAAATAGAACACACATTAATTTTTAAATAAATTTTTATAATATACCATTGTTCCAACAAACACAATATTTATTTACATATACTAAAATCACACTCTTCTTAAATATTTATTTACATATACAAAAACACTCAATCTTCTTTTCTGAGAAAGATGTTGGTAACATTAGGTTGTTGTTCCAGGAAGACGAACTCGTTACTCTCAAATCTGTGAGAAGTTGTTATTCACAGCGGATTCTAAATGAGGTGTTGGCTCGCTATCTGTTAGAATGGTTCGCTGGCTGTTAGAATTTCAGATTAGTTATTTAAGACACTATCTGTCAGTTGATTGGTTCACTTTTGAAACGGCTGACAGTTTAATTGACTCATAGATGCTATTTTGTCATTTAAATACCTCATTAACTGTATTACAGGGCTGAATTTATTATGGTATTGCGTGTAAAGTTCTGGAAAAAAAATGTAGACAGGAATTCTATTATAGCACACAAGCTTACACCAGCCGAAAGAATGAAGCACTGAAATAAAATAAGTGTAAAGTTTGCAGAGGAAATTTGGCGTACACATCATAATTATATAAGACAACGCTCGCAGTTCAGAAGCTCTACACATATTCTGGTTTTCGTGGTACAGGAAAAGTTTACTGATTTCCAATTGTATTAAAACCTTGTAGCAAAAATGTTTATCTGTCCATAGGAGCGAGTGAAGATATTTTAACGAGTCTCGAAACCCGGGTCTTGAGAGAATCGATGAGGGTGAAGCGAGGCGAGTAATGAAGCAGCATTAGATTTCAACCCTTCTTATAGCTAATAAACTTGGATTATTTACCACCAGCGATGAACGGCCGGTATAGACTCACACGTACATCCGCTTTTGATATTAGTTGTAAAGTCCATCTGCTTCCACGAGCACTAAACTCATCAAATCTGGTTAAGTAAAGTACTACGTTATTGTCATAAAGTTCACCAACATCGAATGATAGTAGAACAGGGAGAGGATTACTTTGAAAAGAAAAGGTTTGCGTAACGTCTTCCTCCGCCATGAGGGATTTCAATAACTCACCCACTACAGAAACTGATAATCTAACAGGCCAGGGTGATGCCATTATTAAGCTTAGTAAAGTGACTTTACACCTCTGGACAAAACGAGAAAAGTCCACCTCACAATCAAGCATATTGTTAACTATATCCGCGTCAGTTAACCTGCCAGCGAACGGGCTAATCAGTATCTTGTATCTGAGATTAGATGATGAACTTTTCATTGAAGCTTGAGACTTGGAAATCAAATTACTTTTCATTCCTAAATTAACATATCGACTTTTTGGAGGTAATTCAGTGGGTGGAGCTGGAAATGGTAAGTGTTTTGCAGTAGCTGGAGCTGTAAATGTTAAGTGCGGAGGTAACTGTGGTGTTGTCTTAGGACGTGGAACAGATTGTGGAGCAGAATTTGGAGCAGAATGTGTAGGTGGAAAACGAGAGTAGCAAGTTTTACAATGTCTATTTAAAGCATCACACCGCGAAATTTTTTTCTGGCAGAATCACACTGAAACTGCTTTCTTGAATTTTTTATTCCACAGCTCGTTCTTTCATGTCGTAAGTTCCGCAGAACAGTAAATTCTTTATCGTAGGAGCGACACAGCAAAGACATAATTTCTTCCATAATATTCAATGATTAGAATGAAACTATAAAGCATAGACCTTTTATAGGTAGTTATAGGCAAATCCAGGAAGTAATTCGGTTTCATTATTCATTTTAAACACAATATGTCTGAATTGTAGAAGATGTTAAATATGCATTTTTAAGCATAAGATGTTGGAATCCTAGAATGTATGTTTAAATAGTTTTATATATTAAATCACTTTGAAATTACTAAAGGTTTATTTAATCACTATCCTGCACACAACATTTTATGCGCAAAGACATTTAGATTTTAATTTTAAATGCACACAAACAAAGTTTACGTAACAATTGATTGTCAGATTATGGGAATATTAAAATTCATGCATTCGTAAAGTCAGTAAAACAGAGAAAATTATTTCAAACCATTTATTTTGGTAAATTTGCTTACAGAATACATTTTATAATCACTGCGTATTTACCAAAAAAAAAAATTTCTTACATTATATCTTTTCCATTCTCTCTTTCGCAATATTAATAGTATTTTCATCTATTTGATTGTTATGATTTTTTGTGTATTTGGGTGCATGTAATATTATAAATTCTGGTAAATCAGGGAAAGTTTCATAAAAGTGCGAATACACTTCCTCGATGCTCGCTTGTAGACTTGTATTCGGACACATATGGTAGACGGGACATTTTTTTCAGATCTGGACAAGATATTAAATCATTACATTTTTCATCCTCTAAGGGACATTGAATATTTTTTTTAATGAAACAGGCCATCACATATTTCTCCAAAATGACGTATTATTCTGTTAATCGAACCAGATATTTGAAATTTGAATTTCCAATGATGACAGAGATGTAAATAGCAGTTGGGTGGAAGAAAGACGTGTTTACAGTAGAAATGTCATAAAGATACTAAATCTATTTATTTCCGAAACAAAGTCGAAATGGTTTACTCCAGTGTGCTAATAACTTGCTGATATTCAATTTGCATTTGGATTTCTGTATGCATGAGCATGTAACTTCCTTTTTTTGTTGATCCATCTCTACGAAGTAGTGGATTACATACAGTCAAATACTTTTTATATTAAATCTCACTCATCCTAAATAATGCCATGGGACTCAAATAATGTCCACAGGTGATTCGGGAGGAGAATCATGATACTCTGTTTCACCCCAGTCAGACATCATTGCCCAAGTTAACATTAATTTTTAGTTTTCCTCTGCAGAGAAAAATGTTGAATTAGATCCACATGTTTTTACAATTGTTTGAACGAGGGGCAATTGCATTCTTTTTGAATATATATTACTTTACCATTATAAATACTTTCGAAAATGTGTTAATGCTCAATTCCACCTACATATATTTCACAATTATTTATGTAATGTTTGCAAATAGCTTAAATATTCTCATACTCTATACATCCACTTTCCCATTTTTCAGTAATACCTAATTCTATAATGATAATTTTTTGCAGACTTAAATCCTTGTACATTGCAAAACATCTCGTCGTAGCTGTGGTTCGTCGCCTACTGACTCAATTAATTATTCTCAACAGTTTATCTCTTACATTGTAACTCTCTAATCTATCTTGAATTGAAAGTGTGTCAGATTGCTTATTTGCTGGAATTGGTGTATTCGCAATAATTTCAATTTGTGTATCAATCACATCATTGGTAATTCTGTCATCCCGTTTGTTTACATCAAACACACATGACATTCCTCTGGTTTTAAATGATTTGGGTTCTAGGATCGGTGAACTGATTTTGTTATATGTTTCCTGAAACTTTGTATACATATCATACGAAAAATGGAATTCCCCATTTGCAAAGTCTAAATTTATACCCATATAGGAGTAAACTTGACTGGTTAGATATAGTTTAATATTTTTTATATCACAATGATCGAATGCTGATCTATCAGCTTTTAAATTGTTTTGTCGATTTGTTTGAAAACAACTAACATATCTCTGTTTTACCGACGAAAAACTTGATTTCACATTCCAAATGACTTTTTGTGATGTTGGCAGTGTTGAAAAAAACCCTAAAGCCCACAATCTGAATGCAATGTCTAAATTCTTCCCTTTTTCGATAAATTTTAAAAACTTTACACGTTCATGAGTGTTAATTTCAATATGCCGCATCAACAATTCCACACTGCTTAATTCAAAAGTTACACCTTCCTCTTTATTAGCTGTATCATATATAGCATTCAAATGTGTATTGCCGAATAGAATAACTAATTCTTGTTTAGCATTTAATATTACATGTTTGTAGCCTTCAGCAAAGCCCAAAATCGTACTTAATGGTATAACAACTTCGTATTTTCCACATGGGTTTATTTGTAGTGAGTAATCACTAGTATTGTTCCACCCAGCCATAAGCCCTGTATAAATATTGTTCATAGTTCCAGAGTGATAGTTCTTTATCGTAGAGGTAATTCCAACATCTCATGTTTGATCGATTTCCACTCCATTCAGCAGATAAGCAATTTTGTCGATTAAATTAAGTATTCCATTTCTTACTATTTTTGTAGTTACTGGATTACTTGAATCGACTGTCTTTTAATTATTCCTCTAAACCTTAAACTTGATTTCGATGGTAACGTGTACATATCAGGATTTTGTATATAAATCCTTACTTCCGGTGGAAACGTCTACAGACCTGCTCGGAATGGTTCATACACTTATATTTCCATATTGGTGATTGTATTTTTATAGCTGATCGGTTCTTCAACATTAACTATGTCTTCCATTTATATTAACAGTATATTCTAATTCTTTTAAATACAATTCATTACCTCATATTAACTTCATGTGTATATTATTTAAATTGAGCATTTTTTTTATGTCATTTTATACTTTCTTTCTCCGAAATACAATCCTTAGTGACATATTTGTTACCAAAACTGCTTACTTTACATGCGAATTTACTATTGTACACAATACCCATTATGATTGTAATGTGCAACGGAATGCAACTGTTTATATAGCTTTACTTAAATGTAAACAAATTGTAATTTCTTCGTTTCTAAAATTAATAATTTTACCGTCTTGATCGACAATTGTAACGAATGTTTCATCAACACGATCAACTATTACTGGAAGATATATCAATTATTAGGTTTTTCAATTACTTTATATCCTGGAGGCACAGCACACGTGAATTCATGTAGTGTATTTGTCGGTTTTCCATTCAAATATGATCCACCTACAATATTAACATTTATGCGACATACATTTACCGACAATGTATTAACATGTTTTGACCATTCATGTAATTCATTAGCGGGATACAGTCTTTGTTCATATCCTAACATATTTGCAATTGAACTGTCTTCCGAGAAATCTATATCGACGTTTCTATACATTGCACTAGTTAACGTATTTGGATTTCCACATAATCGGAAATGTACATCTTCCGGTAATGGTGTTTTAATGAATGTTTCAAGGTCATCCAACACATAAGATCCTACTGGTATCACAATCTTGTATGTTTTTTCACCAATGTTAGCTGTTAATGATTGTTTATGTATATCAATGATTGGTATGCTGTTGTAAGTAACGAATTCTATTAGACTTATTTGCCATTCTCCATCTAACTCCAATGCAAGGAAATATACCGCACGCAATTGCAATAGATTTCGATTTAATATCAAAGTAATTGACATATTACTAATATGTTTTACTATTACAATTACTTATATAGCCTGTTTATAGTCAAAAAACGTAAACATAAATGTTCACAATTGATTGTATTTGGTAATTGCTCCGTTTTTTAACTGTACCTTAAATGCATGTTTTTTTAAATAATTACATATTTCAACTGGAGGACGTAAATCGCCGAAACTGTTGTAATACAATGATTGACATGTTTCAAATTAAAGAGACCCAGTGCATTCCTTCATTTTGTTTCAAATCTAAATTAACCATCATACATTCACGAACATTTGGTTTCTTTGGTAAATCGTCTCTCATATACACACCTCGGAAATAGGAAATCTCGAGTTTCTTTACAAATGCAATACTATCTCTGTTTATTAAAGAACATTTTGGAAGACTATATAAGACTTTCTGCATTTTTTTCCACTTTGGAAGTTTTTTCGTCCTTATTCAACCTTATAGGGTTTCTAATACATTCCTTTACCTTTTGATTTAACTGCTCTACTAATTGCCGAAGCACCTCTGAGGATTGATCCAAGAGCTGTTAATGTTGGAAATAGGAATGGAATTATTCCTCCTTTCTTTGTTTTTCGTTTGGTTTTATGTTTTAAGCCCAGGCCTCTCTTCACCTTTGTGCACATAACTTTTATCAACAACCCACGCACCTAGCTTTTCACCTGTAGGTGTAGATGGATTCTTCCTTATATTTTCTACTTTATTGGCTAGAATCGTATCTGGTATGTCTTTTTTACAAATTATTTTTTCGATAGTGAACTATATCGTGTTCTTAACAAGCGTTATCCAGTGCATTTGCTTCTTGATTGTTCCGTGCCAAACATTTTGCAAGCTTAGTTCTGGGTCCGCAATAATTGTATTTCGGTAAATGCAATTGAAATGGTAATTTGTTAATCTTTGTATTCAACACTATACATCCTTTTTTGATATGTTTAGTATGAGCCATTGTTTTCAGCTGAACACGAACCTATATATAGAACTACATTCCTAGTTTTATGTTAGCATGTTATGTTAGTTTTTCATAATAATATGTTGTAATATGTTACATTATGTTATGTTACTACATTGCAATATGTTACAATATATTACACTGATACATTACTAATGTTATGTTACTATGTTACAATACATTATATTGGTATGTTATGATACATTACTAATGTTACATTGGTATGTTATGATATATTATTCACATTACATTGGTATGTTATGATATGTTACTAATGTTACATTGGTATATTACAATATGTTACTAACATTACATTGATACATTGCTAATGTTACATTGGTACTTTGTATGATGTTACAATACATTACATTAATATGTTATATTACACTAGTAAATTACAATACATTACAGTATGTTACATTAGTATGTTACTATTAATTATAATGTCTATTTGTATAGAAATGAAAGTTATAGAACAAAATGTATAATTGCTAGTAATTGTAAATATGAAAGAAAACATTATTGAACAGCAATATGGTATTCTTTTACCATCAAATATATGTTGTATAATAAGCGGTCCTTCTTCTTGTGTAAAAACATGTGTTATTATGTTGTTGTTGGAGCATCCAAAGGGACTTAAATTTGAAAACGTACACATGTTTTCTAAAACAATACAAGAGATATATCAACTAATAGCAAGCATTTTGTTGTATATTGAAGGAATAAAAAAGATACAGTGCCTTCGAATGAAGTATTGCCCAATTCTGTATTTATTTTTGACGATGTTTGGTGTGAACCACAGGGTGAAATACAGCAATATTTCAGTTTTGGTCGACATTCAAAAGTTGATTGAATTTATCTATCGCAAATTTATGCACGTATACCAAAACACAATTTGCACGATAATGCAAATATGGTAATCATGTTTAAAACGGACAATATGAATCTGCAACCTATTTACAATTATTATGTTCTAGGCGATATGGCATTTACAAAGTATAAAGATAAGTGTTTTTACTGCTGAAAAGGAAAATGTGGTTTTTTGGTGATAATACCAACACTTTCCCTTTATAAGGCAGATATAGTTCTGGTTTTGACAGTTTTTTACTTCCAGGCGAAGAAGAATAAGTATTTCAAAGTTTGGACATAGCAGTATAAAACACAATCATTACAATCACTGTTTAACCAAAAATCGCGATGGAAATTGTCGTTTAAAAGGACATGTATTACATAATATGTGTATGGCTGTGAAAGATTGTGATGCTGTAAATAAATGTTACGTTGAAGACTTAAACACTATAATGCTATACATGTTTAGATCGCAATCAAACAATATTCAAGAGAAATTAATAAAGTTATTTGATTTGAATGATAATGTTTATAAAAACAAGAGTGTAAATGCAAACATTTTAAGCAATATTAGCACTGATTTCCAGAGTATTGAATTTATAATAGAAGAATGTTTAAATGGATTTAGTTAGGATTTTAACGATATGACTAACATAGTTTTTACAACACAACATGCAGAAATAAAAGAAAATTTAAGAGTTGTAATTAATGAAGTGGTAACCACACTGCTTACATTCGGTCATGAGATGAAAATCACCCGAAAATACATTTAATAGGAGATATAGTCGGAAGTGGAATATAAAAAGATGAAATTGACAACTGCTTTTCACCTGTGTATTGGAACAATCCTAATGAATTGGTCGATAGATTAAAACTTCCCATCGCTTCGAGAGAGTCTGGAAATAATTCACATACGAACGAAATTGTTTCTATTGTTGAAGAGTTAACAAAAAGCAGTTATATTACAAATGAAGTTTAGTAAAATTGCTCAAGAGCTTCATGCTCCTGCAAGGATAATATATTCTAGAAGAAGAGTTATAACTCATGGGTTAAAATATCTTTTTCAAGCCAATTCGTGTGAAATGACATTGCTTTCCACATACAATAAAGGATAAAAGTATATTTTAACCATAATAGATGTTTGTTCGAAATATGGTTGGGAAACAGGTTAGCAATGCAATGAAGATTGTTTTGAAAGAGAGAATGCTCAATTCGCTCCAAACCAACAGAGGATCTGAATTTTTTCTGCACCATTTCGGCAACTAATGTGACCAAATATGGTATTAATCACTACGCAACATGTTCGGAGCTTAAAGCCAGTGTTGTGGAATGATACAATAAATTGATTAAACAGTTAATATATAAACATTTCACATCGAGGGGACTTACAAATGGGTAGATGTTTTGCCTGAAATAGTTAAATTTTATCATTCCAGATATCATAGAACTATCAAGATGGCTACTGAAGAAGTTATGGATCATAGTTTAATGAAAATTATTTATAATAATGTTAAAGTCATCGACAAAAAACCAAAGTTCAAAGTAGGGGAATTTATACATATCTCGAACCAGAAAGAAATCTTTGAGAAAAAATTTATGGTGAATTGGTCTTTTGAAATATTTAGAACTATTTCAATTAGACAAACACATCCCAGAATGTATTACAATGAAACATATGACAGAGAACCAAAAAGGTGGATTTTACGAATATGAACTGCAAAAAGTCAGTTCTCCAAATGGATATTTGGTTGATAAAATCATAAAAAGTAAGAAAGGTATGTCCTAGGTTCGGTGTAAAGGATTCTCAAAAGCATACAACTCCTCGGTTAACGATCAAGACCTTAAAAGATTGTAATACAATATTTGTAACAATTTCTAATACTATATAAAAGATTTTAAATTTTATTTGACGTGTTATTTGATTTAATAAACCTTGGTATGGGGATTAAATGTATAATTTATTATGTAATCAATCCCCTTTTTAATTGGATTATCATTTCATTGGATTAACGTAGGAGTGATAATCCAGAGTGATTAAATCCTTTTAATTGTAATGTTATTCGCATTTAGGTGATAATCCATTACATTTGATATGTAATTCAATTGGTAACCATAATACATTGGTTTAGTTGTAAGTTCGCATTTAGGTGTTAATTGGGTGTATTTGGTAAGTATTGTAATTCATTGTGTTTGGGTGGTATTCCGTTGCAATAGATTCCTTTCAAATGTGACGTATTTGATATTTTTGATGTTACATTTCCTGGATTCGAGATACAATTTCGTGGAGTTTTACTGCTTAAAGACATTTAAGACGTGATTTGTTTAATTCATTGTTGGAACTTCCTCGAATTGAAATATTTTTTTCACTAAATTTCTCAACTTAAAGGCATTTGGGATGGGAATCCATTTTAATGTTATTTAGAATGTATTTATAACGTGATATATTCCTTGGAATTTGGATAATTTTTCCCGGAATTCGTTTCTTGGATTAGATTTCTATGGTATTTCGTGTTTTTTATACAATTGTGGCGTAATTGATCATTAGTTTATCAGAATACTTTACTGTGTTTTATAGTTGACAGTGATAGGTTATATTTCTTTGCTTGTATCGATAGGGTTCTTGGAAATTGGTAAGTTTTAAGAGAGCAAAATAGTATTCCCCCTTGCTAAAAACTTTTTTATATGAAAATTGTTATTAATTTTTTGACAATGTAGAAATTTAAATGTTTTAATGGTGTAGAAATTTGAATTTTTTACAGTGTAGAAATTCATAAATTTTTACATTGTCGAATAATTCACATTATTTTTTAAAAGCATATTTAAGATGTAAATTTTTAATACTTAACTTAAAATTCGATGCAATATTGTAAGCACAATCCGCATTCGCCATACGTGTAGCTGGGTAAGATAGGCGAGGCCGGACAGTTCTCAAAGCGTGGTGTTTAGTGGAGGCGAGCTGCAGACAGGGTAACACACATAGTGAAGTGAAGTTTGTGGGAGAGCTTGGGTGGCAGAAGGGAAGTTCTACTGTTGTCGTGCATGTGTGGAGGCGAGCACCAGGCTCTCCGCATGAAAGGAAGGTAATCGAGCAGATGGAAGTAGGTGGGGGTTGTCGGGCGTGTGCGGGAGTGGAGAACAAGTGTATGGTAGTATGCAGTGTGGGACAGCTTCAGTTTAGCGAAGCTCCCTCGCCCGCTTCCCAATATGAATATCTCCCACCAGCGCGCTACCCACTCCGACCTGCCCACATCTTACACTGCTCCAACTACGCGCACGGCCCAACCCAACGGTGCTCTATAGTCACCTCCTTTCTCGTCATCAGCTCTTGAGACCTAAATTGGGCCTGCTCCCGCATACACTAAATTCTCAACTATCTGTTAGCTGGTATTGTACACAAGGTTTTAGAATGACTCGTATGCGCATCTTTTGTAAAAACACATTGCTGTAGTCAACTGCCTTTCCCAAATAAATTTGGAACTAATTAGTACTCAACACAGAATAATAAACTTTAGCAAGATTATATTATATTTTTCTATATGACAGTACTCTCTAAAAATTGTGGGCAGGGGAAAAACTTTCGTGAAATACGTATTTTTGTCTGGTATACGAATAAATATATGTGGATTAAATATAAAACCACTTTTTCAACATGTTTGTTATTTCGTGAAATGCGTATTTTTGTCTGGTAGACGAATAAATTAACGTGGATTAAAACTAAAACCACTTTTCCAACATGTTTGTTAAAGGTATGTTTTCAATGGTTGAAAATAAAGTTTAACATGAGTATTTGCTTAAATCTAATAATAGTGTTCTGAGTTATAACTTATGTAAGTAAAAAGATGCCTTGTTCTTTCAAGGTTTAAAATCTTAGTGAGAAAAAATTATGACTTGTAGCTGTGTTGGTATGAAAATTCATCGATGATAAGTTTAAACTGAAATAAGATTGCTGGAAAATTGTATAAAGTTTGCTGGAAACTGAAAAAAGTTTTAAATGTTTTGTAAGTTTACAGGATTAAACTTCAAATTTTACTTAAAATTGTTTATATTTTTAACCGAATTTATTGTGTGTTAAAACATTTGAAATATATTTCTTAGTGATGAGAAAAGATAAAGTTTTATTGGTGGTATTTCTGAAATTTTATTTACCTGGGAATGGGCTAAACTCTTGCCTTCCGAAATATAGGAGGAAGATTCAATGTCCGAGCGAAAATAACGTTTGGTCGGGAAGAGGGGAAATAGTCCAGGTCAGTTCAAAATCCTCTGCTGCTTCTAGGGAAAGCATTGCTTTGGCCTTGAAGCAAACTCTGTTCATAGCAGAGGCAGCTCACTGGTGGTGAAGGGCCGGCAAGCTGAAGCAGGGAAGCCAACATTAGAAAAATGCGTTCAGAATACTGTAGCGGGGAAGGGGCGTGTTGTTGTGAAACAGATACTGAAGGAGTGCAACTCACGAAAAGATACGAAAAAGCTTTCTCAGGACTAATCCTGAGGTGTGTAAAACAGGTTTTTGTGAACACCAGGCTCGATCGATAGGGGAGCTCTTCAGAAAAGTCGCCTTCGCAGCTAGGGGTGGGAGGGTTGCGTGAACAGGTTCACGTCCCTCTGGACAAGGCGTATAGTGCACAGAGGAGGGTAGGGGATGCCTGCCAGCAAGCGGCTCCCGATATGAACTTAACTAATCAGTTGTCGCTATCTTGCCTTAGTGCCGAAAAAATTGCCGAGGGAGATGGTACAGGGGGTAGGGAGCTATGGAGCGAAGTTACCTCAGCACCATCATCTTCAGTTGCTCATGAATGCTCGGAGGAGACAGAAGTGTACAGCTCTTTCTCTCATCTTCACCGCACCTCTAGAACTTGGCGGATGAAGAGCTTACGATCGCTAGTCATAGCCGCGATTTACGTTTTTAATATGAAAGTATTTTATTGGGAAAATATAAATTTTCGTGTTAACTTATTTTCTTTTTGGATTGATATACTGTATTTATGATAGGTAACTTAATAAATTTATTTCATCGTTTTTATTCCAGGAAGATTGTATACTCAAATCTTTTGGTTACATCGTGATTATATTTTCTCATTAATTATGTGTGATTTCCATTTTCAAGTTACTCTTCGTCATGATTAAACCGCGATATCATCAGCTTCGACACGAACCTCACGCTAATCTTCAACGGACAGTTTTATTGCTGGTTAAAAGTTAATTATTTTTAAATATGGCTTCTTACGATACAAACACTTATTCACAGTGGTAAACCAGTTCTCTGGATACGTCCTTCAATAATGTGAGAGAATTATTTATATTTTCCCAGAGAAGTGAAATTGTGAATTTCAAACATGGCAATGTGGTGAAATGTTTAACGCTCAGGAAGACGTGATTTAAATTGTTCGTGGATAACAAATCTTTAAAAGTAGCTTGTTAGATTTCCTGGTAATCGTAAATATCAACTCAGTTGATTGTCAGCCTCCGAATGCGCTCCACACATATATAAGCAAGCGTACGTCATAGCATCCACTCATTCTTTAAGTGACCTCCGAGGTGGATGGAGGTGCGATTTCGGGGAGCTTCTGGAGCCATTTCATTACGTATTTTTCTGAGCTCGCTCTACGAAAATTCCGAGCAGTTTAAAAATACAGTTTGTGTTAATAAATGCAGTGAATTTCCTAAACATAAAAATAAATTTCCTTCATTTACGAGTTTTAACCGTAATTTTAACACAGTTGTTTATCTGCCATGCTAGATGTTCTTCTCACAGCTCCACGTAAGTGCTACTCATTCATACATCGAACAGACTTATTATTATATAATTTGGGGTAAGATTTTATATCCTAAATTACTTTCTTCTAAATCATTAATTTCACACTCGCATAATTATAATCATTTAGCACTTCTCGATGCCAGACGTTAATCACATAATTAATACATTCTCTCTCGTGTAAATTATATTTCTAAGTTCGAGACTCACGTTGCGTTTAAGACTCGCGCAATTGCACTTATTATTCACATAGTCGTTTGAAATTTGCGATTCAATGTTTGTAATGTATTCATACGTAGAACTTGTTTAAAGACTCTGAATTTCCCTCGTGTGTTAAATATATTCGTAAAAATCACCTATCTACCACTACTATCCCTACAAACACACCAAAATTAGAAAAATTACACTTAGCCCACTCTTGCATTAAACTCTACATCTATATAATACATTGCAACCCACCACTCTTGGTCAGTCGCCTTAAGGAAACCACACCATCAACATCGTACAGAGCTCGTGTTACCCCCTCCCCCCGCCTAAAGAAAGAAAAAAATTATACCCATACACAAAATCCAGGGAAAAAAGAATAAAAATTGATTGGATTCGGAACGTTTTGATCGGATTAAAATCGGATTAAAATTAAACTCTTTTTGATTGACCCTTTCAATTAATTTGATATCAAAGGGTTAATATAATTAATCAAAAGGCGGATCCTTTGTACCTAGGATCGGCATAGCCCTACTACTCTAACACAGACACCAACAGAACCGGTGTTCTTGCAGTAGTGGACATAGGTGACTCACTTCTAGTTTGTCTTAAGTGCCAGTAAATAAAAGAACACCAGTACTTGCGCACATTTTACATCACCCT